>OY282592.1:24592788-24837788 GCA_958298965.1 Chrysolina haemoptera | reverse complement strand
TGCTATAGACTACAATCTTCATCTTCTCGCTTCCCTATTGAGACTACTAGTCGGTAAGTTTTATATTAAGTTTGAATCCTAACTATTTCAGAATGTTCGGTTATTTCTCTTTCACAGGACAGTTTCAACAGTCGGAATAAAGTGTACATTTTCCGCATTAGAATTAATTTTGCACGCTCATGCAATTGGAAATGTTCACTCATTGAGCTTTTTTTTCTAGTGGAACATTCAAGGTTTGTTTAAAGAAGTAAATTAGCAGTTTGAACGTGTTTACAAGAACTCTAATCATGGGAGTAGACAAGCACTCTTGTGAATGTAGTAGTTAATCGTGCCTCTGAATCGTTGCCCAGTAATATACAGTGACCGCCAGAAAGTATGTACCATATGGGGAAAAAGTTTATTATTAGAGTATTGAAAAAAAAAATTCTTGGGAAAAGTTTGTGCATGTTCGATAACCTAAAAATCGATTTTGACACATGTCACGTGATCGCTGGCATGGCGGCAAATTGAAAAAAATTACTATGAATAGACAAAAAGTCGGGTAAAATGGGAAGATATTAAAAAAAGTTATTTGAAAAAGTTGCTTAGAATTCAATTTTATGGACATATACAGAGTTTGAAAAATTAATTTGAGAAAATTGAAAGTAGCATTTTTTTATATTTTCGTAGCTGTATAAAAATATCAAATTATTTTCTTATGAATAGCTTGACCATACTGAAATATTTGTACTTTAATGATAATAACAAAACTTTCTCATTTGCTCTACACCAGAGAGCACTAAATTAAAAAAATTGAATTTTCTCAGAACCCTTGCTGTTACATTGGTTCGTATCTAACAGTTACATCAGAATTCCACGATTCTTGCGATGATAGGGAAATCCGAATATATCGTGTTTTTTCGATTATAATCAATTTCTGTAAATTTTTGCCATTATCATTGAAATACAAATGTTTCAGTATGGTCAAGCTATTCATAAGATAATAATTTGATATTTTTATACAGCTAGGAAAATATATTTAATAAATTGCTATTTTCAGTTTTCTCACATTATTTTTTCAAACTTTGTATATGTGTATAAAATAGAATTCTAAGCAGCTTTTTCAAATAACTTTTTTCGACATCTTGCCGTTTTACCCCACTTTTTGCCTTTTCATAGTGATTTTTTTCAATTTGTCGCCATACCAGCGATCACGTGACATGTGTCAAAATCGATTTTTAGGTTATTGGACATGCACAAACTTTCTTCAAGAATCTTTTTTCCAATACTCTAATAATAAACTTTTTTCCCATATGGTAAATACTTGGCTTTGGCGGTCACTGTATAACTCTCCGATGGGAAAACCATAACGGAAATAAATCATTATCGTCATTAGATTTGTCTGGTATGATTGCAGAGCATCAGACATAACTATCATCAAGATTCCGAAGTTCATGATCAGTAATGTCTTCCATATATCTCCAATAGTGGAGGAGCACTAGACGTTCAATTCGGAACCCGTCAGAACTACTCCGATTTCTATGATATAATTTTTTTGATAAATTGGCAATTGAAAATACTTATAGTTTAAAAATGAACACTCTTTCTTTGATTATTTTTTTCTATTTTAAACCGTTGTTTGTTGGAATGGAATCAGTGTTTCATAATAATATTATTATTTTTTTGTTATCAACGTTACGATTTTAACAAAAAATGATTGTTTATATTCACACACACTTACAATTTTCTCAGAGTGACCTTTCACATATTTTGGTATTGCACGTGTGTTGAAGAATGAACAATAAAAAATAACATTCGGTATTGAGAATATGATTGGAAAACGGTTCTTCACACAACAAAAAAGTAAAATTACACCAGGAATGCAATCAATTTCATATACTATCTCCAATGTTATGTGGCAAATTGGTCGATATTTTGAAAAAAAGGTTATACGAATACGAGAGGAATTTCAATATAAAAATGAATACCATTAATTCTACTGTCTCAGTTGAACATTCCAGAGAATAAAATCATAGTTTCGACTCTGGAAAATCAATAATCCTTGATAAACAACCCTTTTCTTCAAGTATCAATTTGACTTGTGAACTTCTCTTGTTACCAATCTTTGATGAAGAATTCAATAGAATTATAAACGATGGCAACAATATAATAGATTTTTTATGAAACACTGATGTCATTCCATCAAGTTCACTTTACAAAAATGGTTTTACTATAACTAACCAATGTTTGTACATGACATAACAAATTATGTATTTCTTTACCATGACCATAAGATATATAAGGAGAGGTAATTTTTTCTTCACGCCAATTTTTGTTTTTGCAAAATGAGTAGTTTGAAGTCCTGAACACGAATATGGATTCAAAACGTTGCGACAACAACTGTTTTTATACAGGGTCTACTATGACCACTCACAGAAAATTATACAATGTGCTCTCCCCACCGAAAGAAGTAGAAATCAAAGTGGAACTTGAAAATCCGGACAAAAATTCACAGTTGTAAGTGTAAAAAACGCCACACCTAGATGAACACACGTGGAAAGGAAGAAACTTTGTACGTACGCGAACAAAATGTTTTTTAGAGCACGAATCACATTCGATCCAAGCTATTAATATCTTCTGAACCATCAATTGACAAAATTACGTCGAAATAAATGTCTAAGTTAACGCGGTGATCAAGTAACTGCCTGTCCAGTTGTTAATTTGCTTGGAACCACATACATTGTAGATCAGGATTCGTACCTAAACGAAGAGATATAGGCGCTTCATTCAGTAGCGTGTCTTTTTTTTTTGGATTGATGTGGCCGTTACTTGATGGAAATCCATAGTTATGACACTAAGATAAAAAACGATTAAAATTTCCACAATATTTATTGTCTTTGCGACATGTTTCGATACACAGTATCTACATTCGCTTGAAAAAGATACTGTGTATCGAAACATGTCGCAGAGACAATAAATATTGTGGAAATTTTAATCGTTTTTTACCTTAGTGTCAGTAGCGTGTCGTCGAAGGTTTACCAATGAAAAAAAAAAAAATATCACGTATTATTCTGAAATTTCGTAGATATGTTTCTACTTGATAAACTAGTACCCCATTTTCGATAATTGGTCATAGTTCACTATGTATATAGGGAGAGTTCTCTCCCAGAAAACCTGTTTTATACACATAGAGACATCAAAATATCAATGAAAAAGTTATTATTTCAATGGACATTGATGGACATCCGACATCCAGGCGGGTGTACACTCTTGCGAACTCTTCTTGTGATCGGACATACCTTATTTTATTCGATGACACCAGAATGTTATATAAGACAATTTTAAAGACCTATCCAATAATTTCTCACTAGAAACTAATACGTAAATTGCTGAAATTATGAGAGTTCTCAATTTTTAGGAACACTGTAGGAGAAAAAAAGCATTGAAAACATTATCAGACCTTGGGTTAACCCTAGTGAAAAGTCAGTCTTGAATGGAAGGTTAGTGTAACAAATAGGACCAAGGAAAAAAAGTAATGTAGATAGGAACTTGGCAAACTGCAAATTGAATGATAGGTCCTTCAGGCAAGTCCTAAATAAACATCTGAGTACGCGGAATGATTCCATTCAATACAATACCTACGGAGTGATTTACATAAGGAAACTACTTCTCACATTGCATGCATCCACGAAACGTGGCATTACCCCAATCTAATTCTATCAAGATTGTACACATGATATACCTGGCACAAATTCTAATTCAGGTTAATTCTTCATTATTCAATGGAAAATGTCACCTTCCCAATCATACTGTATTTCGAAATTGGTACAAAACAGTCAAACGTCGGAAAATTTATGAGGTCGGATGGGCATGCCGAAAGCCAACAACTCCAATTTGGTTTGGCACAAATTACATTGCGCGTCATAGTAAAATATTGGCTAGAATTCGCATATGTATATTTATTCAATTAATGTTTGATCGAATAGTTTGGAGTTGTGAGTAAATGAAATTGGGAACTCTAGTTGGTGGTAGTTAAAAGTTTTGTAACACGTCGTGCCAATGAAACGCATATGCGAAATGCTGAAACAAAGCGATAAGCAAAATACGTGGTAAGTAACTGAATTTAGAAATTTTAGATTCTGCAGAGTTGATTTCTTAGAGTAATAAAAGACAGAGATGCCCTGCCTATATCTATAGAAATAACAGTTTTGAAGTGAACATGAACTATCCTTTTCTATACAGTTTGTTCCCTCGCTTGTAAACAAACAAAGTTATGTTGACTTCAAGACAAGGATGGAGAAGGCATCTCTATGGTCTTTTATTACTCTGAGATTGATTTTATTTCATCATGGTCTATTGGGAACATAGGTGTATTTTCACTTCGTAATCGTGTTTGTGTGTGTGTTTTGTCACAAAAACAAGTTTTTCTAAGACAGTGCGTAAAGTGATAGTTTTTCGCACAAGTTCGGAAAAAAAATCACCTGTTCGTAAAATAATCAACAGTGCGTAAAGTAAATTTTCACACACTTTTCATACATTTAGGCATTTCAAATACACAGTATTTTACGTCAAATATAACTCGGAAGCAATCATTTGACGACTATGCAAGACATAAAACATTGAAATGAATGATACGATTCCTATAATATTGTCAAGTATAAGAAATAGCACCCAATAGAAATATTTTTCAAAATTCAAAATTTATTTATCAAACCTGAAATAGAAAAACACTCAGATAATATTCATCCTGTATTGAATATTCCATAGTTCATTCACTTATAAGAATCTCATCATATGTTATAACATTTATTGAAATACAATATTTCCTCTAAATGCAAAGTTCAATGCAAGTCATTAACCAGCAGGTATTGGGTTTCATTCCGTTACATCAATACTCGATGGCTAGAATGCTGTTTAAGCAACAGTCAGCGATATCTTTCACATAAATTGACGATCCAGTATGATTGAGTGTTGAGACGAGCATCGATTGCAGCACCACCAAATTTGGTATGCTAGTAGTTGGAACCATGTTAAACACGAAAAAAAAATTCCATTACATTTTCATTCAGATAGCTGATTTTTTTCATTCTCTCTAGTTTTCATTGAAAAAATCATTAAAATTAGATAAGGAGAATGTTATTAAAAAACTATCACTAACAGAAATCGTTCATTTCATTGACGCAAGGTTTGCTTCTCTCGCATTTAATCCCCAATACATTTTGGTCGACGAAAATCTATTTCGCTTTGCCAAGCTCTTCAGGAGGATTGATATAGGATTGGAATAAAACAGGCTCTTCAGAAGCATACATATCAGGGATGGATATGAGGGAAATATTTCTTCTGCGGTGACACTTTGAAAATTATTTTTTGAATGTCCTATTAATATTTTCGAACTAAAAATAATTTCCAAAGTGTCACCGCAGAAGAAATATTTCCTTCATATCCATCCTTGATGTGTATGCTTCTGAAGAGTCTGTTTTATTCCAATCCTATATCCTCCTGAAGAGCTTGGCAAAGCGAAATAGATTTTCGTCGACCAAAATGTATTGGGAATTAAATGCGAGAGAAGCGAAACTTGCTTCAATGAAATGAGCGATTTCTGTGAGTGATATTTTTTAATAACATTTTCCTTATCTAATTTTAATGATTTTTTCAATGAAAACTAAAGAGAATTAAAAAATCAGCTATCTGAATGAAAATGCAAATTTTCACTTTCAGATTTTTCCTTTTCTTTTCAGTCTTTTCACAATATCTATCAGATGTAGTTCAATGTCCAGCGTGGCTTGTGCCGGGAAAGTAGTTGTTTTCTGTTAGATATTACAAATAATTCACATTTTTCGTTTTTCAATTTTCATGGAGAATATTCCCCTTTTCAACATAAATACCTTCCAAGAGGTTATCTTGAAAGATGGAAACTAGCGACTAAAGTTTGTCTTTCAGTCGCAGATGATTCTACAACAGATTTCATGAATGTCCTATTCATATTGTCAAACCAATATATATATTTGATAACACTATTATGAAGTGCAAACCTCAAGCTTGAAATCACATACTTCATTTTTCATGTAGGATGTGTATTAGAGATTATTTTCAACATTTACTGAAGAAATTATCGGGATTATGGGTGAGTTCAAAACAGAGGCAGGAGTAAAACCCAGTTTTTTTTTGGCATGTCTAGGTGAGACGTGTCTCACTAGTCTAAAATCGTTGCATATGGTCCAGGGAGGGTACTGATTCTTGCTTCAGTATAACTATTTCATATCAACTGAAATATCCATGAGATCCGGATTCTCCGTGCACAAAAGACAGTGTTCAAAATCATTATCAAATTAATAAACTTTCAAAAATTTCACTGATTCATTTGGAAAGGTTTCCTTTGACAACAAGATTCTGGAGAAAAATTCATGTCACCATTTATTTTCGTTGGAATTTTATGAGCGATCTGTACGTATTGCCCATTTTAAGTTGAGCACTAGATGGCTCACTATAGGAACCCTTACGCAGGCACGCGGATTTTTTCGTGTCTCCATTATCGTCAAATCTCTTTATGAGCGGAGAGGCATATGTTATCTTCTACGAGACGTTCATTCGCTGTTCTTTTTCATCTACTTACGTGAATAATACTTCACTGTATCAGTTTGAACAAGAATATACAAATTCTTCCTTCTTTATTCAACACCAAAAAAGTAAAAACGAACAGTTAACGGGCAATATCCCAAATCCCAATTGCCAACAAAGAAAACCGCCAGCTTTGAATCGTTCTTGTTTCATGGATTTGAAATGTTGCAATTAGTTTTGAAACATTCTATACGACATTTTTTCAACACTGAAGCGAGTTAAATACTTGGCAAATCTATAAAGGCATATGAAATCGGCACGCCCATCGATGCGCGGTAGCAAAATTGGCATATACAGGGTGTCCCAGAATAAAGGGGACAAACTCCGAGGGTAGAATCCTCACTTCATTTTAAGGCTGAAAGTTTCAATAAACATATACCCTAAAATGAGTATTAACCGAGCTACAGGGTGTTGAAAGTGACCCAAAAAAATATATATTCCAGAATAACTCCATAACGGCTTAACTTTTCATAATGAAATTTGATATTTCACTTGACAGCATTCAGTTTCATATTTCAAGGCAAATCGTGTGTTTGTAACTCTTAACAGGAGCGTACGGCAGGTGGGTACCCCTATTCGCTTCTCCCCAACTTTCACGTCACTGGAATAACATCGATTTCGTATCCTTTTTCTTAATCCCCTATATTTCCTATATAAAAAAGGAATACGTTTCGTTTAGCAAATATCAACGGTTTTCGAGATATTCGAAGTTGAATAAGTGGGTGCGTATGTGATACGGATACTCATTAGTGATTATTTTGTTGGTGGCTATGTAAGTTTTAAATATCGGGAAATTTTTGGGAACAAAATCCCTCGTAAATGCCAACAATTTTCGAAATATTTGAATTTATACTCATTGCAAGATATGAAATATGTTGGTTATAATGTTAAAAATAGTTACCTCCACATTCCTTTCAAAAATAGTAAAGATTTGATACGCACGCACTTATTCAACTTCAAATATCTCGAAAACCGTTGATATTTGTGAAACGAAACGTATTCTTTTTTGGATAGGAAATATCGGGGATTAAGAAAAAGAAGACCAAATCAATATTAATCCAGTGGCGTGAAAGTTGGGGAGGGGCGAGTAGGGGTACCCACCTGCGTTACGCCCCTGTTTAGAGTTACAAACACATGATTTGCCTGGAAACATGAAACTGAATGCTGTCATATACCAAATTTCATCAAGAAAAGTTAAGCCGTTATGGCCTTATTCTGGAAAATATATTTTTTTGTGTCACTTTCAACACCCTGCAACTCGGTTAATACTCATTTTAGGGTACATGTTTATTGGAACTTCCAGCCTTAAAATGAAGTGAGGATTCTACCCTCGGAGTTTGTCCCCTTTATTCTGGGACACCCTGTATATTATAACTGAATGTATAATGTATACTACACTCTTTATCGTCCGACTACTTTTTCATTCTAATTCACACAAATCATACGTTAATTGATATTCCTTTAAAGATTTGCCAAGCTGTACACCAATAAGACAATTTCAATGTAAATCACGCGGTAAACGGAGCGGTAATGCTAGAGCAGATACTGAATCTCCATTGCCATAAACCCTTTCATCACTAACAAACAACATTCACACAAACAATTATCCTGAAGCATTTGCGCTGCTATTCCAGAACTTTCGACGCGTCATCTTGCAACATTCAAATTACGGAATGGGCTAAATTCATCCTAATGGATCAAAACGTAACATCTGTGATTGCAATTAGACCCTAAACTTCGTCTGGTGTCAAATTGTACATATTTCTTCTACTAACTGCTTTGAATATTGTGAAGCATTCATTTATTTTTTCATTTTGGGTATATATATTACGAGTATGATGACTAAAAGTTTTCAAGGTCCACGTTTGGTAGCGATTGCGGTTTTTAGTACAGAAACATTTGTTGACGCGGTGCTGGTACTTCTGATTAGCGGATACTTGTGATTTATAACAGCTTAGTGTTATTTTAGCGTTTAACAACTATGAGAAAAATCAATTATTAAAAGAGGGTTTATTCATAAATTTTGTCATAGCGGACAAATAATCAAATCTAATCGTCTTCAGGCGTGCCTATTTCAGGCAAAAAATATTGTAGTTGTTTTTCCACTCGTTCTGTTGAATCCGAATTTCAACTCTGCTACTTCCTACGGATATGGCTTCACAACGAAAATCGCAAAAAACCTCAGATTAAAATTAAAAACCATGTACTTTTTGAAGAAGGTCATCCAGTACGAAAATGAAGTACATGAAATTTCCTACAAAAAGCATACCTCAAATGTATTTTTTCTACGTTCATGCAAAAAACAAAACTTTATTGAACTATATTTGGTGGAAAAACTGGTATTTTATTGCACTGTCATTCTACTATAGCGTTCTGTCATCATGACAGACATAAACTTTCAAATTGACGCCAAATTTAGCCCATTTTCTGTGATATTGTATTACGTTTTAAATAGTTGCATGTTTCATCATATTCATTATATAATGGACTACGAAATTACTAGAAAATGCAATTTGTTAAAAATAAAATTATTTCCTTCGAATATCAACTGAATTACACAAAATGTTTTTGAATTACTTTTGTATGAACGTAGAAAAAATATTGTATGAAACTCGTGCAGAAACAGTTTATTGCACTCGACAATTTAACGTCGAGTGCAATAAACACCTACTTTTTGCACTTGTTGCATAAATAACTATTTCAGTTGAATGATTTGGCTGCTAGAGCTCGCTGAAAATTGGCCAAAATTAACTACTTTGTAAAAAACTCAAAAACTCAAACACTATGATTATAATTGCATTGGAGCTGAGAATATGCTCAAACTGCATTTAGTTACTTATTTAATCACAAATTTAGTTTTCTATTCTGTTTTAGAAAAATGCGATTGTACAAATAATAATAATAATGTGAATTTTTGGATCTCGAAAACGGCTTCAACTTTTTGGATCAAATCAATTATTCAGATGAGGTTTGCTACTTAAGTTCATCTATGTAGGCGTCTTTTCTAAAAAAAGGTCATTTTACTAATAATGCCGGAAACGGCACCCTGTATATGGCCGTAGGTAAAGTATAGTACGTAATGCGTATTGTGAAGCAATTACGCACTCATAGAATTACGCACTTCCATTCTTGCTTAATAAGCCTTTCACAACACTTGTTACGTAATATACTATTTTCATCAGAATAGTCGTGTTATAACTATCTTTCAATATACAGGGTGTTATGTAATAAGTGTCCGATATATTATAGGACGATTCCTCAATTATTTATAAGGTAAAAAGCAAGGCATTCAGTTTTGAGATAGAGGGTGTAGAAAATTTATTTTTGTTTTGGTTTTTCGTGAATAAATTTTGAAATAATGTCGATATTTGGACAAAAATTGGTATTTGGGGACTTTTCAATATGAGAAATTCAAATTCGATCTCTGTTTGGCACTTTATTGTAGGGGGCGCCACCTACAGGTCTTTGTCTCTTTTGGGGAGTCACAACTTTTTCGAGCAAGGAATACTTGTCAAAAGTCGCTACAAGCAGCCGTTATCGAGATATTTTTATTTAAATTAACCGATGCATCCAATCGCCTTCTCATTGATTCGCGAAAATTAAATAATCAAGTAGGCTAGTAAGTTTATTCCAATGTTTTTTTATATGCTGTCATTTCAAAAATTATATCTTGACGCATAGTTAGATAGTTTTATTTGTTATTAGTGTGATTATTTTATTGAAAATGGTTAACTTCACCAATGCAGAGTATGCTGACATACATTTTACATACGGACTTGCTAACGGAAATGCATATGAAGCTAGACGTTTATATCAGGAGCGTTATCTGAATCGCACAACTCCTACTTCAAAAACCCTTTCAAGAATTCACACTCGGTTAAGGGAAACAGGAAGTTTTGAGAAAGCTAGTCATCTGTCGGGTGCACATCGGACGATAAGAACCCCAGCAACCGAGGGAGCAGTTCTTAATCTGGTAGGAGAACACCCGGAAACAAGCTCCAGGAAAATAGCGCTGACGTTGAACATTTCTCATGTTCTGGTATGGAAAATTTTCATCGATAATTTGTTATATCCCTACCATATTCAGAGAGTTCCGTTACGTATCAACTTCTGTCGTTGGTTTCTCCAATGCCTTATTCAAATTCCTTTATTTGAAAATCAAATCCTGTTTACCGACGAAGCAAATTTCTCACGCAACGCCATACGCAATTTTCACAACAATCATTTGTGGTCAGAGGAAAACCCCCATGCGATACAGGAATCACATTTTCAAGAACAGTTCTCTCTCAACGTGTGGGCAGGAATCCTTGGAGAGTATCTGATAGGCTTTATTCCGGGGAGATTAAACGGAGAGAGATATCGTCATTTTCTTGAAGCAGATTTGCCTATTTTACTGGAATATGTGCCGCTTAGACTACGACATGAAATGTGGTTTATGCATGACGGTGCCCCGGCACATTTTAGCATACAAAGGCGAGAATTCTTAGACCAAACTTTCGGCAACCGTTGGATAGGTCGGGGAGGGCCTCAATCATGGCCCCCTAGGTCACCAGACCTTAATAGTTTAGATTTTTTCCTTTGGGGACATCTAAAATCCTTAACTTACCAGACACCTATCCAAAATAGAGAAGAATTAAGAAATCGAATAATTAACGCATGCATATCGATTCAAGACACTCCAGGAATTTTCGAAAGAGTGCGAAAATTAATGAGAAGAAGATTGGATGCGTGCATACAGGCAGGAGGTGGACATTTCGAACATTTATTGTAATTTTGAATTAGATTAATATTTAGTGTTCCGTTATTTATGGTTTATTAGGAATTAGCTTTTGAAATGTTTCTAGGTTAAATAAAAAACCAAAATCTTTTTTTTTTCATTTTTGGACAAACGCATACATCGATTAATTTAAATTAAAATATCTCGATAACGGCTGCTTGTAGCGACTTTTGACTAGTATTCCTTTTTCACGTTAAAATTATAGTGGAATATGTTTTTTTTCTAGAAAATGTGATACATACATGCACGAAAAAGTTGTGACTCCCCAAAAGAGACAAAGACCTATAGGTGGCACCCCCTACAATAAAGTGCCAAACAGAGATCAAGTTTGAATTTCTTATATTAAAAAGTCCCCAAATACCAATTTTTGTTCAAATATCGACATTATTTCAAAATTTATTCACGAAAAACCAAAATAAAAATAAATATTCAACACCCTCTATCTCAAAACTGAAGGCCTTGCGGACCCATGTTTGTATGAACATTTTACCTTATAAATAACTGAGGAATCGTCCTGTTAAATATCGGACACTTATTACATAACACCCTGTATACGCTATGCCAAAATAGCATTATATGATGATTTTCAGTCCATTTTATCTTATGACACTATTATTCATGTTGTTATGAAAAACGTAGAATTGGAATGTTATTATTCAGCCCTTTCTTAAATTCACAACGATCTTTATATTGTTACACTTTGGATTCTCCTTTTCGATTACATCGGGGTGTGAAGTTGAAGCAATTTTCAATTTGATCTCCTCTGAACGATAACTTGGGCACACTCAGTAGACTACTTCACACTGCATATAACAACTTTTGAGAGTTTTCACTTCGCCGTTACAACCTCTTAGAGGTTAAATGACTATAACTTCTTTATTGTAAACATGTCTTCGATAGAGTACCCTCGGGAAATTCTTTGATGTTAGAAAATACCCTATAGAGTATTCTCCAACGTTTTTCTGACAATTCAAAAAAGTAGGCTGTTAATGCAGGAATAAATTCTGACGGAAGTTTCAACCGCTTCTTTCCCAACCCGATTCTTTCCCAGTCCGATTCTTTCTCTGGACATCTCTTTACTTTCCATTAATGTTTCGGAAAGAGATTTATGGAATGGGTTAAACCGACTTTTTTCACTGGCGCTATTAGGAACTGCCAAGTAAAGTTTCTTGGTCATTAAAGCGGCCGACGAAATATTTTCGTGTTTGCTAACATTTCTCCTGGTGTAAACTAAAAATACATATACTATTGAATGATGCTGGTATTTCAACTGAACTCGTAGTGAACTACGGGAAGTTGCGTGCTTTCAAATTTCAGGAAAGGGAAAATCCTGTTATTTTCAGGGAATACGTGAGAACCAATGAAAACAGGTATGTTGTAATGTTTATGTTTCAAATTGGCAATGAAGGGGTAAGAAGGGATTATAATAAACGCTATCTACTCTTCTTAGTAATATCGTTTATATAATGTTGGATGAAAATCAGGTTTCTATTGAGAAACAAGTGTCATTGACACATTCCAAAGTATAAACACATTCCAAAGGATAAACCCATTCCAAAGTATAATTAAAGACAGCTTAAATATTTTGAATGCTTTCGGAATAAATATAGAAAAATCAGCTCATATTTCTCATGGTGTGCCTACATTTATACAGGGTATTCCGCATTCAATGGCCTATCAGACATTTCTGGAGAACGGAACGACAGATCATTTTTCGAAAATTTGTGGGCATGCATAGATAATGAAACATGCTCTACTCATCTAAAATATTTTTGTCCTACGAACGTTCGGAAAAGTAACTTTTCCGCACGATTTTTCGTTTAGAGAGTTGTTCTTTTCCGTCCGATTTTTACTTTTCCACACGATTTTTGTATTGTTGAAAATGAGGATATTTAGGACTAACTAAATGATCTATGTAACTATTCTGTCATTTTGTAGCATTATTATAAAAGCTTGTTTATTAAAAACCTTTTTTTTGTCATAAATAAGATGGACAAAAACACTCGTAGGAAAAATATTGTACCTAACTCTTATGGAAAATGTCTTTTCCGCCCTTACCGGCTTGCCCGAACTCTACTCCGCGTCGTTCGTGCAACTGCCGTCGCGTGCGGAAAAGTACTACTTTCCGCACTTGTTAGGTAAATAACTATATTAATACAGTGTTGCTACTTGTATCGGAAATTAGTAGCTACTTTGTAATTTCAAATGGAACACCCTGTGAATTATATATTTTTTGGAATCTCTATAGAGTTCCTCATGACTTTCTCAGATAATTCCCTATACATATGTGACAGTAGCGTATCATTGTTTGGATTAAGAAAACTTTCATTACGAAAAAAAAAAATATGTGTTCTTTGCATGTGCAAGTAACAAAATTGAAAAAAAAAACTAGTCATTATCGAGATAATCAGGAAGAACTCATTATTTTGTTTAATTTCAGCATACTGTATCTCAGAAATAAAGTGGTTACGGAAACATGTCTATTGAAAAAAAGTCTTATTTTAACCCCACGAATACGCCCTTTGAATATCAATGTTGAATTCAGAAACACTCTGTATTTTTAAAGTTAGGTTTCCCTTACAATTGCAAAAACTGTTATGATTCGAATAAGAAGGAATTAGCAAGTAATTGCGCATACGCCTAACCCATTCATTTTAGATCGATTAACAAATAGAACTTATCTCTGTTATTATAACTTTGAAATGACAGAATTTTTTATTCAAAGAATCTCTTAGTGGACGATACAAAGAAATAATATGCAAAGGATTAACGAGTATAATACTCTTTCTGAAAAATCACTTCACTGATCTCTCTCACGGAGTAGAATACAGTGAAACAATTGGGTCAAATAATATAACTTATCACTGAGATATCAACTACCTATACTTTTTAATACTGTATTCATGAATTATTCTACCAAAATTCTACTATTATGACTCCCGTTGGAAAATATTTAACGTTCATGCAAATCAGATGATTATCTGTGGCTAGTTGGCTTTATCTATATCAAGGTTGATACAGCATATATTTTCGTGCAAAATTTATCAAATTTTGGGCTCTCAACATTTATTATTTTGCCAACGTATACAACAAATCACATGCAATGAAAAATAAACAGATTTGAATCTGAAAAATACCTGTAGATAGCGTAGTTGTAAAGCTGCTGGTGAATCACCAATTACTTCTGATGCTTCTCGTAGAGCTCTGGAAGCTTTTTGCTCCCCTTCTGCAGCGATCACTTTAGCACGAGCTTCCCTTGCTGCTTCAGCTTCAGCAGCCATTGCTCTTTGAAGCTGAACAGGAAGGCGAACATCTTTTCTTTAACACCAAGGAAAAATAAATTAGTCTGAGATATCAACAATTATGTTGTGTAACGTGAGATGCACAGTTTTGGAAACATCAGGCACTCGTTAGTTGCAATAAATGTAGTCTAAGAACCGAAGAGAGGCCGATCTTCACCGTTCTGATAAAATGAGGAAACAAACTTCTTATGAAGTTCCATAAATAGACGAATACGCCTAAAATGGTTTGCCTATCAAAATGTGGTCCAGACTATATACAGTGAGTTTCAAAAATTTGCACCATAGGGAAAACTTTTTTATTATCGATTTGTCAGAAAATTTCATTCTTTTTATCACAAAGCAAGATAATTTATGATTTAAAAAAATGGTTCCTCAATATCAATAACGAGTGAAAGAAAAAAATTGTTAAATAATAAATCCTTTTTCATTTAAGCAACAAAAATTTGTTTTCAAAAAAATATTTTTGTTTTTAAAATCATAATTTGCATCAAAGACTATGTAATTTTTTAATGCTGTGTTTATTTATTCACATTAACGATATAATATTTTGTAATAGATATTACTATACTTGTAAATAACAACCATGTTTAAAAAAATTAAATTGTCTTGTAAACAATCATTTGTTTATGACAATTTTTAAAACAATAACAGATAAAAGATTCAAAAAGTCACTTCCATGTAGTTTCTGATCAAAAACAAAAAACAAAAAAAAACGGAACGACAGTAATATTAAAAAAAAATCAATGACTAATCAATCTTTTTAATTTTTAACCCAAGTAAATTTTTGATAACAAATTGAAAAATAACAATTTTTTTTCAAAGAAAATCCATTCTGAGACCTTTAAAAAATAGCTCAAACAAATCTCTCAGATTTGTTATTTAACAATTATCGTACTTGCAACATTTCTGTTAGAGTAGGAAAAAATTATTGATTAACTGATGCATAATTAACTGGAAAATCACGATACATTTTTTTTGTTTATTCATTCATCCAGTAGGTGCCTGAATTTATTGAATTCCTTATTTCGATATTCAATAAGTTTAAAGAATATTTATTCATTAAAGGTCCAAAGTGTGCGTGTCTTGCGCATGCCGCTGTACCCGTTTTCAACCCTCTGGGAAAATATTGGTCCTACAGTTCCAAGAGTTTGTTTTTGGGACAATTCTCACCTATTTTTGAATCTTCTTTCAAATTTGAAAAATGTCGAATAGTTTTTGAGATATTTGCATTTTTTTTTCAGGTAATTGTTTATAACTTCCGCAATTGTTGCAAGTGGTACTTGATTATTTTCAAAGAATGACACTTCGTTCATATTTTTCGGAGGCGACAAAAAAAGGTTGATTTGATTTGGTCAGGAGTATCAATGCCAGTGAAATTTTTTATTTTAATGCTTGGTATTACCATCAGCAGTACCCTTTTTCATGGAAAAACCATGTGAGGTCCTTTGCCAAAAGTGCCCCTCAAACACTTGGTTTTCTGTTTCGTGCCAAGTAGTCCACTTACCGTCAATTGATTATGATTTATATGGCACAACTCGACGTGCCCTGGAATACGGTTCCCATATGTGGAGTGCATCACCGAAATTCCGAAATATCATCAACTATTTCATCGTTAGTGGTCCCATCATGACTGACGCGTCGGGTTCAATTCTCAAATCCATATGCCGTCATTTTGGAGACGACAGAGTTTCGGAACTCGCTGCTTCGGAAGGTGTTCCCTGAGGCATACAGCCTTCAGAAATTCAAGAACACAAATTCCTACCTTATTTCCCTCAGGTCAAAATAAAAACCTCCTCCTCCTTTTCATTGTGAGTGATGTTGCTCGTGGGTGGTTTGCACGGCGTAATCCTTGCTATATTGATACATATTTCCTCCGCAACTTCCTGTGTGACAATTATTTTGTCAATTTTTTGTATAAAACTTGACCATTGAAAAATAACAGTTTTCTACAAACGTTAAAAAATGAGAAAAACAATATACGAAGTAATCCTTTTTTTCATGTTCCTTCGTTAACATGACACCGTGCGCGAAGTAGTTTGCGAAATACATATTTCGCACTATATGAGATTTTTATGGTCCTCAACTTTTATGGTCCTCAATCAAGCAAAAATCCAAGAAATCATTTATTTCTTAATGCTTAACAATAATTACCTAACTACCTAATTTTATGAGACTTTTTTTTAACTCGGCTGCGCCTCTTCAAAAAAATCATTTCGTGCACTAGATACAAAAATAACGATTATTTTACAATGCAAATTTACAAAATATTGAAATTTGGGTCATGGCTGCATAAGATCATTACGTATTTTGTCGAGGAACTGGATCTCAATTTCAGCATACAGGGAGGCTCAGAAGTAACTCCCTTTTGGGAACTCGAGAAAATGACTGAAAACCAATTTTTTTCAAATGGAACACCCTGTATATTATCTTATTTACGAATTTAACCAAGTTTCATCGATTATGTCTTAACGTTTATGAGATATTAATATTTTTTAAATTTTTGAGATCTGTGTACAAAATTTCAAGAAATTATAAAATTTGGTTAACATTCTTTCAAATAACAAATAAGATCCTAATTTTTTTAAAAGGTGTAATGAAATACATGAACCTTCCTTCGTACTGGGTGTACGACAAAAATGATTATTTGAAAATGAAAAATTAAATTGATGAACATTCGACACAAGAGATAATATAACAAAATTTACTTAGCAATTATAACACATTTTATAATGAAAAAACGAAAACTCAATAGCTCAGGTGTTTGAAATGCTGACCATTCACTTATAAACATTGATGGATGGACGTTATTACATGATCAGTCGTGGCGTTGCGGATTTCCAACGGGTCGATTTCTCCGAAAGCACATCTTATTCAAAGGTGTTCTCTAAACCTTTTCTTCAATTTTTCCCCAGAGATAAAAATATATAGTCTTTGGTGACCGCGGCGGCCAAATCCAAGGACCCAAACGTCGTATAATAACTATTAAAATAAAAGAAAACGTTTATAGAACACCTGTGAATACAAAACATGAATTGGAAAACAGGGTACAATATTCTGCCGACCTGCCGAAAATCTACAATGTTTACAAGTGAATTATAAGCAATTCAAGGACATGAGCATCTGAGTTTTTGTTTTTTTCAGTATCGAATGTGATAATTGCTCAGTAAATTTTGTAATATTATCTCTTGTGTCGTATTATCTCTTATGTCGAATGAGTTTAATCAATTCCATTTTTCATTCTTCAAACTGTCAATATAATCATATTTGTCATACAGTCAGTATGAAGGAAGGTTCAAGTATTTCAGATACATGGGTGCCCCACTCAGGGTTTTTGACTTTGTGATAGAAAAGTGAGTAGAAGTAACGTATGTGAACTGTCTTGTTTATGTGCAGTTTATAGGCACAAGGGTCAAAAATATTTGATTCTAAATTGCACGTGATTGAAAAACGGATTTTACAAATAGTAAGCAAATTGTGACCAAATATTTTTGACCCTTGTGCCTATAAACTGCAGGACAGTTCACAAAGTCGTATTTTCTTTGGTTCAGAAGTATTTATTAATATTGGAGGAATTTGTCATGCATGCGGGGATCAAGAACCCTAGTTGGGCACCCATGTATCGGCCTTAAGAAAATGTAGGAGTAAATCCTAAAAGTTTTACTTTTAACTTCGGTAAATCAAGAAGGCGGATACCTACTCTACTTATTATCGAAGACTTCATTACTTCGCATAGAATTTGAAAAATATCATTCCACTGTTTCTGATGTCTTTGGGAAATTTCATAACATTTTTCAAAAAAATTTGGTTAAAGTATCAAAGTTTCAGCAAGATGAAAAAAATTAAAACTTTTTCAAATACAAAAATGTGAAATCTGAATCAGAGTCAGACATATTCTCACCATTCAAACTAAGTCTATTTCATTGTCAATAATTCCAATATCCGAAGATGAGGCCCGACTTTCGGTTTTAGTTTTCAATGCAATTGTTTCAATTTCCTGGTACTTACAGTCCATGGGTGGCACTCTGTAACGCGTTTCGCATAGCAAAGCGAAGCAAAACGAAGTTAAACGAAGCACACGCTATCACTTTCTGGTGTACCGAAAAGAGATAGCGTATGTTTCGCTTCGCTATCAATTTTGTATTCGATAAATGGAACTTTATATATGAATTATCACTAGGATTTTTATTCATGTTTTATCTGTACGGCTATTTTCAGTAGGAATGTGTTATTGCGATATGGCAATAAATTAGATGAACTTGTCAGGTACGGAAAATGTTAAGAAGCATCCGTCATCCAATTTTACCTCTCGTTAATACCGTTCGAATACATTGAATAATGAATTATCGACTAATTTGCTTGGCAGTGATTAATTAGTGTTTTTACTGATTGACGAGTAGCGTTCGTGATTTAGTATGCTCGAATTTAATTGAAAATTATTCGAAAGTAACTTGATATGGCACCAGTAGAACAGTACCATTATTGAAAAGGGGAACATTCTCCATGAAAATTGAAAAATAAAAAGTTATTTAAAATAACTACTTTCCCGGCTAAAGCCACGCTAGACATTGAATTACAAGATATTGTGAAAAGACTCTGAAAAAATCTGAAAATGAAAATATGCATTTTCATTCCAATAGTTTTTCCAATTTTTTAATAATTTTTTCTAGTTTTCATTGAAAATTCATTGAATAAGATAGGGAGAATGTTATTAAAAAATATCACTCATAGAAATCGTTCATTTAATTGAAGCAAGGTTCGCTGCGCTCTCGCATTTAATCCCCAATATATTTTGGTCAACGAAAATCTATTGTGCTTTGCCAAGCTCATCAGGGAGATTAATTTAATTGGAAAGCAGGCTCTTCAGAAACAATTATAATAATAATTGTAATGATTATGGTAATAATTGTAACAATTTACATTTTGGTCGACGAAAATCTATTTATTTAGTATATTTGTTACAATTATTATTATAATTGTTTCTGAAGAGCCTGCTTTCCAATTATATCAATCTCCCTGATGAGTTTGGCGAAGCGAAATAGATTTTTGTCGAGCAAAATGTATTGGGGAATGAATGCGAGAAAAGCGAACCTTACTTCAATGAAACGAACGATTTCTGTGAGTGATATTTTTTAATAACAGTCTCCCTATCTAATTTTTTTAATGAATTTTCAATGAGAACTAGAGAAAATTATAAAAAAATCAGTTATCTGAATGAAAATGCGAATTAGTCTTTTCACAATATCTATCAGATTTAGTTCAATGTCCAGCGTGGTTTCAGCCGGGGAAGTAGTTGTTTTCTGTTAAATATTACAAATAAGTCACATTTTTCAATTCTCATGGAGAATATTCCCCTTTTCAACATGTATACCTCCCAAGAGATTATGTTGAACGATGGAAAATAGCGACTAAAGTTTGTCTTTCAGCCGCAGATGATTCCACAACAGATTTTATGAATATCCTATTCATAATTTCGAACAAAAATCAAAAGTACCATTATTCTTCGTTCCGACGGTAGCCTTCATTTAATTATACGAATCTGCATGACATATACATTGATAAATCTAATCAATTGATGCACATTTTTATCGAATTTCGGAAATAAAACATTTCCGCATCAATACTTTTCGAAATAGTAATTTTCCTAACAAGTGCGGAAAGTGATGCTTTTCCTCACGCGACTGCCGTTAACCCGAACGACGCAGAGCGGAGTTCGAGTAAGCAGTCGAGTGCGGGAAAGACACTTTCCGCATGAGTTAGGAACAATACTTTTTCTACAAGCGTGGGAAACAAATTCATTTTTTCAATTATTTATTCATGCAAATGGAAACAACTAACAATAGTAACATTTTCTATCCACTAATTATTCGTAATATTTATTGTAAATGTACAATTTGATGCATTATGTAAATTTATAGCGGAAGCCAGCATATTTTTTGAAGATGGCTGATTTCCTGAAGAAGAAGGTAACTCGGGCAATACATTATCTAAAGAAATCGAATGTGCAGGCACAGGCATCAAATCGTCGCCGATCGATATAGACGTGGATGGTTCTAAAATGCACCCGGAAGACGATGTTGTGTTCAAATTGAGAATTTTGTTGGACATTTCTTTTTTTCGATTGGTGGAGTCTTCTAAATACCCCTCTGCAACTGAAGTCGATTTCCATCCTCCTAGGCGTTTGATATTAGTTATACCCACACCACAGTCAGCAAGTAAAGTGGCTGAGGAACGCCTGAAGCTGTGACCAGTGTAAAGCTCTGGATTTTGAAGGCGCAGATATACTGCTATTTCGGAGGGTATCTTTCCTATGGTATTGATTCCTACACATTGCACAGTACATTTTCCACTTTTGTAATACAAGAATAAACGACGGTGAGGAGTCTTTTTTGGATGTAAATGTACATAATTTCTGTATACGTTCAAAAAATAACCATCATTTGCTTCTTCAGATATCACGAAGGATCTAGAGGAATGATTTTTGGAATCCTTGATATTAACAATTATCAGGTTTTCTTTGTCGTCTATGTCGTCAATGGTGAGTTTTGTCAGCTCTTCTCGTCTGCAAGCACCAGCTAATCCAAAAGTTGCTACTAACTTAATCATGAGGTATATGTCATCGGGTGCTTCAGTCATAAATTTTGAAACGTCTTCTTGAGTGAAGATTTTGGCCTTTTTCGGTCGAAAACCGACATTCTGTCTTTTAATGAATGCAATTATTTTGTAAAATTTGCTAATATCCAAATTTTGCTTTACTTTGAATACACTCTTCAACATTGAATATCTTGCCCATAGACATTTCTAGAAAATAAGCTAAGAATACTTCTTCTTTATTTGGTGTTTTCACTTTTTTATTGTTGCACCATTCAATAAAACTCGTGTATTGCTTCTCATACCTTTGTTTAGATTTCGTTGGCAATAACTCTAAGTTCGCATCTGTAGCTGTTTGCACGATTTCTTGTGGAAGTTCTTCATCAGATGAATGATCCATTGTGGCAATTTCACTGAATCGAAAATTTTATATAAGTAACGCTTTGTCTGTCACTCTGACAATTACAAACAAATTTGTGTATTGATCGGCATGACAACATCAATTGTTACCTACTCGTTATCAGATCAATCGAAGCCTATATATAGGGTGATTTTCATAACAATACATTTTTATTTATCAATATTTGTTCATTTTTTCAATAAATAGTGCAAAATGATGGATGATTTTTAACAAACTCACTTAGTATTACAACAAAAAAGCTTGAACTTTCATATTTTGTCACCCACCACTTATATTTTACGAGGATATCATATAAATGTTTTTCCCGCACTAGTGTGGGAAAAAATTTCCCGCATTAGTGTGGGAAAACTTTTCCCGCACAACTGTGGGAAAATTACACTTTCCAAACTGAATTGCGTGCTGGTAGAGGGTGAATCACGCACGCTTGTAGGAAAAATCATTACCGTGTGGCTTCCCGATTCTGAATCTGAAGTGTTTTGTATCACTTGAATTCCTTTGCGAATAAAGTACATGATCCTTCTTGACAATTGAATGTTTTTGGTTTAGTGACAAAGAAAGAAACTGATATAATATTATTAGACCATTTTTCAATTTTTTCACATACAGTTTCAGAAAATTCATCTTGTTAAATTCAGAAATTTCTGTTCAAGGAATAAAACACTCAAACTGAAGCTCCGAGATTGTATTCACAACACAAATCTCCGAATTCAACTCGTTAAATGTGCAAACAGAACTGTTTTTGCGGAAATTGAAAAATATATTTCGCTCTTGCTATATTACCCCCATATTGATAGCATTAAAAACTTTCAATACAATTTTTATACGCATGTTTCCTAACTTGTGCTTTGTTTTCGTGTATGCATCCTTTAAAGTCTATACTATTGTTTCCTTTTTTTTTTTAGGTAAGTTCGCTGTCTTCATTCAATAGTTGACTTCAGATATTTGGTAAGCTTTTCGAAGTATACTAGTAGGTAGACAGGAATAGAAATTACCGCAACGTGCGCTATGGAGACCTATTTCGGGACAAAAATACTAAAGGGTAGCGTCAAATTTTCATAAGTGATTTTACTGAGAACATCCATCCCTTTATACCTTATTAGATTATGGAAATATTTGGAGAGAAGGGTACTTCGACATTGTCGACTTTACTATTTCATTTATTTGATTCTCTCCGGCAAAAATTCTTGAACTTGGTTAGATACGTGTATGTAACCAACATGTAACCAAGTTACATGGAGCACTTTTAATTGTGCATATATAATAATCTGTCAGATATAATGCAATACCCGTCGTGGTATTAGCCATCGGAGTAGTTGTTTTCTGACATGTATTTGTCATAATAAGCCCACGTCATAGGTATATATGGAAGTAAAAAGGGGGAACCATCGGTCGGAAACGATAATCGTTCAGTTAGATTGTTAATACTCAGTAAACAAAAATAGCTTTCGTCACACTGAGGAAGATTGACAATGTGTATCTTGTGTGAAGCAAAAGAACTGAAATATCGAGTTATAACTCCAAAATTTCGACTTTCAAGACAAGTTGGAAAAATGAAATTCCGACTTTAAAGTCGGAAATTCTGTGTTTAAAGTCGGAAAAATAAAAAAAACAACTATGTGGCCCTTAGACGCTTTCGTCTAATACGGTATGATTGCTGCTAAAGAAAAGTCTGTGTGCCTTCCACCTCGACGGCAGTGTTGCCAGACCTAATGATTTATCATAGAGTGCGGAGAAGAAAGATGCTTGTCTAGCAGTAAATTCAGATTTGTAAACTTTTGAAGTTACTCACTTGTTGGTTTGGTCAATAGTATGTCGTCAGACACTCGGAACAATATTTGTGTGAAGTTAGCCACTCTTTTCTGGCCACAGTTTCTGACCTTGAGTATATCTTGGGTGGAATTGACGAGTGAACGTTTGTGGTATTGCCACATCAAGTATTATTTTTACAGATATGTTTATTCTCAGTTTTTTTGAATATTTTGCAACTAGAGAGAAGGATAGCATTATCATTCAAGGAACTATTGAAATGTTTATGGAAAGAAACATGGAAATGTTCGAAAAATCCAGAATTGAATATGAACCAAAGATACTATGCGGAAGAAGACTTTCAGAATTGATCGTATATACAGAAAAAATCTCGTATTAGAACCGAATATCTCAGACGGCAAACTTTTGAATCTCTAACTCACATCTAGGGAAATTAATTTTTACTTTTCAGCGCATTTGACGGCCGAACAAATTCATTTTGAACCCTCTATTCAACTGAGCACTCTATTCAACAGTATTTTTTTCCATGTGGCACGTGGACTGCAAACATCGTTTTCAGTTGTCTGAAGGAAACTTAATTTTTCTGTCACTTTGACGGCCGAACAGATTTATTAGAAAAGCGACTTCTACGTCATTTCCAGCACTTTATTCAACTGCTTTTTTTTCGATGTAGCACGCGGACTGCAAACATCGTTTTCAACTGTCTGAAGGAAACTCAATTTTTCTGTCATTTTGACGGCCGAACAAATTTATTTGAATAGCGTTTTCTACGTCACTTTGAGCTCTCTATTCAACTGTATTTTTTTTCCATGTGGCACACGGACGGCACACATCGTTTTTAACTGCCTGAATGGAACTTTATTTTTCTGTCACTTTGACGGCCGAACAAATTGATTCGGATAGCCACTTATTCGTTATTTTGAGCCCTCTTTTCAACAGTAGTTTTTAGTTTAGTTACGAGGACTGCAACACAAAGTTATCAATCGTCTAAATGAAACAAAAGTATTTTTCTGTTATATTTACGTCTGAACAAGTTGGTTTGACCCTGTATTTATATTCATGAGGAGATCTTTTGCCATTTTGATTACTTTGGTTCTCAGAATATATCTATCCATCCATCCATAAAATAATAATTATCTGTTTCACAATACTTCAATTGGCAAACAAACTGACTTCACCATAAACATATATTCTTCCTGATGCCCTGTATCGAACGGTCTTAAAATCCTTTTTTAAACTCAGAATGTATCTGGTAGATTGGGATTGCCATTTACAAAAGGTTATTTATCTCCAACTTTTATGGATAAATAGATCATCAAGATTCTTTCTGTATATACGATCAATTCTGGAATTCTTCCTCCACATAGTTTTTTGGTTCATATCCAATTCTGGATTTTTCTAACAGTTCCATGTTTCTTTCCATAAACATTTCAATAGTTCCTTGAATGATGATGCTATCCTTCTCTCTAGTTACAAAATATTCTAAAAAACTGAGAATTAACATATTCGGGTCAATTCTGTTTCTCATTAGCAAGATTGTTACCATACCAAGACAATTTTCACAGCAAAATAAATCTCAATTTAGTAGAAGGCTTGAAAAAATATCGGTGCCACAATTCTCCAAAATTGAGATATATTTTGCTGTGAAAATTATCTTGCTATGGTAACAATCTTGCTAATGAGAAACAGAATTGACCCGATTATCTGTAAAATAATACTTGATGTGGCAACACTACAAACGTCCACTCGTCAATTCCACTCAAGATATACTCAAGGTCAAAAACTGTGGCCAGAAAAGTGTGACTAACTTCACACAAAACATTGTATTTATTTTTTTTATGCCAAATTACCAAAACAATTGCCACAAGAAATCGAATTCCATTTTTGTTCCGCCCTCAAATCTCTTGGATATTCTGAACATAAAAAATATTATGTTGGATGATATTACCCTTTCGGAAGTTTTCTGCAATTGAATATGTTTCATTCTTTCGAGAAATCCAACTAGCAAGTTCGTTCCGTTTACACTTAATTTGCTTTTAATGCTTGTTGTGTGCTGTTTTGCAACTTTAGATTTTAACGTCACGTTTCGTAATTTACTGCTGAACGGTAAAGAAATTAATTTCGAAGCTTTCGCCCAGATTTCGAAGTTTTCGATAAGTCATTTTATATGTAAATCGAATTTGATAAAACGTATATGAAAGATTTCGTTGGGGGATTTCTTGAACTTTCTGCCTAATTTCGAGAAACAGATGTATCAAATTGAAGTTGAATTGAAAAATAATATTTCAGGAACGTTTACATAATTCAATAACTCCTGGTTAATTGCTTATTAATTTTTCAACTTTTCGTTTTCTTCTTGCTGTCTTCTCGTGACTGTGATGGTGGCCAACACAGCTTACACTGAATTTTTGGTGGCATGAATAAGCGAAGTATATAGGTTTCAATACATGCATATCGGTACTTCGAAACGGAGTAGAAATTGTAGAATTTTCAAGCGACTGTAGTACATTGAAAAAGATACTGTAATAATAATAATAATAAGACTCCCTCATAAACACTCGTAGAGTGTACCCAAAAGCATAGCCTGTGCGGGTAGAGGACGGCTATTATTATTATTTGCCGTGGCGCTCCGGGGCGACTTACTGATTTTTGGTGGCGTATTCACTTTTCAGCTGCAGGAAAACCCGGAAAACCTACAGCACCACCTCGGGTGGCCGGCGTGCACTCCAAGCTAGCACTAGACGAGATTGGCATCTAGACAACACACAATATACTTGCTTTCAACAAGGACTGTGGTCGTCTAGGGATTCCGATATTGAGTACTTAAGAAAAAATCCCTCGTACATACATCGGGTTCGAACCGACTACCGCTATACTGAAGTTTCGAACGGCCTGCGCCTTAGACCGCCAAGCTACCGGCCACCCTGTGTATCGAAACATGTCGCAGAGATAATAAATTTTGTGGAAATTTTAATCGGGTTTCACCTCAGTGTCATAACTAAGGATTTCCATCAAGTAAGGGCCACGTCAATCCATAATCTCGTTACAATAATAGTTCTGATAGCACTAGAGATATATTAATTCGTTGAAGATGAATAGT
Source organism: Chrysolina haemoptera (assembly GCA_958298965.1). Taxonomy (NCBI): domain Eukaryota; kingdom Metazoa; phylum Arthropoda; class Insecta; order Coleoptera; family Chrysomelidae; genus Chrysolina; species Chrysolina haemoptera. Next base: position 24,811,236 of record OY282592.1, on the reverse strand, counting down.
TAAACCGAATAGAAGTGATTATCATTTGTGTGTGTTACGAAACTACCTACCGATTGTGAATAGCAAGACACATATTATTGTTGTAGTACAGGATACGAAGAGATGTCGAACTTCACCCTTTCTGTTTACCGGATGGAACATACTTTTATAAAGTTTCATAAATAGACGAATACGCCTAAAATGGGTTGCCTATCAAAATGTGTTTATGTTTATGTTTATGCACAAGGGAAACCTTTTTTTGGGCGCTCTGTATTTATTTACCACCATTGCTACCACATTGTCTATTATATATTGTAATTTTTTATACGGTAAATAAATTGATTGATTGATTATATACAGTGACTCATCCATTTATCAGAAAATATTATTCTTGATGAAAATTGGTACAACGTTTGGAAATTTAGAACGTTGATAACTCAAATACAAGTATTCCGCAATGCAATGATTTTTATGAGGAATACAATTTTCTGACAAATCGGTAATAAAAAAGCTTTCCATATGGTGCAAACTCACTGTATAGTAGCCATGACCACATTTTGATAGGCAAGCCATTTTAGGCGTATTCTTGGGTGAAGTTTGACCTCTCATCGGCTCTTAGATTATTGAACTTAAAATTTAAACTTTCGAGACTTTTTATACTAATATCGACGCGACGCGACGGTATGATATTTTGTAAAGGACCCCGCACATTTCTTATGGGAAATGGCTTTCCGTGAATTTGGCTAAATTTTCGGTATGTTGTAGTTTTTGATGAGCTGATCAAAAGTTTTCACAGCCACAAAGCTCAAAAACGGACAAATTCTAGAGAGTGACAAATTCTATAACTACTATATTGAGAAGAAAATAGGGCATTGACTCGAGTTTTTTACAGTAATGAGCGAGTGGATGATACGCGTTTTCTCCCAGGTTAGGTTAGGTTAGGTTAGGTTAGGTTAGGTTTCTCCCAGGTTAAATAACATACAGTGTGTCCATAAAGTAACCCCGCCCCTCTTAACTTTTGAACGGATTGGAATTTTCAGATGAATTTTTTTTTGGTGGAATGGCAGTTCATAAGCTACTTTTTCCAAAAAAAGGTCTATCCTTCAAAATGGCGGCCCGAATTCAAAACATAATTTCAATCCGTTCAAAAGTTAACAGGAGTGGGGTTACTCTAAGAGAATTCATACATTATGTACCGCCATTTTGTTTTGGATGGATTTTTGTTTTAAATTTTCGAGAAGGGCTGCCATTTTGGAAGATAGACATGTCTTTTGTCGTTGAAAAGTAGCTCATGAACTGCTATTCCAACGAAAAAAATTTCAGCCGAAAATTCCAATCCTTTCAAAAGTTAACAGGAGGGGGGCTCACAATCCTTTCAAAAGTTAACAGGAGGGGGGCTTACTATATGGACACACTGCATATTCATATTAGTTGTCTGTTTTGCATTGAAATCTAATGATGGTATTGCTTTCAAACTCAAATATAGTTGAATGCCCAGGAGTCGGTTTGAATTTGGAAAATATGTAAACAAACGTCCAGAAAAGTGAAATAATTAATCAACGATGAACCGAAGGTAGCGAGAGGCAAGTTTTCGTTCATAATTTGATAAATCACTTCTTTTCTTGATTAGGAATGGATCCCGATTCAGGAAAAATATGGTAACCTGCAGGACTTTTAATGCGAAAACACTACACTTCCAAAGCGTTATTTGAGTAGAGAAAATAGTCTTTTTCTACAAGTGTGGATGATTCGCAAATGAGTTTTTCCCGTATATGTTGCTGATTTCCTATAGTATAGAAATTTCATTGATCACCATCGCAAAAAAAACATTTCATTCATTATACAGTGAGCACAATATGTAACGGATAAATTCATTTTCTACGTTATTAACCATTTTCAAGAAAAACCCTGATACACGTCGATTTATGTATTTGAAAAGACACTCCGTGACATGAAAAAAATCCCCCCTCCTTCAGACCCCTCAACGTGACAGCCACCCCCCCAATTTTTTTAAATGCAATAGAAGGTCCAAGTGATACCTCATTTTGAAGGGTATTCAATTTTCTATACAGCCATATCTTTATTTTTTAAATTCTTTCATGCGCCATAATAAAAAAATATTGTTCAATAGGTTGAAATGTTGAAAGGTATCATTGAATCCGCTGTATTATGCCATACACCTTCAATTGTTTTGGTTTATTTACCAACCGTTTTTTGTCAGCTGTGACAGTTGAGTAAAAAATATTATGTTCTCTGTGAACTTGCTGAAGAGAACAGTTTTGCAGTTGTTAGTTGTGTTTGTTGTCCAGTATAACTTTCAGACAAAAGGCTGAAAGTTCTAGCAATGTCTCATTTGACTAAACGTCAAAGAATAGAAGTGTTAATAATGCTAGGATGTGGGGACAAAACTAGAACCCAGAAGAATGTAAGTGAAATGTTCAATAATAAATATCCTGATCATCACATTTCTCAATCCACCGTTAGTAGAATAGAAACAAAATTTCGTGAATTTGGGACTGTCAAAGATATTTCAAAACCAGGCCGAAGGTTATTGATTGACGATGGGAGGAAATTGGAAATTTTGGTAGACATAGACGAGAATACACATAAACCTACCCGACAACTTGCCGCCGATTACGACACAAGTCAAAGTTCAATATTGCGTGTTTTTGAAAGTGAAAAGTACCACCCTTATAAAGTACAATTGGTGCATGAACTCAACGAAGACGATCCAGATCGCAGAACTGAGTTTTGTGAAAAAATGGAAGCCAGGTGATGCCTGCGGGATCTATCGTTTAAAAAAAATATATTGTTTTCCGACGAGTTAACTTTTTTTTTAAGTGGAACCGTCAACAGACAAAATTGTTGATATTGAAGCCGAGAAAATCCCCATTGAATGATGGAGGCCCACAATCAATGTCCCAAAAGAGTAAATGTTTGGGCAGGGATTATAAATAATCGCATAATTGGACCATATTTTTTCAACGAAATATTGAACGGTGAAAGTTACTTGGAGTTTTTGACTAACTTTTTAGTTCCAACGCTAAAAAGACTTTTTCCAGATAATGATAATCCGAATCAAATAGATAGGAATATCTGGTATCAGCAAGATGGTGCTCCACCACATTTTGCAGCTGAAGTTCGTGCATATCTGAATGAAGTTTTTCCCAACAGATGGATTGGTAGACGAGGTGCCATAGATTGGCCAGCCCGTTCTCCCGACAGGACACCGCTTGACTACTTTTTGTGGAGTTACCTGAAATCCAAAGTATATGTCAATAGACCAAACAATATTGAAAGTTTGCAAATCAGAATTAGAGAAGAGAACGTATCACTCCCGAAACCATTCAAGATGTTGCTGATAACTTTCAGCAACGTCTTTATTATTTTCAAGAAACAAATGGCTGTCAGTTTGAACATTTGATCTGAAAAATTTCGTTAGTAGCACATTGATTGATACCGCTATAGTACATGATTTAGATAACACAATTTATTCAATTGTTTTGTCATGGCGCATGAACAAGATTAAAAAATAAAGATATAACTGTATAGAAAATTGAATACCCTTCAAAATGAGGTATCACTTGACCTCCTATTGCATTTAAAAAAATTGGGGGGGTGGCTGTCACGTTGAGGGGTGTGAAAGAGGGGGGATTTTTTTTATGTCACAGAGTGTCTTTTCAAATATATAAATTGACGTGTTTGAGGGTTTTTCTTGAAAATGGCTAATAACGTAGAAAATTAATTTATCCGTTACATATGGTGCTCACTGTATTGTCTCATCGAAAGTAACATGGTATCATGAATCATCGAATATAATAAAGTCTGGAAATTGAAGCAGGAGATACCACTAAATATATTACAGTTCAAAGTGTGGCGAGAAATTATTTGCATAAATCCATGTCACTGCCAGGGCCTTGCATATTTTCTGATGCAAGAAAGCTGCATTATATGTGTGAGTTATGGAATAGAATCAATATACCTGAAAAGCGACCATTTGGAAAATAAGTTTTTTATGAGAGCATTACTCATGAAGATCTCTCTCCGGATAAAAGAAATTATTATTCGTTTCTGCTATTCGGTGTACGGAGAATTTTATGCAATTGTACGTATTTTTTAACGATCACTTATTCCATAGTAATCTTTATGATTGCCCGAAACTTCTGGATTTCAAATGTTGGTGGAATTAAAGCTATCCATTTTTGTTCGAAAGTATGAATAGGATATTCATAAAATCTGTTGTTGATTCATCTGCGGCTGAAAGACAAACTTCAGTTGCTTTTTTTCATCTCACTCTTATTTCCATAAGGTCTGCATACCTCACTTTCACCTCAGAAATAGCACCTACTCGAGATATGTCAATGACTTTTTATTGAAGGAGTTCGGTTTGAGAAGGGTCAGTATTGAAGTTTCATTTGTCTTATTGATGTTGATGACTCTATTGGAGCCTATGGAAACATTCTTCATTCCCACTAGTTTTATGTTGAACTCCACATTCACACGGAAAAATTTGTTGGCACTTGGAATTTTCACGAAAAGCGCCTATATAGATGAACCTAAGCAGCAATACCTTATCGAAATACAAAATTTGATCCAAATCGTTGAAGGCGTTTTTGACATCCAAAAATTATTATCTGTAAAATCGTGTTTTTCCAAAAAAGACGCCTATATCGATAAACTTAAAAAGCAAAACCCTATCTACATAAAAAAAATTCTCCCAAATCGATTCGATTTCGAGATATATCAAACTGTGCGTTTTGTTTAAGAGGCAACATCAGCGCGTCATCATGAAAGTCAAATTTTATAGTGGAGGTAACGAAGCACTTGTCTGTAAAAAAACTACGTAGCTATTCGTAAAATCGGTTTTGCGTCAAAACTAATGATTTTATAAATTTTTTTTCTTCTGAGTCTATAATCTCCTTAAGAATTCGGAAATTTGCCTATTTTTTCATTTGTCAAACCATAAAAAAAATTTTTCTTCAAAATCATCAAAACCAAAAATCAGTTAGATTCCCGAATTCTCAAAAAAATAAAACTGAACGCTCAAAACTGATTCCCGTTTCATCAAGGGTATTGTTTGCTCTTAAGAAAACCGTTCGATTTGTTAACGCGCGTAAGGAGCTATTTACTGAGGCTGTGAGTCGTGTGTTTTCGCCTATTTTCTACAGTGGCCGTAGGTAATAGTAGAGAGATTATTTATTGAACAAATCAAAGGAAAAACAACTTAATTTATTACCATTTCATTAACATGAGGAGAAAAGAAGGAAATTAAATTTCACCAAATTTCAAATATCAAACAACGATATAGGCCTTCTATGATCCAGAAGAGATATGATGCTTATGCGATGCATATGATATAGATATCTAGAAATTATGATAGTTTAAAGCAAATCTTAGTAATTCTTTCTGACGATACCAAGGGATGGCGCCACACTTCTTCATTGTACAAGATTGATAATTGAAAATTTCTTATGAATTGGAAATGCGCCAGAAGGAACATAAAATTATTCTAGTTCGAAAATATGAATAGGAAATTCATAAAATCTTTTGTGGAACCATCAGCGACTGAAAGACAAACTTTAGTCGCTATTTTCCATCGTTCAAGATAACCTCTTGGGAGGTATTCATGTTGAAAAGGGGAACATTCTCCATGAAAATTGAAAAATGAAAAATGTGACTCATTTGTAATATCTAACAGAAGTCCCCGGCACAAGCCACGCTGGACATTGAACTACATCTGATAGATATTGTGAAAAGACTCTAACTGAAAAGGAAAGAAAAAATCTGAAAGTGAAAATTTGCATTTTCATTCAGATAGCTGACTTTTTTAATTCTTTCTAGTTTTCCTTGAACAAATCATTAAATAAATTAGATAAGGAGAATGTTATTAAAAAATATCACTCACAGAAATCGTTCATTTCATTGAAGCAAGGTTCGCTTCTCTCGCATTTAATCCCCAATACATTTTGGTCGACAAAAATCTATTTCGCTTTGCCAAGCTCTTCAGGAGGATTGATATAGGACTGAAATAAAACAGGCTCTTCAGAAGCATACACATCAGGGATGGATATGAGAGAAACATTTCTTCTGCGGTGACACTTTGAAAATTATTTTTTGACATAGACCTGTCATGAGCATTTTGATTTTAGTTCGAAAATATGAATAGTAAATTCATAAAATCTTTTGTGGAATCATCTGCGACTGAAAGACAAACTTTAGTCGCTATTTTCCATCGTTCAAGATAACCTCTTGGGAGGTATTCATGTTGAAAAGGGGAACATTCTCCATGAAAATTGAAAAATGAAAAATGTGACTTATTTGTAATATCTAACAGAAAACAACTACTTCCCCGGCACAAGCCACGCTGGACATTGAACTACATCTGATAGATATTGTGAAAAGACTCAATTTTCATGGAGAATGTTCCCCTTTTCAACATAAAATTATTCGTTGTAAGAAGATCTTGATACAACGGTTTCGTCTCAAACCACAAAAAACAAATTGAATTTAACAAAAATTAATCGTACGCCATCTTCATTTGAGTTCAGGAATATCGGTCTACAAGCGGCTAGTCGTCGTTTGCGATATCTGCCTCTATGCCTGCCATAAACTTGGTTATGTTCATGAGCTTTTTACGTGTGTGAAATTTGAGTGTTTACTGAAATGTGTCGTTGGTTATTATTCTGCTGAAAAAGTGAAAAGTGAATGACTATTAATAATGACGTAACTTTTCATTCATGATAGTGTTTATTTCAACATTGTATGTAAGCCAGTTCAATAGAATCGACGCGGTAAACCTTATAGTTTTGACAGTTCAAAGGTAAACAACGTTGTATCAAGGACCAGGCAGTTTTATCAGTATAAAACCGAATGATTGGCCAGAATAACACGCTGCCATTGGTTGAAATACCAAAAACGTCACATTTTTACCCGTGAAAAAAATAATGGCGAAAAAATGCTTCTTCCTCAATACCAGACTTCATCAATGATTAAACTAGAGTCAGAAGTGCATCAAACCCTTGAATGGAAAACAGCAATAGATGAGATAAAAAAAAACTTCACGACGCGCTTTGTATGTGTGTAGTAGCGATATGGCGATATGAATCTGTTATTAGGGAAATTCAAATATTCCTAAATTTCTTATTGGTGGAGTTACTCTATGTACATCCAAGTATAATGGAGATTATAAGATGTCACTTAACTCAATCGGACGTTCCGATTGGTTGAAAATCATATTAAAAAAATAATCGCCATCAGATGAGAGAATATGTTCGGATATTTTTCAACCAATTATCTTTCGATTTTTCATTGAATTTGTATATTTTTCCTGGCACATAATATAGTCTATGGTTTCATTGACTGTTGCTAAGGTGGCATCATAGGATCGACGAACAATAGAAAACATGGCATCGTCCTTCATCACCATTTTGCCTGGTGTCACACGTAATTGATTTTTCCTACTAGCGTGTGGAAAGTCCGCTTTTCCGCACTCATTTTAGTTTTGAAAGAGTCACTTTTCCGCACTCTTTTTAGTGCGGAAAAACACTTTAGTGCGGAAAAGTAGGCTTGTTTAGTTTTTGCGGATTATACTGACATTTAAATATTGCGTCGCAGGAGGTTAAAATAGAAAGCTTACCAAGTATGGTTGTATAGTTTAATATATATTCAATAATAAATGTTCTTTATGTTAACTTATGGTGTTTTTTCCGCTAGTAGAAAAAATAGTGTACCTAACACGAGCGTAAAGTGTCTTTTCCGCACCCGATTTCTGCCATCTGCAATCGCGTCTCCTTACGTCTGAGTCATTTTGACAGCGATAAAAAAGGATGCACCTCTTTATCAAAGGTAATACCACGAGTCCTTCAAATTTTATCGATAAATTTTTATTTTTCACGAAAACTTTTTTATTTGACATGAAAGTATGATAGTATGAAAACAAACCGATTGATAAAAACTAGAGTCCGTAGGACGAGTCCGTAGGACGAGTGATTTTATCGGAGATGCGACCACCAAGAACGTGCGACCATATTCGTCCGTCTATATCCGATTCGATGGTCGTCTAGAGTACGCATCCAATACAACCGTAGCCTTAGAATGCTCCTTCAATTGGTCTGCATTGCCGAAATGATATCCAACAATTTGTAAACATTTCGGAAGGCCCGGAAGGGGTTCGGTTTGATATGGAGATTCGCTACAGTAAGCTAGTCCTAAGGTATAATCCGGTGGTTGCAATGGGTGTTCTAATTGTTCAATAAAATCTGTCGAAATTCTTGTATAGCGACAAAATGGGGTCCGCAAACTGCTGACGGAACTGCTCAACTTCGAACCTCCAACAAGAGTCCACTAGCCATAAAATGTATCCGGGGAGTTTCTAATGTTGTTTCGGCTCATTGCAGCAAACGTGCGGTATTTCGACGAAATATACTGATAGAGCAACACTTCGAAACTTCAACAAAGGTAACATAACTGATCAAACTGAGTTAAGGGTAATATTAAAACACAGTCATTCAACATAAAATGATATTTCCTCTCAGAATTAAATAATTAGTTTCTTGAGGAGTGGAAAATAATTAAAAGGGACAATTTTCCTCATACTATATAAACCAATGAAAACAGGACTTTCTGAAAACACTGCCTCCAGCCCGTGGTATTTTCAGTAATAATATCCTCACAAAATGAAGAATTTTCAAATTTTCACGTTGCTGTCATACGATCACTGATGTGTTGCTTAAAAACATGGCCACCACAAGGGTGGGGCTGGATGGACCCCTGGGTCCAGAGCCCGTGCCTTGAAGTGGGCCCGAGCCAGCCTACTAATTATTTTTTCAATCATTAAAATTCACCTTAGTGTATTAAATAAATATACTTATATTTAAAAATCTTATCTGCATCCATAAGGCCCTGAACTCTTGCTAAACGGCTGGACCAATGTTGATGACATTTTGTGTGTGTGTTAAGTGAATTCAGGAATGGTTTAATGTCACAGTTCGGTCCACTACAAAATGTTTTTCTGGTTAATTGTTGATATATAAGTTGAAATCTGCTGCCGGCACATTCGCCATCTACTTCGCCATAAAATGAAATTTTAAAATTGATATTTTTGCATAGGTTGTGAGATTGTTGCATAAGAAGATTTATTGGAAAGATTTGGTATTCAATGAATGGTGTTTTAAGAGTTCAGTTTTGTACATACAGTAACGGAAACAATTTATCTGGAGTATAGACAGAAATCTACACGAGCAACAAGGAACGCAATGATATGATGATACCACATAAACAAAGAGACGCCCTGCTGTGCGCCCCTCCTGTTACCCCACCCGACGTATTAACGGACCACGTGGCAATGCGAACCAGCGCACACAGCTTAGGTCGATATCCCTTCCTCGAGGAGAAATTGTAATGCTCTCTCAACATATAGCAAGCTATTCTTTTAGGCTCTCATGAAACCACCATAACCAAGATAAATACTTTCCGATACTGTATGTATATCAAACATTAATGAAATGTCTCAGTATCATTTGATGTTTGCAAATAGAGGAAATGAGTACATACTCATTTCAACATTGAAACATGAAACGGGAAACATGAAACGGAAAACATGAAAGATGAAAAATGAAACATGAAACGGAAAACATGAAGGATGAAAAATGAAACATGAAACGGGAAACATGAAATGGGAAACATGAAACGGGAATCATGAAAAGGGAAACGGGAAACGTGAAAAGGGAAACAAAATTCTGTGCATCCATACACATCGATATACACAACGTCTGTCGGGACCGGTAGTTTTTAAGTAAAAATAATTTTATAAATAAAGTTTAGTTGTATTTTCAGGTTAAATTACATTCTAAAAAGAGTATGGGTAAGAAATAACCATGCAATTATATTATATTACGCGATTGTAAAATAGGCACGAGTTGGTCGTCAGTGAGATCCTGAGGGGCCCGTAATGAGATCCTGGGTCCATGACCCGTAATGAGATCCTGGGTCCAGGACCGGTAATGAGATCCTGGGTCCAGGGCCCGTAATTAGATCCTGGGTCTAAGGCCCGTAATGAGATCCTGGGTCCAGGGCCCGTAATGAGATCCTGGGTCCAGGACCCGTAATGAGATCCTATAAAATTAAAAGTTATCAATGAAAGCCGGTATCGAATAGGTCTGGGTTAGCATTTGACAAAAGTTCTAAGAATTATACACTGGTGTATCGGTTTCGATGGACACACCTTCGTGTTTTGTTCAAAGCAAATATGACATGAATTGTCAAGATGAGAATCCTGCTTGACCAGCTTGCTTGAATTACACCAACTACTTGGAGAGGTATTTCTGGTTGGTTCTACAGCTGAATGTGACAGCAAAAGTCGAATAATAGTAATAATAACTCCACTCACATAGACAATACATTTAATTGTAATGATTATTATTATACAAAACTTTCATAACAATTATGGAAATTGGAGGAAGTTGATTATGAGCGATGCTACACCGCACTTTCGAACTCGCTATTCACGTTTCTAAAAATATCTGCATACCGTATGTATGCATAACGTATGGTGAACATAATTTCTACCGAGTCTTGTCTAGTCCAGTGAAGTTTGTATTTTTGTTTACGTTAGTTTATCATAAGTTATAATAGTTAGTACGTTGCATTATTCACGAGATGAGCAACTAACTTTGCATTATCCTTTGGCCTAGATGAATCAACAAACCCCAGCCCGTTTGGAATGTGAGTTTTTTGACGTGAAAACATCCAGCGTGCCAACGAGAGCTAGGAACAAGCGGTAGAGAGGCACGATCGGCCTAAGCGTACGGCTTGTGACGCATCTATCTCTCTTCCACTCCATCGGCCAATGGGTCCGAGTAGAAGAGAGACAGCGGCAGCACACAACCTACACATAAACAGTTTTGTCAACTTTTTATAAAGTAAAGTGAAGGTAATGTTGGTTCCATTGTTTATTACAACAACAATGCAACAGAAAAGGTGATTAATTTTTGCATGTTAAGAATTGGATTAGCGATATAATCTCATAAATTTGTCAAAGACTCAGTTATTATGAAATGAAAAGAATATCCTCAATATTTTATATTAAGGAATATAAATAGTTAGTTGTTTCATATTATTGATAATAATGAAAATGAGGATTTCTCCATGTGGATTTGTCACCAGGAATCTCCTTTTCGAAAACAGCTTCACACAGATTTGTTTTTGACACTATAGGTTCAGTAACAAGAACATGTTTATGATTTTTTGGTCAGTTTCTCATTTCTGTGAATCAGTGAAATGATGTTTATTTGGCGGAAATTTTTTTGCCTCAAGCCGAAATCCAATGAACTTAGTTACATTGAGGTCATGTGATTGAATACAACCAATAAGAACAACATTATACTGATAACAGACCCAACAGTCTGTTTTCACTCTCAGGCACGTTGCTATGGATATACATATTTTGATTTATTTAGATTTTGAAGTTTCAAATATTCAATAACGTCAAAATGTCAGTGATGTCATGATTTGGTTGTAATACTGACGAGAAGATTGATGAAATTTTCTTATCAAATATATCAAAATAAACTGTTTACAATAACAAATTTGTATGGAGATCATTTATAGACTATTGCAATGTTACATAGTATCGGTTAGCAAAAAATTTTTTATTCGAATAACCCTCGAACATTGATAAATATAACAACTTCCTCAAGCTTGTTGCTTATAGAAAACAGACCTCCTCCTTCGGCGTCGGTCTGTTTCCAAGCAACAAGCTTTCGGAATCTGCTATAATTATCAATGTCCTTGGGTTATTACTACTGATGATAAACCCTTCCAGTACTCTTGATTTTTAACTCAAAACGTTAATTTTCGACAATTTTTTACTGAAATATTTCAAAATATTAATAATTGTTATTTGAATTGACATTCAATATAGTCAATACTAAAAAACACAATCAAGTAGCAACCTAACGAGAAAAAATCGATCACAATACCTAGTGGAATAAACTCAATTTCTCCGTGTCGAATATACATTGTTTTATTTAAAGTCGTCACGGAAATTATAAATTTGAATCAAATGAACATTTTCGTTCGATTTACAACATTGATTAATAACGCGATATTCTTTCAACGAATTTTTCCGTTTGAAATCTGATGTACACTAGTTGATCAATAATTATGACGAACTGAAACAAAAATAAACTCATACTCGTACCATAATTCTCAGTTTCCATTCATATGGAAAATGATATAATTCTGCTTTTATCTTTCACATTTTTCACTCGCTTCTGTCAGACTTTCGTGTATCCTGAATTATAATTGAATCACTCCGTGTGTGTATCACGTACGTGGTTTTTTGTCTGTTTTTATTTGATATAGAAATGTTCTTGACAAAATAAAAACGGACAATTAAGCGTTAGATAAAGCGGAGTGTGGCAGTAATACAAAATTAGGACGCTGATTGTACATATTGTGAAAATGAAACTAACATTGCCAGAGTAGCAAAATATGGCCAATAGCAAGACGTCCTTTGTTGAACTTCGACATAAAAAGGAGGAAATTATAAGTTATAAGTTGTTTGTTGACCTCGAAATAAGGTCAATAAACACATTCTTTCAGATTTTATTGAATAAAAAAGACAGTAGGTAAATAACATCAACTTCACAGATGCCGTGGGGAATTCACTCTTTCAGGCTAACGCTGTTGAATTAAGAGTAGAGTAATTGAAACGTCTGAATTGTTGAAAGAGATAAGTGATAAGTATTTATAGAAAAAATGTAGACAAGGAATGGATGGAAAAGTGTTCAGAAATAGTATGGAAGTCCACCAACCCATACAACCCACACAAAAAACTCCCCAAAAAAGTACCTATACCTATTTCATGTCCCAAAAAATATTCCACTATTATAACAAGACTCAAATCCAATCATGGTTGCTTTCCGCGGCCCATTTATATAAAATTGGAATCCTTGAATCACCCCAAGTAGCACACCCATATTGGCACCATATTGGTACAATATTGTGAAAATATTGGCAAAATATTCAAATAACAATATTAGCGAGAATAAAAATGTGAACATTCGGCGATATTGGTCCAATATTTAAAAAATAATATTGTTCTAATATTCTCGAAGAAATATTGGCCTCAATATGTTAGGCGATATTAGTACAATATCGCTGTAGCACACTTATTGGCAAAATATTAATACGTAATATTGGCGAGATAAAATTATAATTATTTCGGGATATTAGCACAATATTACTTGAATATTATACAAATAATATTAGTGAAATATTGAGGAAGCAATATTGGCCCCAAAATATTTAGGGATATTGGTACAATATCATTTGCATATATTGGTAAAATATTCAAAGAGAATTTAAAAATTCTACAATTTCGTTTCTACTTCAATTTACCACTGAGTAGATTGACTTGTTAACGCATTGTGAGAAGCCTTATTTGATATATATTACTATGATTCAGCTGTTGTTCCATATGTGGGGCCACCTAGCGGTTTTTTAATTTCAATATTGTTTGTTGAATATTCGGCCAATATTCAAATTTCAATCCTTAGTGATTAATGTATTTTGTAATTTTGTATCAATATTGTCTTTCAAATATTGGCGTAAGGTTTTCGTAACAATCTCAATCAATATAGGGTCAATATAATTTTTAGAATATGGATTAAATAATATTCCACCAATGTGCTATCAAACTTGGATATACAATATTGTTTTTTATCTCTAAAATCGATATGAGAGTAATATTGAAATCGCAATATTGGAGCTAGATGCTGGAAACAATATTAAGGCAATATCGCTGTATCGATATCGGTGAAAATTATTGAACCAATAATGAGCCAGTATTTCATGAACAGGTTGAGCCAATATTCCACCAATATTATTAATGAAATATTGTTTTTCTAATATGAACCCATATTGGTTCAATATTATTTTTACATTTACAATATATCCATATTGGCCCAATATGAAAACAAGATTCAGCCAACATGAGGTGCTACCTGTGCCACTTTGTCAATATGGTAACGAAACTGCCGATTTGAATCATTTATTTTTCAACTGTGAAACGTAATTTTATGAAAAATCTCTAACAAATGAATTTGCAATTTCCCACCAGTATTCAAAACTTATTAGCAACGGAGGATAAAGTTATATATGACCTAATTGCAGAATTTGTATATAAGACCTACAGTTATACAGATGAGAATAGAATTAACGTAATGTGTGTGGCAAAAGGTTCAAATCCAAAGCCAATATATATATATATATATATCAATAGCTTTCGTAACCAAGTTGTTAAGGGTTCATTTTGCATTGATTAGACCAGTTCTTGTAGGTTATGAATATTTTGTTGAGAATCAAACCGTGAATGGTTGAAAAATCAGAGCACTGAGACAAGATCGGAATATGTTGAAGCAAGAATTATCTAATATTTAATATTAATAAAGTAATAGAATAAAACTAGAAAAATATATAACTGGCCTGTGTCCTACGGTTATTGATTTCTTGAAAGAGACTGCTGAGAAAACAGCCTATGTGGAATGGTAGAAAATTGACAGGACATCATACACGAGCTGTTGGCAGAGCATTAAATAGAGGAAGTATAACGTCCTTTGTTTGGCCTCATCTCTCATGGCTTAGTCTGGCGGAACCAGTCGGACTAATGTCTCTAAGGAGGACAGGAGCGCTATTGAAACAGCAGAGAAATTGTGCTTCGACAGGTCTGTCTAAATCATCTAACAGATATAGTTTCAACAGAACTACGATGGTTAGATCTTGGTCACTTCCCACGACGACATGGAGTAAAATTAACTGACTTGAGGGTGAATAGCCTCGACAAAGAACCCTACAATAATGAACACGGATTCATTTCAATGAAATCACTAGATTGCAATGCAACCATAACAACATGTAAGAATAAATCGGGTAAATCGGGTTTACTCACCTCCTATAGACAGAGGGTTGCTCAACTAAAAAGCCAGCACGTGATGATATACAAGTGGGTATTTTTGGTTCAAAACGTACATCTCAGATCTGATAAAGACATCAACACACCTCACTTCTGCCCATAATATCAATTTAATGCAATACCTGAACTATTCACGATGTCTAGAGATTCAGCAAAGGCTCTTGCGTCGTTCTCTTTCAGTAGGTGTCCCAGAATATTTTCCTTGTCTGCTCGTCGTCAGCACCGCTTCGCCATACTACGCATGCCCTCTCTCCAATCGAACGCTGTCAATAATTTCACCAAATCTCAGAACGAAAGGAAATTAGGTGTTCTATCTTGTATAATGGAGAATATCTTCGGACAGACATGTACGATATCACCTAGCAAATGAATACTGGATGTATAGGAAAAATTGTGAACTTGATTACTCAACATCCCAACTTAACAAAATTGGTAACTGAAAAGGTGAAAAGATATAAATAAACATCGTACTATTTGCATAATCGTAAATGTCATCATCATCCTCATGGGAAATATGTTTAATACATTATCAACAATATATTTTGAATGATATTTAGGTATTTAACAGATTGGTTTCTATTGCAGGTTAGGTTAGAGATGCTTCGTTAAATACAGGGAGAGACAATACTATATAAAGTGTGCGCATAAAAAGTATGACTCCACTTATTCTGATTCGTTATTTAAAAATGAATATGGATTATACAGTCTAACTTTGTTGAATTATCGTGTAAAATGTAAAATACAGTAACGTTTTGAGGAAAATTGGATTTGGACGAAATAAAAACGTTACAATTTACACTTCAAGCGTTGTGAAATTGGCTAGCTGGAGCAATACGTTTAGTCGAATGTACTGGTCACTGTCCTAAATATCCAACTGAGTCACGAATACTTGACATATTGTGTTACGAACATTCCCTATTACTTTCATCTTGTACAACTGCTGATTAATGAATCTGCTTCTCGTTTATTGGCCACATCTCATTTGTAATGATTTATTAGACACGAGGCGAGGCTCGATGTGTGCAATTCATCCAGTCACTTAGCGAATGTCATATAACATGAGTTATTTTTTCAACAGTCATAGAAAAAAGTGTTAACGTCCACAGACTTATAGAAGTTGACTGGCAACGGTTATAGATCAGTTTTGGTTAAATTGGAGCAAAATTGCAAACCATCCATAGAGCAGTATAAAATTAGCATACAAACTTTGGATTTTCAAGTTTTTTTTCAGTTCTGACGATAATCCGACAAAAATAAAAGAAAACGGATAATTATCATTTGGCCAGATGACAAATCCTGTTTCTGGTCTTCATCGTGAATTCACCTGTATAATTTTCAGATGTACAAGTGATTAAATATCCCCAATAATTCAACCCTTTCTACTCCAGGAACAGTTGTCGATATTGTCTTCAAATACTATCAGTATTTACACTCCATTTTTCCAGTAAATTCCCATCCTGTAATATAGAACGTGCTTTCCCAACTGAAGTTTGATTTATTCTCTCAGCTATCTCATTTCGTTGGGAAATTATATTTTGAAACATTTCATTTGATTTCTCGTGAAACGTAACTTGAACATCGATTTCTCAGGTAGATTCAAAGTAATCGAAAATGTTTTAAACCAACAAAACTGTGAAACGAATATTTATGGACTGCTGGAAGAAGAATTGACTTACTCAGGTTCTTGAAAGTTCCATTTTATATTCTATTGAAAAACTATACTTGTCAGAACAAATAAGGAATACGGAATATCACCATTTACTTGAATGAATGTGACTGTCGTCTGTGATTCGATATGTTTCAGTTCATTAAAGATATTTTGTTGGTAGGATCCTGCCACAAAGGTTGGACCGTGTCTTCATTTTTGAATTATTTATGAAAAATATTTATTAACGTTATCAAAAGAAATGCTATATGTGTGAATTCTAATATCAAATGGAAACAAAAGAAGTATAATATCACCTTCTGTTTAAACGAACGATAATTCTTGTATACATATTTCATATTCATATATTTATATTTGGGATCTCTGAAACAAATTTTGTATTGAGATAAGGCTTTAGCTTTCTACGATACAACGATACAACTATTCTCTGGAATAGTAAAAACACCAATGACCTACACAACATGATAACTACCGATCGAAAGGAAGTGAAAAAACTGTTGTGATGCAAACGTCTTATCTTTTAATTTGAGAAAAACAAATTTGATTTCATTTAGATATTCGCTAGTTGAACTTTTCTTGGAAGACAAATCATTGGAAAATATAAATCACACGAAATTTCTAGGAGTGTTCATCGATCAGAATCTTAAATTCGAGAATCATGTTAGGCAACTTACAGGTAAAATAGCCTCGGGTTGTTATGCGGTTAGGGTGATTTCCAATGAATTAGGGTTCAACACAGCCAAAATGGCGTATTTTGCACTTATCAACTCCCAGTCAAATATTATCCAAACCTTTGATGATTCTACAAAAAAGGTGTATACGGTATATTTGTAACCTAAAACCGAGAGAATCTTGTAGACTCCACTTCAAAAATAATAATATTCTGAGGATAGCTGCACTATTTATACTGGAATCCGTTTGTTTCATAAATAAACATATTTTGAACCACGCTGCATCCACATCTCACTATAACACCCGGAATAGCAACCACACTGTAAAACTACCGTTGCCGTCCAAAAATATCACAAAAGACCTATATTCTACAATGGTGGGAAAATGTACAATCATTTACCCCTGTATATCAGATCTGCTGATCTGAGTGTTTCTCAATTTAGGGAGACAGTCAAAAGATACCTATCCGATAGACCCTATTATAGTTTGCAGGAATATTTCAATAATAATTTTTAGCTGAACTATAATTGTGATTGTCTATTTTATATATGTTTATAACCTCACGCCACTTGTAATTTTTACTATTGTTTGCGACGAATTAACATTTTTATGATTCACCATTTCTAATATTAAGCTTTGTCAACAAGACCCTGTCTTATGATAATGAAGCATATTTATTATTTTTTTTTTCTTTGGTGTGTTGGCATCGACTACTATGGTCATTAGCCACGTGTTCTGGATAGGCCTTGTTACTAACTCCATACGCCACCTTAGAAGCAGCATGATTATTCGTAGTTCCGTCAATCATGAAACGTGGGAAAGGTATTCTTCAATAACCCAGAATTAATTTCTAACGAAAAAAAGTCTGGTTCATTGAAGAATCGAACTCACGACCCTTGGGTCACTAGCCGAGCGCTTTGGCCACTGCGCTACCTCGGTCGCCATATTTATTATTATTATTATTATTATTATTTGAGTGAATCTCTATAGGTGTCTTTCCTGGAAAAACGCGATTTTTACCCTTTTTTCATTATGAAATTTCGGATTTTTGGCGAATGGGCATATTTTCCTTCGCAGTAATGAAAATATATAAAGAGCACCAATCCAGTTAAGCTGAACAAGAATAATAAAATTACTGAAGCTAATGAAATAGTCCTTTGGGGAACCTTTGTTGCAATTGAGAATTGTCTCAGTGACAAATAGTTAGTTTTTTTTTGTTTTGGTGTTTTGCGTTCGCTATTCAAATTACTGCATTTCTTATGTGGGTAAGATTGCAAAATCTCATAAATCAGAAATATTCGATAATCAATATAGGTGTTGTATTACCTACAAAAGTTTCACCACTCTTGTATTCCATTGAAAAAACACTAATTTTATGCACTCAATAAAAAGGTAACAATTTTTTCCCGGTCGCGATGATTTTGACATACTTTTGAATTATTTTTCTAATATCGCATAGGTTTCTTCATCTTCTCTGAGTTGATTTTATCATTGACATATTCAAATGATTATCCATTCTCATAACCAATACGTGTCGAAGTACTATTGTTTCAATAAACTTCCAATATTTATTTGTGTTTTACCCATTGAAATAGCTAAAAAAAACCAATGAGGTCTCGCAATACTATTATAAAGAAATAATCATTTTCAAAATGAAATTATTTTTTTGCTTTCTTGTCGACTTTGGTTTTTGTTCATGATCTATCCTTATTGTTTGTATTTTTTTCTTGGTACTGATCTGATCACTAGTCAAATTTATATCAGAACCTAAATTTGAGTCAATTCCTGCAATACCAGCCAAACTTGTTATAAAATTATATCATAATATACCCGTCTCAAGTTATTCACCAATTAATCCACAAATAAAAGTGCTTTCGTTTACAGAAACATGTAGCTTACATTCTCTATGGAAATTGAATAAATCTAGCCGGCTATGAAGTAATAATTATGCAACTGCATTCCGTGCATTTTATTCGCAAAGGGCAAAATCCGATCGCGAAGGCCACCAAGGCACATTAGATCCGAGAACGAAATCTCACTAACTGTAATTATTTATTTATTATTAAATACTTTTCCTCTAAGTCGTTGGAATTCAAAGAGTCCAAGCCGATCGAAACGAGTTTTCTGAAAGGATTTTATTATTATTGCTCAGGATGCCAGCGGAATGAACAGCAGGAAACATGGTTGCACTTCATGTCCACCACAAAAGATTCAATTGTTAGTTTTTAGAAGGTATTCACGATTTTTGTTCCTTTGAATTAAATAGCACTAACGTAGTGAAGGATACTAATATTTGAGTTGAACGAATTGAATACCTTGCTATGAATTGAGAGAGATTTATTTTTAGAGAGAGATTTATTAAATTAAGTTAAGAACAATTTATAATTTTGAAAAGGGGAACATTCTCCATGAAAATTGAAAAATGAAAAATGTGATTTATTTGTAATATCTAACAGAAAACAACTACTTCCCCGGCACAAGCCACGCTGGACATTGATAGATATTGTGAAAAGACTCTAACTGAAAAGGAAAGAAAAAATCTGAAAGTTCAAATTCGCATTTTAATTCTTTCTAGTTTTCATTGAAAAAATCATTAAATAAAATTAGATAAGGAGAATGTTATTAGAAAAATATCACCCACAGAAATCGTTCATTTCATTGAAGCAAGGTTCGCTTCTTTCGCATTTAATCCCCAATACATTTTTAATTATTCAAAAGATAGTCTTGATTTCATCAAAATTATTCTCTACATAAAATCTCAATTCTTTTTTCATATCTATTTGTTATATTTTTGATGACAACTGGTAATTGATTAAAGAGTGTTGGGCCATAATAATGTAGAAACCTTTGTACGTTTTTTTGCACAAAGGTACAGATATGGCTTGATTTGCTTTCGTTCTGGTGTTGTGATTATGAATCAAATCCAATTGGGTTTTTGGAGAACTCATCATCTATATCAGGTCGAGTAAAATGGCAAGCTATCGAAAAAGTAATGTAAAAAAGTTGCTTAGAATTCAATTTTATACACATATACAAAGTTTGACGAAATATTGATTGAAAGTTTGATTTTGTGGAGGAAATCCAGTTCTTGACATGATTTTTTGGGTTTATGACCTTCCACAATCTGAAAATGAAAAAAAAAAAATTTTTAATCCAAAGAAATCTGTACGATGTAAGAACAACATTTAAAACAACCAATACATTGAGATCAATACTCACACATACAAAACCCAAAAACGCTGGTGAATGTTCAAAAAATTGTGTTTACAACATACCTTGTTCGTGTGGTAAGAGTTATATAGGTGAAACATCAAGACCATTGATTGTGCGCCAGGAAGAACATAAAAGTTACATCAGAAATCGAAAAATAACGGGTTCGAAAATATCCGAACATATTCTAACATCTGATGGCGATCATATGATGGAATGGAATAATACCAAAATTTTATTGAGAGAATCAAATCAAGAAAAAAGAAAGTTGAAGGAAACTGCGTACATTCTTTTATCGAACAACTGCTTCTCAACCAATTCCATCGAAATGGATCGCACCTGGTTACCCCTCCTCAGAGATGAAATAAGAACTAATAGAATGGTGATTGATTGATACCGAACACCATATGTATCAAGATACCAAATGTCAATCAAAAGAATGTATGACAGATTTCATTTGACTCTGTCAAAGAAAGGTCTTATTTCCAAAACCGCAATTCAAATTCACTTTCTTCAGCGTCTTTCAAGAAGTTTTGATAACGGAGGCAGATACAGCCTCCGAAACGTCAACAATTTTCAAAAAAAGAGAAGTATTCTTTGTTAATTCGATCTCATTTTTTCAGATAGGCAAATTCAGTGTAGGGTACGTTACTGACAAAAATTAATTTCTTTCAAGACAGCAGTCTTGTGAACGCAGTAACTTATCGGGCAAATTAATTAATTTGCTCTTCTACACTTGTACAGATTTCTTTGGATTAAAAACATTTTTTTTTTCATTTTCAGATTGTGGAAGGTCATAAACCCAAAAAATCATGTCAAGAATTTGACAAAATAATGTGACAAAATTGAAAATAGCAATTTTTTTTAAATGTTTTCCTAGCTTTATAAAAATTTCAAATTATTTTCTTATGAATAGCTTGACCACACTGAAATATTTGTATTTCAATGATAATAACAAAACTTCCTCATTTTCTCCACACCAGAGAGCACTAAATTAAAAAAATTGAATTTTGCCAAAACCCTTGATGTTACATTGGTTCATATCTAACAGTTATATCAGAATTCCACGATTATGGCGATGATGGAGATATCCAAAAATATCGTGTTTTTCTGATTATAATCAATTTTTGATGATAATCGTACACGAACGTTTGACTTCGCACATAATCTTAAAAATAGTGCGTCAAATTAACGAGGCTAGAGCTTTCAACATTGCAAGCGAAGTGAAATGCTCTGGCACGATTATCATCGAAACTTGATTATAATCTGCAAAACACCATGTTTCTGGAGTGTCATGTCATCACAATGGTCGCGGAATTCTGTATAACTGTTAGATACGATTACGAACCAATATAACAGTCAAGGTTTTTGACCAAATCCAATTTTTTCAATTTAGTGCTTACTGATGTGGAGAAAATAAGAAAATTTTCTCATTCTCATTGAAACACAAATGTTTCAGTATGGTCAAGCTATTCATAAGATAATAATTTGATATTTTCACACAGAAAATATTTGAAAAAAATTCATTTCAATTTTCTCTCATTATGTTTTCAAACTTTGCATATGTGTATAAAATTCATTTCTAAGCAACTTATTGAAATAACTTTTTTTGATATCTTGCCATTTTACCCCACTTTTTGCTTTTTCATAGTAATTTTCAATTTACCGCCATACCAGCGATCACGTGACATGTGTCAAAATCGATTTTTAGGTTATCGGACATGCACAAACTTTTCTCAAGAATATTTTTTCCAATACTCTAATAATAAATTTTTTTTCCATATGGTACATACTTTTTGGCGGTCACTGTACAATATCTTATGACAGATTCTGCTAGAGAATCATATACCATTAATATGGTTTTCTTATTTAGTATATTTCTAAGCTGGTAGAACTTATATACAAGTTTTTTGAGCCTTTTAACTGTGTGCTCAATGTGTATATCCCAGCGCAGATATTGATCAATCATTACTCCTAGGTATTTGATTGATCTAGTTCTTTGTATGGCAGGACAAGTGGAACCGACAGAATTGTTACAATTATGCCCGTGTATGACGGGCATATTAACAGCATGCATGACATAAAGTGTTGATCTATCAATTTTCAAGTACAATCAGTACATATTATAAATGAAAAAACTGGTGGCAATCTTAAATCTCGATGGAATACAAATTAATTTCCTGTGGATGGAGGCACATTTAGGACTGGAGGACAATGAACTGGTGGATCAACTGGCTTGAGCGGGTGTTGAGAAAGGAGAAAATATTGGTTAGAATGTATGTTCATATGATTTTTTTTCTCACTTGAAAATGCTCCAGCGTTCAACATGGTGAATACTTTCATACCAATCCCACTAGATATACACTATCAAAGCCGTGTATACCCACACACCATTGGTATTTTATCATTGCGCCGCACATGTTGGGTGTATGGGGATACATTTTTCGAAAGCGATAGTGGAGGTAACGAAGCACTTGTCCGTAAAAAAAACTACATAGCTGGGAGCGCCAATAAGGTAGATGGCTTCTAATCGTCAAAACTAATGATTTTATACAATTTTTGAACAACATTTCAGAATATAGTGGAAAAATACACATTCTTCAATTTTCTATACTTCATCGACCACTATGAAAAATTCGAATCCAATACGCCATCGATTACCAAGCCCAAAGAGACATTTACTTGGAATGCATGAACGATGTGAAAAACATGAAATGGGTCCATGAATTGAATTCTCTTCTCGTAATATCTATCAATAAAATTCTGACACGACTCCCTCAGCTGCGTAACCTTCTCAATATATGAAATGTGTAAAGAAAAATGGAAGAGGTTACGGAAACACAGTTCTGCTACCAGAGTGAATTTCTTGAATTGGATAGCCTAGTATGTTGCCAAGTTCTTATTGGCCATAAATGTTCAATAAAAAGGTCAACATTTGATAGTATGAATGATAGTTTGTTCGGTATCTGAAGTTTTCAGCTCCTGAAGATGTAGACTCTATAGGTGAAACGGGCGTCGACTGAAATTGACGTAGTTTTGTTGTTTGAATAGTTTCACACCTGATCACAAATATTATTTTAGAAAAGTTACTGAAGCAGCGAAAATATTCGGGAGAGCTCAGATGTAGTCGGATAATTGTTTGTGATTGTTTTCGAATACTTATTTTCATTGATTTTGTCAGAACATATCAAGTTAAATTAACTATATGAAAGTTAGTATAAGAAAACCACCGTAAAAAATATCCTGCTAGATCTGAGCTCGCGTTGTATTTGGTAAGACAATCCCATGAATAAAAAACTCAATTCAATTAAACTTTATTTTTGTAAAACTGTCATTGAAAATGACGTTTTTTATTCATTGGCATATGAACTAAAAACTGACGTTTCCACAAAATCACTTTTACCAGTGTTGTTAAAAGCACTTTTAACACTAGTGTTGAAAGTAAAATGACAGATGAGGTGATGGATACTCAGTAATATAGATCGCTCTCATAGAAACACTTCAATCAGATATAATCAGAACACCTACTCAAGAGGAATCATTTATAAAAGTTCACACATGTATTTGGCCGTTTGTGTAATTATTAATACTAATTCCTTTTGAAATTTCAAATGAAGTAGTATTCAGTCCAACTGTAAAAGGTCCTTCATCACTGACAAATGACATTCATAAATAAAGTACATTGAGGTTTATTATAGTTGAGGCCTCTGCTTGTCTTCACTAGTTGAAAATGTCGATTCTGCTGAGGCCGAAGTTGTAATGTTGTGGCAGTATTTGGTCAGCTCGCACACCGGAGCAATAAGCAATGAGCAGCCAGCAATGCGCAATAAACAATAGTTAAAACATTGTATACCATCTCGCACACCAAAGTAATGAAATATCACTAGTTCAAAATGTCATCTTTTGATGTGGACGAACTTGTAATGTTGTGGCAGTATTTAGTCGGCTCCCACACCGGAGCAATAAGCAATGAGCAACCAGCAATGGGCAATGAGCAATAGGCAAAGCATTGTATAGCATCTCGCACACAAAGTAATGAAATATCACTAGTTCAAAATGTCGTCTTCTGCTGAGGACGAACTTGTAATGTTGTGGCAGTATTTAGTCAGCTCGCACACCGGAGCAATAAGCAATGAGCAACCAGCAATGGGCAGTGAGCAATAGGCAAAGCCTATTGCCTCGCACACCAAAGTAATGAAATATCACTAGTTCAAAATGTCTTCTGCTGAGGACAAAGTTGTGATGTTGTGGCAGTATTTAAGAGGCGCGATCATATTTTGGCCGTTTTTTAGGGTAAAAGAGTCGATAACTCAAAAACGGTGCGTCGTATCGATTTCAAACAAGGATAGGCTTTTAGAGAACATTTGATTCTGTGTAACTATGTCTGCGGCAGCACCTCAAGATTATTTTCATGGATAGTCAAAGGAGCTGCAGTGGTATTTCTCTTCCATTAAAATTTGAAGCAATCTTTATCCGATCGAATTGAATTTGGTATGAAAAGCATGGTAAAACGTAAAACGAACCGTTTTTGAGTTGACTCTTTTATCCCTTAAAGCGTCCAAAGCGTGATCGCGCTCATGGCCTCTTAAGGCGAAGAAATAGGAAACGAAGACGACATTAGATTCATTCATCATTGCAATTGCTCAAGAATCATGGAGCAAGTATATGTGAGAAGGCTCATCCCACCAAGTCTCAGAACTGCTATTGGATGAGTCCGGCGATGTTAGCACCTGAAATTACCAAACAAGATACTAACTACAGAGATGCGATCACCCCACAGACGAAACTATTGATTACACTCAGGTGAGATATATGAAATAGATTGACTATATTGAAAAAGTAGCCTACATATTGCATAACTAGGGGCAATTTATTGTATTTCAATACGCACGTCGTGTCGCTAGCAACACAATATTGCTCTACACAGGTGAGATCACGTTGCGGTGGTGTACGAGTCTCCATATAAATGAATGTGAAATATTGACAATAATATTGCTGATTGCTCCGGTATGCGAGCAGTCTAAGTGTGCAACAGCGATATTGTACCAATATCGCATAATGCCAGTGCTTAGCGCCATGCACCCTTGTTCGTTTTCCTCATTTTTGCTCCCCAAATTTGGTGTCATTATCTCTAATAGCTTTAAAGTTGCGGGGTATCAGACTCTTTGTACTTCCTGAATATCAATTCTTTTGTGGAAAAGGGATCTATATTGATTTATTAATGCTAATTTCTGGCTGTACCCTCTCCATAAAATAGTATGATTGTGTTATATTCGGCCGTTCCACCTTTGTTGTATGGAATTATATGGAAATCAATCGCTTTGGCTTCGGATAGGTAAATTAATTATATCACATTTAGAACTGACTTCGATAATTTGATGCTCTAACGCCTCTAATGGTGTTACTTCGTCGGTAAAATGTGAAGCTGCATACGGGATTCCTTTTATAATTGCTTTATACAGTTGAGCGCTCCTAATTATGTATTCAAGTGATCCCGTAAATGACCTAAAATAGTTTTGGTCCTCTGAAATCACAGGAATAAAGGGATATGAATTATGGTTCAACAGCGGAAGTTCGTCGTACGTCGAGCTTTAGAAAGCTCACGGTGTTTTATTTGCAGTGAAATTTTATTATTCCAGTTTGAAAGTGTGCGTCTCGATTCGAAGTCTCGCGAAAGAACATTCCAAATTTAACTTTTTGTTGCGGATATATAGTGCTGGTGGGTTTTACAAATGGAGTCGTGTAGCACTGCTTTCCGGGTTTTTGTGTTCACTTTGTATGGAGACAATATGTCAGTAACTTCAACGTAAATAGATTGAATTCCAAACTTGGGTCATGACTTGGTTTGTTATTCATCTTGATGAACAGAACAGAATTACGAGTGTTGATGGTTTGAGTACACATAATACCGTGAAATAGTTATTTATGCAACAAGTGCAAAAAGTAGGTGTTTTCAACTCGGCCTGATGGCCTCGTTGGACAATTTCACGTCGAGTGTAATATACTCTTTTTGCACGAGTTTCATACAATATTTTTTCTACGTTCATCCAAAAACCAGAAAATTTTTCATTTAGGTGGCACTAAACTGTTAGGAAGACGTTGTTTGTTTAAATCTATCTGCTAAAAGTAATTCAAAAATATTTTGTGTAATTCAGATGATATTCGAAAGAAATAATTTTACTTTTAACAAATTGCATTTTCTAGTAATTTCATAGTCCATTATATAATGAATATGATGAAACATGCAACTATCTGAAACGTAATACAATCTCACAGAAAATGGGCTAAATTTGGCGTCGATTTGAAAGTTTATGTCTGTCATGATGACAGAACGCTATAGTAGAATGACAGATGACAGATGATAAAGACTTTATTGCACTCAGTTTTTCCACCAAATATAGTTCAATAAAGTTTTGTTTTTTGCATGAACGTAGAAAAAAAATAAAAAACTGTTCGGTTATGTCGACTGACGGAAAAAAATATGTATCAACACAGCGCAGTCTACATCTCTAGTTCCATTCAAGTAAAATATCCTAGTTTGCTCAACTCACAAGTTTATAGCCCTTACACCCTTACACTCCAAAATATTAAAAATTCATAGATAGATAGATAGATAGATAATTTTATTTGACTACGTACATATACAATATATATTTGAAGCAGGTCAAGGAAAAAACATTTAAAATAGGTCTGCACTCAACATTAAATCAGTCACATAAACATGTATACAACGTGAATCTACTACTATACATATATATATATATATATATATGTATATATATGAAAATAAAATGATATTATTTGACTCTAACTTCACATATCACTGACCGGTGTGTCCATATACTCCTGAATTGAATAGAACCCCTTTTCTGAAAGATATCTTTTCAATATTTTTTTTAAGCAAGGCTTGTCTAAAATTTTCCAACTGGAGGGTAATTTATCATAAAGAGCAATATCTAGAGAATTATTTGCGGATTTATTTAATCTATATCTCTGTGGTCTGAGATGCCCAGCACCGCGAGTGTTATAATCATGAAAGTTTGAATTTTTACTCAGTTCATTATTTTTAGTATGAATTTCTAGTATTTGATGAAATATATAAAGAGCAAGTAGTGTCATGACTTTAAATTTCTGGAATAAAGGTTTACAATGGTCCCTGAAGGCAACATTAGCAATAATTCGGATAGCTTTCTTTTGTAGCCTAAATACTTTTACAGAGTCAGATGCATTACCCCATAGGATTATTCCATAAGAAATGTGCGAGTGGAAAAAAGCATAATAGATATTCATTAGTGTATCAGAACTTAGTACATTTTTTAGTTGTCTCAAAATGAAAATTGGGCTAGAAAGCTTAGCACAGAGCTTCTCGATGTGAAATGACCAATTCAGCGAGGGATCTAAAAAAATTCCTAACAGTTTTGTGGGTTCATTGATTCTTGTTGCTTGTGAAGAAAATATTATACGATTGGTTTTGCTTGCATTGAGTTTCAAACTGTTTGCTGCAAACCAAGATTCGGCCTTTTTTTCAATAGTTCCATTTTTTGTTTTCTCGTATATATTTTGATGAAAAATAGTGGTGTCATCTGCGAACATGATGCAGGTTGAGTTGACTAGATAGTAAAATAAGTCGTTTACATAAATAATAAACAGAAGGGGCCCCAGAACAGAGCCCTGCGGTACCCCATATTTCATTGCTACTGTTTCTGACGTAATACCATTGAAGCACACTGATTGTCTTCTCTCTTTGAGATATGAATCGAAAAGAGCTAAGGGAATACCTCTTACACCGTATAGGTTCAATTTTTCTAATAATAAATCGTGTTTTACGCAATCAAATGCTTTTGTTAAGTCAAATAGAGTCATTGCAGATTTCCTGCCGTCTTCAAAACCTTCTACTATGTTTTCAACTGCCTTTTCTATAGCTTTTATGGTAGACCTGTTTTTCCGAAATCCAAACTGATTTTCGTGCAGCAATTTGAATTTCTCAAAGTACATGGATAACAGTCATTTTTGTCTTTGGTAACATCACAAACTGTTTTTACACATTCTAGAGTATTACGCATATTTTTTAATTCAGTGTTAAACCAGATCACTGGGGGCTTGTTCTCACTACGCACTTCTTTCAGTGGAAATGATGTTTCGATAGCACTTTTGAGTGTGGAAGTTATAAACTCAGCTGAGCGGTTTATTTCAGTATTTATATCACTATGTTTTTGTTCAAAATTATTCACGGGTTTCCAATCATATTTCAGACAAAGAGAGTCATCAAGAAACAAAACATGTTTTTATCGCCTAGAATAGACTAAAGCTGAGATAATCTACCAAAATATAAATTGTTGGTTCAGGGCTAGTGTTAGAAAAAAAATCTTGAAAAACGATTTTTTTGACTATGCCCTGTATAAACCCCAATGTACTTTCATTAATAACGTTATAATTGGACATTTTAACGAGTTCGGATGAATACATTTTCATCCTGAATTTGTCTTATGTCGACTAACAAAACAGTTTTTTTTTTTGTCAACCCTATCCAACTCCGACGTTTTTTCGAACTTATATCTCAGAAACGACACATACAAAATCATTTAAACTCTCACGTTTTCCTGATTACCTATCCCACTATATAACATAATATAATACAATTTCAGCCAATTTGATCGGGATCCAATTCTACATGTGTTTTCGTGCGTTGTTCCTTTTGTTTCTCATCACCAGAACTGATTCCTCGTGAGGTTGAAGTATGAAGATTTTTTAACTTTAATAGAGTGTGCGTATTGAAAACCCAACATCATCAGCTCAATGATTGTTAACTGATTTAAAAAGGAACTGAACAATGCTTCGACATTGTAGTGTTCAAATTTTACGAAATTAAAAACTATGTCGGTATTTCGATGTGCGAATAATGGAACGATCAATGGAGATTTTTACCGTCTAATGAGGTCTAGCGTAGCCATAAAGTAAGATATATGCCAAACAAACAACATTTTCATTGTAACTGAATTTGGAAGCATTCGTGAATTATCCGTCCTGATAGTTCTTTCAGCGCGAGTGGTAATTCAAAATACAACGACTAGGCCAGTGAGCCACATGAGATCGAATCTATTGTTCTCAGGTTTATCCGAGTTCGAGCTGTTTTTATTTCACAAAAAAGCACTGATTTCGCCAGTTGGGGCAAAAATTGGAGAAAAATCCTTTATGTTACGAGGGACCAATAACGGGGAGAAAGGAAAACTCTCATTAGACTATGGCATCCAAAGCTTTGCATTTCGGTGGAAAAATGATAACTCAACAAATTTAGACTATAGGCTAATAAAAATAGTGTGGTAAGACTGAACTCGTTCAAGTTAAATGAGCGGTGCGATGGAACTTCCTTCCGTAGCTTTTATTGTTATGACTAGTCGAGAACAACGCTTCTGTTTTTTTTTATAAATCTATGAAATATATCAGATGTAGAATAGGTTTTTCATTTCACCATGGAAAAATAATTAAATATTTTACTTAAGAAATTGGCCGTAATGAAAATTCATTAATAATAATCCAGCCTTTTGCAAACATCCCATACTATAAGAGTTCAATTGGCAAGTATCGAACAGAAAATTAATCAGTAGCCCCACACGAGTCCACGTATCTAGTCACATTATTATGTTCAGTGTTCCAATTTTTATTTTGATAATATTGATTGAAAGTTTGATTTTGTGGAGGAAATCCAGTTCTTGATATGATTTTTTGGGTTTATGACCTTCCACAATCTGAAAATGAAAAAATTTTAATCCAAAGAAATCTGTACAAGTGTAGAAGGGCAAATTAATTAATTTAATTTGCCCGATAAGTTACTGCGTTCACAAGACTGCTGTCTTGAAATAAATTAATTTTTGTCAGTAACGTACCAAAACCGCAATTCAAATTCACTTTCTTCAGCGTCTTTCAAGAAGTTTTGATAACGGAGGCAGATACAGCCTCCGAAACGTCAACAATTTTCAAAAAAAGAGAAGTATTCTTTGTTATTTCGATCTCATTTTTTCAGATAGGCAAATTCAGTGTAGGGTACGTTACTGACAAAAATTAATTTCTTTCAAGACAGCAGTCTTGTGAACGCAGTAACTTATCGGGCAAATTAATTAATTTGCCCTTCTACACTTGTACAGATTTCTTTGGATTAAAATTGTTTCATTTTCAGATTGTGGAAGGTCATTAACCCAAAAAATCATGTCAAGAATTTCATTTTGATGTTTTCATTGCCACCAAGAAATTTCTTTATATTGACTTGCAGACATCATAACTGCTTTACTTCATCTACTAATTCCACGGTTTTGCCAATCTTCTGGCCCAGACTTCAATTCGAAGCCAAAGAATATTTCATCATGTGGAATAATTAAATTTCTCACATGTGGAATTGACCAAATTTGACGAAATCCATAATTTCATGGAATGAAAATAAATTATTAATAATCCAACGTTTCGCAAATTCCCTACTACGAGATTTGTCGGTAAGCATCGAACAGAAAATGTCCAATATCCACTTTATGTAATATAGATGAAGTGCATTGTAATTCTTTTTTATCATCTTTATCGTATCATTGGATCATTTGAGTTGAATCTTCATTGCAAATTATTAACATCATAATATCATAACAACACATTAGTTACAATATAATACTTTAGTTACTTTATAACAGATCCCAAATGGCACGCTCAAATGACAATTTGTACAGGCGCGAAGCACCTCGTCGCCTGGCAACATCCTCAATTATTAGAAATCGCATAATGATCCCGTTACATTAATAGCTATTATTTATATTCTTATTTCCGTGATCACATATTTTCAGCTGTTTTCCGGAGAAAAGGGCCAGTTCGTGAACATGACATAATCTCTAGTAACAAAAAAATAATATCATTGTTTTTTTGAAGGTCTTTTGTTGAGTTCAAATCATGATTGAGATACTTGTTCAATTTTTTTCACTTACATTTCATAAAATAATTTTTCTCCAACCTGCTTGTGAAAGTAAAAATATTGTATATCATTCAAAGGACGAGTAGCATCGCATTGCGTATATAGTTACTAGAAAAGGTTCTTTTAGGATTTGGTCGTCTTATAGCATTCTTTCAAATGGATGGAAGACCCTCATCCCAAATCATAAAGTAATTCGATTATCTTGCAAAGAACTGGCAAAATTCATCATTCATTATATTCTTTGTCAACCTATGTCACCAATCCCACCTTTAAGCGTTATTGAAAGTTAATCTGATCTGAGAGGAAAAACTCTCTCTCTAACAGTTTATTATTTTCAGTGATTTGTTATGCATTGCGCCATCTATTCGACATATCGTAAACCACAGAGAAAGTTTCCAAAGCTTTTCGAAACACGCCGGTAACTCTGCTGGTTCACCACCAGACGGTGACACTGGCGTTTATGTTAGTCTCCTGCCAAAGTATTGATTTTCCATGTCAAATACAAGAATTCTGCAAGTATTCCAAGGATTCTGTTATACCAGTCGTCGCGTCGGTCGGGCACAGAATTTCTACATACCATCACATAGAAACCGACAAACCGTCGAAACGTGTCGGCTATATTGAATTCTTTCCATACATTTGAATTTAGAGCATTTCGGATAGAGTGCGCTTTAGTTTGTGTTAGATTGTATTCAATGCTTCCATTTATGTATTAATGAATGAAATATTAGGTTTACTAAGATATTAACAAAACGTGACTGAATATTTTATTTTTATTAGTCCTTTGGTAATCCATTTTTTAAATTAAGTATTAAATGTCACTGGCATTTAAGCAATAATTTTTTTAATCCAGGTCAGTTCAGGTTCAATGTTGTTATATATTACAGATGAAATTATGAGAACTTGAGGATAATAATACAACAATCGTTTGCCTCCGAAAATGTCTTGGTATGAAAGAACAAATACTACCAGGATTATTTGAAATGTTTCTGGTCTAAACATGAAGATGGCGTTACAGGACGAAACCACAATACAGCTGGAAAAAATGATCTGGGATTATTGTGTTGACAATATATTTCCTTGCTTAACAACCAATCAGTGGATTTCAAATTTTGAAATTTAGTCAATAGAATCGGAACTACAGTGAAAATATAGCTTGTCACTGTATTTTCACGGTGATAAACCTGCTTAGTTTTCGTTTTACTATCTGTCAAGTGAAATAATGATTAAAATTATAAACGTCAAATGTATGTGTTTTGAGTAGTTATCTTTATTCATCAATATGAGCGATCGTTGGGGACAAATGTCCATTGGTACCATAGATGAGGCCATGGAAAAGACTATTCCGTTGAATACGGCTAGAAGTAAAGCATCAATTACTAGGTGACACGATTTTTCTTTATTTCAAATCGATATATTGTCGTCCTGAATATAATTCGTGGTATGATTAAAAATCTATAATTTTTTGGAATATCAATTCATTGGCAATCCCAGCTTTGGGATTGCAATTCATTAATATTCCAAAAAATTATCATAGTTCAATCAACACTGTTTATTATGGCAGTTACTAATAATAATAACAATATGGTCAAGTACATATAAAAATGTATAGGAACCGTCAAATATTACGCATAATCACAAGGAAACCACAATAATAGTCATAAAGAAATATGTAAATAAACTATACCTGTGAATAAAGATATGTAAAAAATATTTAAAAATGTGTCAAACACTCAATTGAATACATTAAAAACTTTCAAATCCTAAAACATCTTCAAATTGAAAGCTTCTCTACTGAATTTAATGAACTCTTTTATATATGATTTGACAGCTTATTCAAAATGATTTGTCTCATCACAGATGGTAATTTAGATGAAATTTTGTCTATACTTAACGGAATATAAAAATTAAGCTTTTGTATTCACCTTATGGAATTTAGGAGAAATTTATCGTTATTCTTAAAAATATCAACACAATATTAAAGAAATATGAAGGCAAAAAGAGTCATAACCCTAAACTGTCCGAATAAACTACTTCAATAAAAAGTACTGGTAACTCCAGCTACTTTTCGCAGACTCCGTTTCTGTACTATAAATACCTACTTCTGATACCAAACGCTCAAAAAAATAAATCACAGCAGTAAGTAGTTGTAGATTTGTCCAGACATAAACCATGTTGCTGGTCAGTAATAATTTATTGTTTACTCATAACGAGAGTAACAATGAGCCTGTCCAAGTAAGAATATTCAAATAATTTTAAGAAACTACAAGTCATTGTTAGTGGTCTTTGATTTTTCAGCTTTTCTCGAACCTGATTTATTAAGTATCTATAAGAACCAAATTTTTGATTTTTAGTTCTTTGGGAAACGACCTTGTTACAAATTACAGTTTGATCAAGTAAGTCAATAGCTCTATTTACCACAGGAAGACGTTCCTTATGGAAAAAGAAAAAACCTCATCATCAAGGCGTTTCCTTATGGAAAAAGAAGAAACCTACTCAGTAGAGAGAGTACCTATTTCTTCAGGAATGAAAAGTTCAAGAAGTGTGGAATGTTGATGAATGTTTATGAGAGTCTCCATCTTAACATTATTCTCAGTGATGGAGATAAGTTTTTCAGTTTAATTTGCATCATAATCTCCAGGCAACCTCTCGGACTTCGTGCGCAACTTTCAAACTGATTATTTTAACAATTAGTGTGTCTAGAAGTAAAAGTGAAAATTCTTCTTAAAAATCCAGTGACCATAATTCCTACTGGCATCCAATAAAGTAAAAATTTATACTCTTCTGTTTAAAACTCTCAAGTTTGGGTTATTTCCGGTGAAACCGGAAGTGGTAGATCATGTCAGTAGACTGTAAAGTACACTATTGAACACAGGTTCAACATCATGATTCGTAATTTTTTATTATTGTTGTCAACTTGCGTAACTTATCTTGATCAACTGAAGTAGATGAAATGGTTCTGTTGCAGAACATAATAAGCAATTTTTTCTCAACATCTGAGTTAATTTTCAAACTATAAATTTTGAATCAATTACATACTTTTGTAAAGAGTTACAATGAGTATCATTATTTTCATTATTTTATATCAGAACTTTTACATGCGATCTAGACTTTTATAATTTAAAAATATCGTTCACAATTTCTATTATATTTCTTAATCTTTTTGTTTTTCAATTATTCTAATAGTTCTTGAAACAAAAATTTTAATACAATGTATGGTATCTCTTGGATTGGACTGAAAAAAATGTTTATATAGGACATGCCCCTCATAATTTACAAGAGGAAATCTCATCCTATATGATTTAGCAGTACCCCGTATTACTCGATTATTTTTCCATGTGTGAATACGACTTCTTCTCATTATCATTATTGAAGAGTAGAATTAAAGTGTGTAAAATGTGAAGGAACGGACGATAACATCACTCCAGGAAATTGAAAATCTTTGTGGAATGCATTCAATGAAATTTTCAACTGTTTCAAAACTTTTCATTCAATTTTTAAATTAGGGAAACTGGAAAACTTTGGAACTGGTTTTCTCGGAAGGTATTAGGAAGCTTACAACCTCCAAAACTACTAAAATAACAACAACTTCAATCTTATTTCCTTAGCATCTAGCGGTGTTTCTTTTAAATATTAAAGGATTTGTTTCACAATATCAAAGAAATATACACTCTATTGGATTATGAATAGAATTTATGGGAATTTATTCCAGTCGCCTTTTTAGGTATTACTATTATTCAATACTGACTGCTGGTCGGCTAGGTTCGAATCCTAGCGACTACATATTTTTATCTGATGGCCCGAGAGAGTGCTAGGAATCGCTCTTTAAAAGTCTTACCTTACCCGTTAATTATTGGCTCGCACAAATTTCGACTTTTGGGGGCTGCCGTTCGTAAGGGGACGACAGCTGGTTAACGAAAAAAACAATTTTAACAATTTTAATATATTCTCATTCAAATTAATAATTTTTAGAAACGTCAACAATTTTTGGATGTTCTGCCTCCGAAATCAAAATTATAGGTGAACGCTGAATGGAAGAAAGATTTCATATTCAATTAGTTGACAATAGAAATACTATATGCAGTAAGAGTATACGGATCAATTAAGATGGATATAAGTTGTAAGTGTTAAAATTTAAAGTGGTAAAATAACAGCAAAGTTTCATTTCTCATTTTACATCAATTAGGCGGATATAGAATTCATTTATTAGAGGATTTTATACTTCAAATTATACCTCAATAACACTACTGTTGAGAACATTGCATATTGATATTGGAGTTGATCCCAGTCACAATCGAGCTCGTATTCCTTTGTGTGTACTCAAATCATCTTGATTATTCTGTTGGTGGTATTCGCGTAATCTAGAACTCGTATTCCTTCATGTGTACCTACTCGAATCATATTGATTATTCCGTTGTTGGTATTCATGTAATCGAGAGTCCTTGAATATATTCCATAGTTGATCGCATACCGGGTGGTCACTGAAGTAAGGTTGTTTGACAACAGTATTAAAAAAATGGAATATGGTGTGTATGAAACAGTTTTTCTGACATTTCGTTAAAAAATGCATCACTTTCGGGTTGATCGTAGACAATGGTAATAGTCCAAGAGCTGAGGGACCAAAAATGCAACAATTTTATAAAGGCTATTTTGATATTAGGTCATAAATAGGTTGAATATTATTAGCCTGCCGTCACTCTGACAGATTTTTCAGCAACTGTCGCAGGGGTGGTTCCGAACTTGTAAAAAAAAACTCGTATGCCGCAACTATTTTATAAAATCTTAAAATTAGTATGTGGATAGCAAGGCAACAAAAAAGGTATGTGGACTTAGTCAGTCAGCAGAATATTGGGACATCTAAAAAATTTGTTGGTGAAAGTGTTTTATATAATCTGAACATTTTCCTGCAAATACTCCATTTTAAAGCTATACTTTTCAATAAACGTATACCCTAGGATGAATAATAACCTAATTACAGGGTTTGAAAGCGACAAAAAATATATGTTTTCCAGAATAAGAGAACTCCATAACGGATCGACTTTTCTTTTTAGTTTCATTCAGTTTCAAATTTCAATGCAAATCATGTGTTTTTTGTAACTTCAAACAGGGGCATACAGCAGGTGGGTAGCCCTGATCGCCCCTCACCAACTTTCGTGCCATTGGATTAATATCGATTTCGTCTTTTCTTTCTTAATCCGCAATATCTCTGGTAAAAAAAAGGGATGGGTTTTGTTTTAAAAAGTATCAACGGTTTCCAAGATATTTGAAGTTGAATAAGTGCGTGCATATCAAAATCTCCTGATTTTTGAGAGGAATGTATTGGTAACTATTTATAAATATAACACATGTTATATTTTGCATCGAGTATGAATAAATATTTCGATAATTGTTGGCATTCGAGAGGGATTTTTTTCACAAAAATTTTCCGATATTCAAATCTCACATGGTAACTAACAAAATAATCGATATTGAGTATCCATATCACTTATGCACGCACTTATTCAACATCAAATATCTTATCTCTTTTTTTGTACAGGAGATATTGGGGTTTGAGAAAAATATGACGAAACCGATATTAATCCAGTGGCGTGAAAGTTGGGAAGGAGCAACTAGGGGTACCCACTTGCCGTACGCCCCTGTTTGAAGTTACAAACACATGATTTGCATAGAAATTTGGAACTTAATGCTTTCAAGTGAAATATCGAATATCATCAAGAAAAGTTGATCTTTCATGGAGTTATTCTGGAAAACATATATTTTGTTTAATTTGTTGTTTGAATTTATGAATTTTTATTGTAGCCTTGAAAAATGCAAAAATTTCGTCGAAACGTCGGCATTGAAAGTGTTAAGATCTGAGGGATTCGTTTTACACTGGCTTGTGATTATTAAACAACATATATTTTTTTGTCACTTTCAACACCCTGTAACTTGGTTATTCACCAACCAAATTTTTTGACGAGTTTAACGGGCAGCTATTGGTGTCCCAATATTGTTTTGACTAACTATGCCCACACAGTTTTTCAGTTGTCCTGCTATCCGCTATTTATGACCTAATAAAATATCAGCCCTTATGCCTGTTGCATCTTTGGTCCCTCAGCTCTCCGACTATAAGGTCCAAATGACATTAAATATCAGAAGGCACTGCCCTACACTTTTAAACACTTCATTCGTCTTGTATTTTTTTTCCTCGGATGCTGTACCTTCGCCAGCTACACCTGAGCCTTCTTGGGCTTTTTGTGTTTTCCGGTTTAGTTCTACAGCATCTACTCCGTAACTCCAGTCCCCTGTACCAGTCTATACAGGTTTTTCACCGGTTGACTGCTGTATTCTTCGGGAGTTACTCTAGGTTTCCCGAATATTGCCAGTCTTTTGCGGTCTAATGCCTCGCATTCTGACAGTACATGTCTGTCTGTTTCTGTCCCTTTACCACATTGTCTGCAGGAGAGTTCTCCATTGTACAGCCCCATTTTGTGCAGGTGTTTTCTCATTGGGCTGTGACCAGTGAGAAAGCCTGTTATTGTTCTGACTTGATTCCTGCTCAACTTGAATAATTCTTCAGTTCTGTGTTTTGACGGTCCTTTAATGAATGTTTTCCCGTGGTGCATGAGCGGGGCTTCGTTCCACCTTTCCTTTCGTTTTCGTTTGACCCAGTCCCGAATGCATCCTCGAATTTCGGATTTATTGATCCCAAGTGCTGGTTCTGGGCCAATGTATGGAGTTGATGAGCCCACTCTGGCTAGCTCATTAGCTTTTTCATACCCCTCGATTCCACAGTGTCCTGGAACCCACATCAGAGTTAATTTGTTGTGTTCTGTGAGAAAACTGAGTTCTTCTCGACATTGCCATACCAGTCTTGTTGTCACTGTCGGATTCATGAGGGCCTTCAGTGACGCATGGCTCTCCTTGCATATTTTGATCCGTGCATTGTGCATTTCCCTCATATTGATTTCTCCACGAATTGTCAGATGGCGTACATACGGAGGGGTTTGTTCCTATTTTGGGAGTTTCTCCTCTCACTGTATGTTCCAGCACCAGTTCCTTCCCTGGTTTTGGATCCATCCGTGTACCAGTTCCTCTCTTCAGGTTTGTCCGATGTTGTAATCTGTCCATTTCCTTCGATCGTGTATAATAACCTCGAAGTTAATGTTGAAAAAGTACCTGGAAGTCATGTGGTCCGTTGGTTTCATTTCGAGAATGTTGCCTCCCACTATCTCCTTTATCCTATTGTGATCCGATCTGTTGCTCGTGTTTTGTTGCCTTAGTCCCATTCTTTCCTCTTCCATGACTGTTATGTCAATCAGTGGGAGGTCCAACAGTACTTCCATGGCTGATATTGGTGTTGTTTT
Source organism: Chrysolina haemoptera (assembly GCA_958298965.1). Classification (NCBI taxonomy): domain Eukaryota; kingdom Metazoa; phylum Arthropoda; class Insecta; order Coleoptera; family Chrysomelidae; genus Chrysolina; species Chrysolina haemoptera. Next base: position 24,772,441 of record OY282592.1, on the reverse strand, counting down.
CATAGCTACTGTTATGCTAAGGAATGCAAGTCTTTGTACCTTGCTCAACAACTCAGCCGTGGCTATTTTTTGTGTTATCTTTGTCCACCGTATCACAAATGCATATGTGATCATGGGTTTCACCACGATGTTGTATATCCAATATACATTTTGGTATTAAGCCCCCATGTTTTGCCGTGTGCCCGCCTGACCATCATCATCGTCGTCTTGCCTTTACTTGATTCCGGAACCAAAGTTCCTGCTGATAGGTTGTCGCATAATTCTGGATTCAATGTCTCGCCTTTGAATATAATTATGGGTGGTATTGCAGTACTGAGTACTGAGTGCGTACAAAGGTTACACTTTTCGTGTGTTCGGATGACTGCAATTAATTCGTTTAGCAGTTTTTGAGCTTTTCTTTCAGAAATCATAAGATTCCTCCACATGAATGCTCTTGAGCCGGTCTTCACCAGCAAGTTTGGTGTTTCCATTGAAAAATATACTCAATATTATTCAGCTCGCAAAACTTGTAGAACAGATGACAGAGAATTCGTGCTGTCACAGGCAAACCGATCTCAGCAAATCTGATTATCCTTCCTACCATATCAGCTTCTGGTGCTTTACTTATAGTATGGATTTTGACCCAGAGATTTTTTCAAATTTCCACTCGAACGTCAACAGGTATCATTAAAAGTCTATTCGATAAACAATTTATTAATAGAGAAATCGACCATTGATTGGGTCATCAAGGGTCGATTTCATTTACATTGAAGAACATCAAACAGACATGTAAAGACGAGGTCGACAGAATAATCTCTTTTTTATATTTTTCTGTGCAGTTGCAATTGTTCCATAAAAGACTGTGCAGAGTTAATAAACAGTTATTCGTTCCAAACAAATCCAGAATGACCGAATGAACATATGAACCTATTGAACTAATTGAATTGAACTAAGTAATAATCGTCCTTATGTTTTCTGAAATTTTCATGTGTCTCAAATTGTTTCAGTCTATTCTAATATTCACTTTTTGTGTTGCAGGTAAGCTACTTACTATAATCTGTCTCTGATTTGAATTTATGATGGCCTATTGGTAAGTTGAAATTTTTGTAGAACTTAATTGAATTAATCACCTCTGCTGGTGACAATTTGCTAGCATCATCGGTATACCTTGTGACACAGACTCGTGGTACACTGCCTAGTCTCTTAATTATTTATCGATAATTTTTCAGAAATTTGTTCATTGAATGTGCTTAGAAATTTTCAAGAACTGTTTGGATTTAATATCTAGAGCGCACATGGTTGTGCTATGTTTGAATGATTTGAATCTTTTAGATTTATTCGTTTCTAGTAAAAATAACTTTTTTTACGACTCGTATGGACCTTAACCCTTATACAGTGAGTTTCAAAAAGTTTGTACCATATGGAAAACTTTTTTTATAATTTCTCAGAAAATTTTATTCTCCATGAATAATGGTGCTTCGCGTAAAACTTGTATTTGACCAATCTACCCTTATTATTGATATTATCGAAGAAGTTTATTTAGCAAAGTTGTTTAGGATCGAAAAGAATATTAATATTTGGAATCACAGCCAACTACGCAACAACTTTTTTTCCCAATTTTTTATAGTTCTAGCGTCATAAAGACAACTAGTATCTCATATGCAACTTAGTCGCCTCTTCATATTCCTAGAACGATATTCCAATGCGAAATTTGGTATGATTTTTAATTTGTACTAGAATATAGACGTTTGTTGAAAGTTTTTTTATTTTTTTCTAGTTTTCTGGTGCAAATTTGATACATCACACTCTGTATGTACCTATGTCCATAATGACTATCAGTATGATTTTATTGAAGTCGATATTCTAGTAAAAATAAAAAATTGTATCAAATTTTGCATTGGATTATGCTTCTAGGAATATAAGAGAGGCGACCAAGGTGCATATGACACACTAGTACTCTTTGAGAGGCTAAAACTACTAAACAAATCGAGAAAACATTTTTCATTGCGTAGGTGGCTGTGATTCCAAATCTTGATATCGTTTTTGATTCTGAAGACCATTTCGAAATGAATATATGATATCAAAAATAAGGGTAGATTATTCTTGATCAAAATTCCTAATTCTTGTTCTCCCTGTATACCGTTTGGAAATTTAGAATTTTGGTAACTCAAATACAAGTTTTCTGGGAAGTACCAACTTGACGAATGAAATTTTCTAACAAATGCATAACAAAAAGATTCCCATATATTGCAAACTTTTTGAAACTCACTGTATAACCCAAATTTGTTTCTATTTATTGCGATGGCATTTGAACACAAATATTCAGATAATGGACGTTGTAAAAGTTTCGATGGTTGGATAGAAAACTATACTTCAAACTTCCATAAAATATAAAATTATTGCAGATCATTTAAACGTCAAACTTCCTATTTTTAGTGTTTAGCCACTTAAATAACTTGCTTATTGAACCAAAAGAAAACCCTAATTCTTGCATCCGAGATAATCTTGGTAATGGTTAGGTTTCCAAAAAAAAAAATGTCACGTATGTACATTCCATTGATGATACTTTTAAATGATGGAAGAGTAGCATTATGGTTATAATTTAAAAAATAGAGTTCCTTCGTGCTTTGGATCGCACGTTAAAAGGTGAGACCTCTTCATAACTAGCTCCAATAAGTATGTCGAAGACTTGCCATCACGATGATGGAAAGAACAAAAAAAAAAGAATGAGCGTTCTGACAGTTCTGACAGTTGAAATATCAACTATGGGGCGTCAAAATCTATATATTCAAAATATGAGATAATATTGAGAGCGTTTCATTTAAAAATCGAAAGTTGATGTTATTTTAGTAAAAATCAAAAGTTGAAAAAAATATCTGAATTTTTAAAAATTACTTGAATGTAGGCGAATAGCACCACCAAACTTGGTATGCTAGTTGTTGTTTACCGAAATTCCAGGGGTGGAACATATTTTTTTTTCGTTTGAAAACAAATAAATAGATTTTTGATGTAATGTTGGTAGGTATACGATTTATCTGAAAAACAACTCAACAAGGTGAATGACAGTTCAATTCTCAACAAAAATGATTCCTAGTAAATTTGTATTTACTGCGCTCGTTTTCCCAGAAAACACCGACATCAAATTTCAGGTTCCCGCTTAGCCGCCTCTGGAAGTTCTGGCGAAAGCCAATATTTGATTGGTCATAACTCTGCTAAAATTGATCGGAGAAGAAAAAGGAAATGTTCATATCGTTTCTGAAGACTCCTACCTTCTCATGCAAATATAATATGCGAATATTTGAGTACCTAAAATGCGTTTTGTCGCACTTCACGGAAATGTTTGCGGATGATCCGAAAATCATGAATAATTTAGTGAATATGGAATTATTATACTAAAGCAGCAACCCATACCCGCTTTGGACTATATGCAACAATTTTAGAGTAATGTGACAGGTCCCACTTATACATGCCAAAAAAAGCTTTGTTTTACTCCTGCCTCATTTTCAACTTACCCATAAAACCGGCATTCTCTTCAGTAAATGTTGAAAATAATCGCTTATTCATATCCTGCATATATGTTTAATAACACTATTGTGCAAACCTCAAGCTTGAAATCACATACTTCATTTTTTATGAAAGATGTGTATGAGCGATTATTTTCAACATTTACTGAAGAAATTGCCGGGATTATAGATGAGTCTAAAACTGAGGCAGGAGTAAAACCCTGTTTTTTCTTTGGCATGTATAAGTGAGACTTGTCTCACTAGTCTGAAATCGTTGCATATGGTCCAAAGAGGGTACTGATTCCTGCTTCAGTTTAATTATTTCATATCAACTGAAATATTCAAGACTTTCGGATCTTCCGTAAATATCGCAGAAGGGTTATGTGAAATGGGATAAAACACATTTTGGGTACTCAGATACTCACATATCATATTCGCATGAAGAAGTAGAAGTCTTTAGGGACGATACACACTTTTTCTTTTCCTTCTACTATGATTTTTAGCAAACTTATGACAAATTTAATTTTCGGAAAACTAACGCATTTTGTGAAAAATTACCAAGTATATTTCTTGTGAAGAATTGAATTATCTTTCACCTTGTTGTTTCTTGATGAACTTTATCTTACTTTCCGAAACAACAGCAAAAAAAAAATTTTTTTTTTAAATGAGAATTTTTTTGGGTTCCACCCTTGATATTTTGGTGAACACACTTCTGGCTTACATTTGTCTGTCGTTACTGTACTATGAGGCCATTCCTGGAATTATTGAATGAGTAAAATGGTTGAAAGACGCTGAAAACATGTCTCAAATACTAGATACGTGGTTGCATGATTTGTCAAAAGAAACGCATCTGCGTTCATTAGACGCCGAAGTCTTCTACCGAACCCTCAATTAGCCGTTTCCATTTCATGTTGCACTCATGTAGGTAGTGTATAAAATTGGATTAGTATCAGTAAGATTGAACCGCCGCGCTGCGCTGTGGCAGGGCTCTTTTCGTCTTGTGGAACCTATACAGATTCATGAATTCCTATCTTCAGGAATATCACCTGACAGACTAGTGAACTCAATATTCTCATATTATACCGATTAAGATACGACACCTCAGCTGGATTGAATTTGAAATATAAACAGGAGCTTAGAAATAATATTTGAAATTGAAATGTGTGATGTATTGACCGTATTACTAATTAAATGTAGGTGTGAAGTATAATATACAAGTGGAATAATTACCCACAACTAACTATCATTTCGTTGAAAAGGGGAACATTCTCCATGAAAATTGAAAAATGAAAAATGTGATTTATTTGTAATATCTAACAGAAATCAACTACTTCCCCGGCACAAGCCACGCTGGACATTGAACTACATCTGATAGATATTGTGAAAATTCGCATTTTCATTCAGGTAGGTGATTTTTCAATTTTTTCCAGTTTTCATTGAAAAAGTCATGAAATAAATTAGATAGGAAAAATGTTATTAAAAAATATCACTCACAGAAATCGTTCATTTCATTGAAGCAAGGTTCGCTTTTCTCGCATTTAATCCCCAATACATTATGGTCCACGAAAATTTATTTCGCTTTGCCAAGCTCTTCAGGGGGACTGATAGGATTAAAAAAACCAGGCTCTTCGGAAGCATACACATCAGGGATAGATATGAGGAAAATATTTCTTCTGCGGTAACACTTTGAAAATTATTTTTTCACATAGACCTGTTATGGGCATTACATTTTGATTTTAGTTCAAAAATGTGAATAGAATATTCATAAAATCTGTTGTGAAATCATCTGCGGCTGAAAGAAAACTTTAGTCGCTATTTTCCATCGTTCAAGATAACCTCTTGGGAGGTATTCATGTTGAAAAGGGGAACATTCTCCATAAAAATTGAAAAATGAAAAATGTGATTTATTTGTAATAATAATAAACTAAAATCAAAATATGATTTCGTGTTCTTATACAATATACTGATCGATACAATATACTTATATATATATATATATATATATATATATATATATATATATATATATATATATATATACGTGTTCAATACAATAATATATACTAATCGTTTTTTCTATCACTGCTAAACACTCACAATTCGAAGTAATTTGGTCATCCGATATCCTTGATGGCTACTTTCAAGGTGTCGATTTGTAATTGTCAGTTGAAACCCGATTATTTGGAAGTGGCTTTACGATTTTCGTTATATATTTGATTTTTGGTGTAGGATGGGTAGGTGACTGATCCAAAGTTACAATTTGCCCGGACTTTCGCATGCACCGGTGACAAAAACGATTCAAAAAATGGCGGATGCGCTCAAACATGTTCGTTTCGAATGTTACTAAGATTTCAGTTTCGGTTCAATGTTGTTATATATTACAGATGAAATTATGAGAACTTGAGGATAATATTACAACAATCGTTTGCCTCCCAAAATTTCTTGGAATGAAAGAACAAATACTACCAGGATTATTTGAAATGTATCCGTATCCTGGGATCGATATAAACACAAAAATTATTGCGTACTGCACATAAATAAATCCATTTGTAAATTGTTTTCTTTAAGAGTTTAAAAAAAAGTGTAAATAATGTGTACAGTTGTTGAAAGTTAGTACACCTGATTATAATATATTTTTACCAATGATTGTATATTTCTGCTTGTGGGGAAATTTTCCCCAGTTTTGTGACTTTCATTCACAATATGTGTTATACATAATTGTCGATAAATTTTACACATTTTTTATTCAAAATGTACAACACAAAATGTGTAATAAATCACAAATAAGACTACCCACCGATAGAGGGCACAACGCGCGCCATAATAGGATTCCCTAAGGCTGAGGCCTACTAGCACGACCAAAGCAATCTTCAACACCAGTTCCATTCAATTCAGCAACCGACTGGTTAGGAAGGAAGGGATAGCCAGAGAACAAGAAAGCAGTGATGATATATTAAAAAAAATCATTGTGTAAATACATGTCTTGCACTTTAGGGAATATTTTAAATTTATATTCTCCAACAGCTATTTTAAAAACACAAAGCCTTGTGCAAGATACATGCCTAATGTAAAATTCTTATGCAATATTGTGCATTCTGAATTTCAATTTTCTTCTACAGAATTATACAAAAAGAAATAAAATGTCTGTGACATTTATACACAACGGTGTTGTTAACCAATTTGAACAATATTGATTAAAAAAAAGATTCAAAGAAATATACACAATGTGGATATATTATTATATTATATACCCTTAAATCATCAACTAAAGAAAAATAATATTCATTGAATCATCTTGGATGAATATAGATTCAGCTCTCTTAGGAAAATATACACCTTCGTAGCTTTTCCTGACAATCTTTATGTATAATAACATCTAGTTAACTTCAATGGTATCAACAATCCGTTAACCTTCTGATTAGTCACTTTAGATATTTTCTCTTTCTATTCAAAATTTACAGGATTTATTCTTCTCTTCCTATTTCGATTGATAGCCTTTCCTATTCCAGGAGATCCAACAACGCTTCTTATTTTTGGGAATACTCCAACTTCCCACCATTACCCATTTTCTTATTCAGGTGATCTGTGGTTTAATCTTTACCAACCCAAGAAAAAATAATATAAAAAACCCCAAGAACCGACGCGGTTAGATTCAGAAAAAAATCGTAACTCTTGTCCATGTGCATGGAAGAAAATCGATAGACTATTCTGAGGAAATTCACAAGAATATTAATAAGGAAAACTAAAAGTCTGTTAGTGTTACAGCTGTTCATTTAATGTGGATTCAGTTTTCTTCGATATTCCGAATTTCACCTCTACGGTTGACCGTAGCAAAACTACTCGAAGGCCACACTTCGTCACAGGCCTAACCTAACCTAACCCCCTTGGTGGAAGCATCAGATAAGCTTTAGTTTTATTAACATTCTGATTTTGCTCATTAGTTTTGATTTTTGGTTATTATACCATATCGCTCTAAACTTAGTTACGCTTCCTGATAATTTAGCTTCGTATGAGCATTTCTTCTATATATGTAGATGCATGTAAGTAGTTGCAAAATAGTGACTGGATCCCCCTGCAATAATAGTTATTTACCTAACAAGTGCGGAAAGTAGTACTTTCCGCACGCGACGGCAGTGGCACGAACGACGTTCGTAGGAAAAATATTTTTCCTACGAGCGTGCGGAAAAGTAACTTTTCCGCACGATTTTTCGTTTTAAAAGTTGTTACTTTCCCGCACTATTTTTACTCTTCCGTACGATTTTTATTTTTCCGCATGATTTTTGTATTTTTAAAATGATGATATTTAGGACTAACTAAATGATCTATGTAACTATTCTATCTTACTAGTCATTTTGTAGCATTATTATAAAAACTTGTTCATTAAAAACCTTGTTTTTTCATAAATAAGATGGAAAAAAACACTCGTAGGAAAAATATTGTATCTAACTCTTACGGAAAATGTCTTTTCCGCCCTTAACGGCTTGAAAGTACTACTTTCCGCACTTGTTAGGTAAATAACTAATACCTAAATAGAGGTAAGAGATTCGTGCTGCACAAGATCATACTTAGTGTGATATACTTACCATTTATTCTTTTCTGTGAGCCCACAGCATACGTATGGTGGAGGGTAATTTTAATATATCTGTAGTGCCCTCTATATTCTATAAAATTATTCACTTCGGCGATTGGATGCATATCGGTTGATATAGAGGTACTGAGTATCGAGAATTCTGAAATCTTTGAGGTTGAGTACAAACTACAAAATTTCATTCATAAGTGTCACCCTGGAATTTATGCAGCTTGAAATATTTAGTCTGAAGCTCAAATAGAGGTTATGTAATATTATTCAGTACATCAGCAGTTTTTCTACCCACTCCCATCTTCACTAGGGCTTTGGGATTGTAAACAATAAACCACACCAAGGTTAGCTAGAGTACAAGGTTGGCTTATTTCCAGTTTCCTTGGAATTGAGCCATTCATATTTTCTTTTAAGCTAACAAAGATGTCATGAAAGCGTCCGATAAACCATGCCGAAGTTTGATAAGTAATATTATCAATAGTTTTTCTGTTATAATACGTTGTGATTCATACAACTCAATGAAGAGGCATACAATTATTTCTACTGTTCATTTTCCTACCAAATATCTGTATTATTTCTTCTCCATTCGTTGCTGTTCCGTATTCACCTCACTTTTTGTAAAATCTGTATGTAGATATATAGAATTACTTGTGTTTTTATGAGATTTCCCCTATTCCACTATTCGCGAACCCGACTGTGTATTCCTTAAGCTCGAGGTGTGCGCGCCTTCAACAAGGCAGCGAAAAAACCCACTAGAAAACTAAAAACGCTAGACCTCCAGTTTTTCGTTGGAAAATACCCAATACCCAAAATAAATTCTCTGTGAACAAAGAAAAACCTGTGACCTGGGGAGACCATTAAATTAGATTATATATTAGGTACTTTCGTGCTACAAACCTCTACACCACGACCTTTTCAGATCTATTGTGTTTGTCCTCGAGATCATTTAGAGTTCTTTGTCTAGCCCTGTCTTCTTTACGAGACTCCACAGGCTAGTTTTTAGAACTCCCATGAATCTGGGAGCTCTTGGTTTTTCTTCTCCCAGCGTTAGAAACCTTTGCATTGACAAGCCCTCGCAGTGGCATAGTATGTGTACTGATGTTTCCTCTTCTTCCTGACAGAACCTGCATAGCATTTCTTCTGCCAGGCCTATTGTACTCACATGTTTGTTGAGCCTACAGTGCCCTGTGAGTCCTACTACTATTCTAGTAGTGTTCCTCTTCTGGCTTAGTAGATAGTCTGTGAATGTTGGCTGCGGTTGTTTGATAAACTCTTTGGCCTGTCCCATCCCTGGTGCATTGTTCCACAATTCTTGAGACTTCTGTTGAATCCATGATTTGGTGTTTGTTTTAGTACAGCTTTTGCTATACCGCAATACGGTTCTGGGCCATTCAGGGCCTTACTTGCTTCTTCTCGGGCTAGTGTATTGACCTCTTCATTGCCTCTATAACATGTGTGTGCTGGTACCCAGGCTAGGAGTTGACTGCTTTTATCGCAGCTTGGCTATCTGAGTATATGGCAATGTTTTTTCGTGAAAAATCGTGCCTTATTAGCTCTTGTGCACAATGGTGTATTGCAACGATTTCCGCTTGAAATATCGTCACATGTTTGCCCAAGCTCAGTGAGATTTTCATCTTCGGCTTGGTTCTGTATATAAATGCCGGCTCCTGCACCTTCATCCGTTTTGGAGCCGTGCATATTGCTAATGGGTGCTTGTCCTCTAAGCAACCTGCTCGTGACAGACCTGGCTTCGGCTTGGATGTATATGTGTAGTGGAGGGGTGGTTCTCATGGCCCCGGTGGCACTCAGACATGCTTGTCTTTGTAGTCCTCCAAGCCGTCGAACCCCTCCTGCCAACTTGGTCTTTGGCCACCATACCACCGACCCATACGTTATCATGGGTCTGATAACTCTGGCGTAAAGCCATGTAGTCATTTTTGGTTGTAGCCCCCAATTTTTTCCGCACATTCTCCTGCACAGATTGAAGGCTACAGTACTTTTTTCTATGGTTTTTTGTAGGTGTTGGTAATTTCCACTTCTCAATTCAACCCCTGTTCTATTTATAATTATTTCAAAGCAAATAGTTGGATAGATAAAAATGATGTGGACAATGTGTCAGTCCATGGATGGATTTTGTCTACCATATATGGACATAACTCCAAATTCAAGAATTTGTGTGTGTGATAACATTTTGATTAAGATGCATCAACAGCGCGTCACCACGAACGCCAAATTTCATCATTGCGCCGCACATCTTAGGTATGAGGGAATATATTTTTCAAGAATGATGGTGGAGATAACGAAGCACCTGTTCCCAACAAAACTACGTAGCTAGGAGCGCCAATAAGCTAGATAGCTCCTAATTGTAGTTTAAAAACTAATGATTTTATAAAAAAAAAATTCCTCTAGTTGTATAATTTCCTTAAGAACCCGGGAAACTACCTATTTTTTTCATTTGTCAAACCATAAAAAAAAATGTTTTCTTCAAAATCATCAAAACCAAAAATCAGTTAATTTCCCGCATTCTTACAAACAAATTAAATCATTTGTACCAACACAATTTTCGCAAAAAACTAAAACTGATCGCTCAAAACCGAAACTCGTTTCATCGAAGGTATTGTTTGCTCTTAATATAAAGAAAACAACTTCGTGTTCGAAATGAGTGTTATCGTTTACGAACATCAAAGAATCTTCTTTTGCCAAAGGATTATAATTAATCATAGACTTGTGCCAAAAGCGTGATTGTACTTTTATTAAAGTGTGATATATTCCTTTCCGAAAATACTAGATGCCTTTTTATTCCTTTAGTGATGATGATATCGGACTTCTGCGGTAGATTGAAATTGATGGACTTCATCGAGGTATCCTAATGGGCAAGAAATAGAGCAGTGGTTTGGTGGTTTGAGGGAAGTGAGAAAATTCGAGTGTAAGCGTAATTGTACTAAAAAAGATTTCATACAATCTTACTCACAAAAGTGCAGTTCGAAACTTTAGTCAATTATTGTAAAACTATTATGAGTAGTATGAGCATTCTATGTCAACCAAAGTTCACAAACACAAAAATATTAGGCTGCGGGTCTTCTTTGTTCAAAATAATTTTTTCTGAAATTGTCAACATAATGAACCCGATACAGTTGATTACAGAGAAGATCTGGAAAACTTGAATAGCGCGTACACATTCTGTATAAATAATATTTATTGTTTTTATCCAACACATGACAGTTATGACTGTCATTATTTATGTCATTTTAGACAAGTAAACTATCAAATAACACACTAGTGAGTTATAATCCATAACTCACTGGCGAGTTATGGATTATAATTCACACACACTATCGAAAAATAACACACTAGTGTGTTATAATCCATAACTCACTAGTGAGAATTTCCCGATACTTTTAAAAATTGAAAAAAATTTGAAAATTTTAAAAGTTCGCCCTTCTTACGCGAACACTCGTTTAAATCATGTCGCGCTGCGCTGTCATGTACTTTCCTTAGTTTCATTCCGCTAATAGAATATTGGATTTCGGGTTATTGAAGAAGACTGTATGCTTAAAACGCAAAGGGTTGGAATTTGGATCCCCTCAAGTTCAGAATTGGTACCGAATTGTATCTGCAAAAGTTGTACCCGGAATACATGCGTTTGCAAGGCAGCAAAAAGTTCATGCTGCTCATTTTGTTTTTGTCACCGTGGTAATACATGCCAAAATAAAATTTGAATAATAGACGGTAGAAAAGATAATTTTTTTTCAACGAAAAAGTGAATTTTCTGAGAATTGTTTTACTTTTAAGCAAAATTTTCCGTTTTTCCGCTACTGAAATGCTTTGCAATCATGACAAAATATGTGCTGAACCCGTTTTAATAAACACTATGATAAATTCGTCCACGACGTGAGCTTCGCAAATGAAAAATGTCGCTTTCGTGCAAGGTAAAAGTATCGGAAAATTTAGTGTCGGGAAATCCAAAATGTCTGTTTTATTATTCATAGTCGAGACATATATGAATAATTTGGGACAAGGTGATCCTGTGATTGAATGAGAGTGCAAAGAAAATTGAGAAAATCGCATTTTTTCGTCGAATTTCGAGCACGTTTTACTCGTAAACGGTGCCTTTTGGAGAAAAACTTGAAGATACATTTTTTGTAGAGAATTTCATGCAAAATATGACGTCATTTGTTTTTGGAAAAAATGAACTTTTCGAATTTCCTCGGAAAATCGTCCATAACAATTTTCCGGGTGCTTTCGCGGCTTATCACCCTTGTAATTCGGATTCAACGAGTTAAAATACATAAAATACCTTGGGTGATCCCGTCGCACTTCATCGGCTACAAAAAAAAAACCCTACCACCGGACTATATTGTTTTGGGTCAATGTTATAATCGATCTATATATGAAATTAGTTTCATAACTGCTTTCCCACTGTTTTCATAACATAATACATACAACAAACACAACTAGAAATTCCATTATTTTCTCTTGATAAACTTACTTCCAACAAATAAACATAATTGGAACAACAATACTGCCCTGATGGAATAGAGTTTGTGGCTGGTATTGTAGCATACGCGGCTAAGTATAGCTGAGAATTTGGTAGAATGTTTATGCGGGTTTGTAGAATTTCAGTTCATGTCCCCGCGGGACTATAGAAAATGAACTAAGCTAGAGGACAGCGGCAAATTAATGGCGTTGGTTTAACTTTTTATTGAACTATTTTTATTGCAAACAAACTTCTGCTTAATGCACAATAAATATGACTATTTCGCTCATCTTAAAATTCTCACCTAATCTGACCAATCGAAATAGTCTAATAAAATTCAACTCGTGACTGAATTCATCTCACAAGTCTGTCTTTTATTTCTGAACTCAGCTGAATTGTTTTGAGAAAACGAAGCAATTCAGTTTCGTTCAGAAATAAATCGACAGACTTATCACGAAAATTCAATCACTCGTGATATTACTCCTGAAAATCCAACTAGTCAAGTAGTCACCACATGCACTCTTGTTGGTTGAAGCGTAAGGTTGTGATAATATTTGAATTCGCGACAGTTGAAAGACACATCTCACCTGCGGAATTTTTCTTCTTCTGGCAGTTCGGAAATTTGAATTGCGAAGTTGTGAAATTTCCGTAAAAAAATACAAACGAACAACTTCGTGTTCTTTTTCTCTTCTCGGTTGATCGTGAAGGGCGTAGATGTTAAGGTGCGTACTCACTAGAGCATTCGTTCCGTTCGAATTCAGGCTGCATCGGGCTGCGTAGTGTCTTCTGGCACATGAGCACCGATCTGCAGTCAGTCGCGTACAAATATTCATACTCATCACTATCCAAATTAAATTCAAAATCTCTATAATAACCACAAACAGAACGCCAAGCACACTTTTACCGTCCACACTGAGCACAAAAAAATCGACAAAAAACGGATTGGCCCGAGCACCGCACGCGCATTCTGTTCGTGCTCAAATCAGCATCCACACTGTCCGAGCATTCGCTCGTTCGGTGCTCATGCGGAACGAATGCTCTAGTGAATAGGCACCTTTAGATGTCATGATAACTGTGTTTCAACCATAAAAATTGGTAATAATGTGGATAGACTTTGATTGCTCTCAGGTAATAAATAATGTCAAATATTAGAAATACTCTATGAATATACCGAATGAACTATGACCAAGAATAAAATGGGGTACTATGCTATCATGCACAAACACACCTGTTGAATTTTGAATAATTATTTTATTCACCAACCGTCACAAACGCGCCACTGAATTAACATGGTTTCGGCTTTCCGCCTGAGTAGGAACTCCCGATCTACAATGTCTGTGTTTTCACGCTAATTAGCAACTGGAAAGGCAGCAGTCTCTCAATTTTAGTTCACCGCCATGTTCGCTGACATTCATTTCGACTTATTTTCATCAATCGATCGTTCAAAAGGTAGTAATAGTTTGAATCAAATATGATTTGTGCTTGAAAAAACATAGAGTTTTCATATTATATGGAAAGTTTGTTCGACACTAATATTATTATATGTGTTGTGATCTTCAAAAATTATTTATTTTGCATCCTCCTTCTGGGAGTAGTGCTAATAAAACTTCATTTCAAATAACTGACTTCAGTTTGATTAAGAAACGGTGAAACACTGATTCTGTCTTTGCACTTGTGTTTATCCAGGGGCGGCGCTTTCTTACACTCACATGAATATTTTTTTTAATTCAGATTCAGGAGAGAACACTGTTTGTTTCTCTACTTCTTTTGGTGGGGAGAGAACACTACAATATTTTGTAAGTGATCATAGTTCGTCCTGTACAATGATCAAAAATAACCAATCTTAGGAATTAACACACTTCTCGATCCGTTATATCATCACAATTCAAACATAATTTGTGCAATTCATGATAATTACCCATTGCAAGAATATTCACCATTTTGAATAGCTTTTTGTTAGCGGAGGGAGCACAGTAAAGTCAAGTAAAATTACTCTGAGATCTTGGAAAGTAATTCTCCGCATGCGTCGAGTTTGACGACAAAGATAAGAGTTGGTTGACTTGATTTGTCGAATTCATCTTTATGAGGATTATCTTCCGTAGTTTATTTTTTGTGAAACAATGACAAATATCTTAGTTCGTCATTCATTTCAAACATAGAAATTGAAGTTTCCACAAAAATTGTTTGCGTTGTTATGTTGTTAGATTGATCTTTCCGGAGATGATATGTTTTGAGCCCAGATCTCATCTGCATCAAATCCCACTAGATCATCGAATAGTTTGAGTACGTTTTAATGACATCAGGGATCTGGAAACGAAAACAGCATTAAGGCTGTTATTACCTGCAAATGAATGAAACTGATGTGTTGTCGCGTTCAAAAGGACTGGTCTGTAGGATTCTGAGCAGAAATCTGGGAAACATAGCGTAACAGAAGTTACTCTTTCTACCATTACCTACATAAATCCATCTATCTGAACCTAAAATTGACACAAGATTGCAAACCATAAGCTAATTAATGAAAACAGCTCAATGCCAAACTTTGTTGCATGCTGCAGATATATGCAAAGCTTTGTTTCCTAGTTTCCAAATTGAAAAAAATACAGAAAGCTACTGATGTGTTAGCGACGCATATCATGGTGTTAAATGAAAGTTTGTGAATATCGAATCGTCTCCTATTCATACAATTACTTTGGATCTTCATCAAGTAACGACCGTGTAAATCAGAAATTGATGAAATGACCGAGGCTTTCGCGACTGATATTTTCACTATCACTATTTTCATTCGAGTTTAAAGGCCGTTTTTTTTTAAATTGTAACGGAACCTTTGGAAATTATTTCAAAAAACGAAGGCTCTTAAGAAATAGTGATTGTGCATTGAACGAAGTATTTACCAATGAATCAATATTTTTTTTTGTTTTCAAAAAGCGAGTGAATCAAAGCCGCTTCTCTTCTTTCATTTTGTGAAAATTGAAAATAAGTCAGGAATCCCATTATCTTCAGTTGTATATTATACAGTATCGGGTAGTTTTTATCTTGGGTGTGGTGCTTTCATGAGAGCGTAAAGAATAGCTTGCTATATGTTGACAGAGCATTACAATTTCTCCTCTACTCGCTCGAGGAAGGGATATCGACGTTAGCTGGTGTGCGGTGTGTCGCATTGCCACGTGGTGCGTTAATGCGTCTGGTGAGGTAACAGGAGAGGCGCACAGTAGTGCGTCTTTCTTATTTGCGGTATTAAAATATCATTGCGTTCCTTGTTGCTCGCGTAGATTTCTCTCTATACCCCAGATGAAAAGTTTCCGATACTGTATAACAAAATCGTCGCTCTCACATTCACATTTCTGAAAAAGTGACATTTGGTAATGATATTCACGGATTGGAAACTAGATTCAGGCAAAAAATCATTGTTCCCAGATAGTTTATGTCCACGTTTTCTTTTTTTTAATTTTGTTGATTAATACAGATTCTCTCAAAATGATTCCACCCATTCGGTTTGAATCTAGAAATTCTGCAAACTCTCGCTAGCAAAATATTCAATTCAACTGACCGAAAAAACAAATACCCATTTAAATCACGGTTTTATTTTTTCAACCACACACAAATGAGTACACTCATGAAGCTTCATTCGATTGTTCTCATTTTTAGCGTTCATTTCACTTGTTTTGCAAACTTATTTACATATGAATTGCCGTGAATAGCGAACGTAAAATCAGCAAAACCGAAAAAACTCACTCTCTTTATCGAAAAAGTTCTCAATTGCAACAAACGTTCCCCCGCAACCTATGTGAAAGGCTTCTTTTTTAGCATATCTTAATTGAACCCAGTTATGCAATAAGGAACCAACCGACAATTTGTAAAAATATGAAATATTAATACCAGGCAGACCTAATTTTATATATCCATTGATTTGCAACAAAGAACCAGATATCAGCACCCCTAGCGCCACCTAACGAACAATAGATCTATATTGAAAAATAGAAGAATATCCAAAAAAGTTTTGCGATAGAGAACCAGAGTCGCATGGCTCTGTTTTGCAAGCTACTAGTAGGAATCGTAATTTTCGAAAAATAAAAATTGAGCTGAAGAACAAGAGAAGAAAAAAATTCATTGGTGACCAACATGTACACTTGCAGGAAACAGATCTAGCTGAAAGAAGTATGAATCATGACTTCAAAACAGCAGAAGAAGACGAAAATGAAAATACCGTGGCCATAACTTTAGAAATGCACAAAACTTTTTTATTGCCCAGGAATGATCACAAGGCAGTTTGCTCAAACTATTCGACCGTGAGCAATGGGTTTAACCGAATTGAAAGAGAAGCTAACAGTGGTGCCCAGGAAGTAAATTTGTGATTGATGAATGAGTACATTGAAAGTGATATTACTGAGTGTGTGGAAAATTTTATTGCGGCGTCCAGGTTCCTAATTTGTGTCAATAGCACCTATTATAATAGTGAAGAATACAAAAAAAAAACATGAAAGTAGTAAAAAAACACAACCCACGGTTATATACAAATAACATTTTTAACTTTTTAAAATCATTGTGGCCGGATGGAAAGCTGTTGCTGAACGCAACCTGAAAGATTTCAATGACCACCTATATGCATTCAATTCTGGTGCAGTTTATCTATTTTTCAAGAATTGACGGTTACAATAGAGAAATTGAATTTGAAATAGAAGAAATTCCTTGAATTAACATTAAGCAACAGAGAACCAACTGTTTTTTTTTTACTTATAAGTAAGTTTCAAGTAATTTTTTTGCCCAGAATATTGGTTTCATTTTCATATTTCATCAAAAAGCTAATTTTAGACATAAAAACTTCTGTTTGGTAATAAATTATTTTGGTTGAAGATCAAAATTGTTTTTCTTGATTATCTCAAAACATGTGTGATCCTTGTTGGTTCTTTGTTGCATAACTGGGTCCAATTGGTGGTTTCCTATGTGTCCTTAATAAGGACCATTCGCCAAAATTTCAAATATCGATTCAATCTTGTTTTTATGAAACACGTTTTTCTAATTACAAAATTTGATCCAAATCGTAAGAGCCGTTTCCGAGTTCCAAAATACAAATGTAAACAAAAATTGCTTGTTTGAAGATTATATATATTATTTTCACTATTTGTTGTTTTTCTATTTATTATTTCGTTGCTTTAAATTTGTTAACAAGCTGTCTTTTTCGAGCAAAGGATTAACGAGGTATTACCTTTTAACGTACGATTCCTAGCACAAGTTTTTTTAAAATTTGTTATTACGTATCCCCTAGGTTTTCATAAAAAAAACCTCAAAAGCAGGCCTCTGCCGAGCAAAGGAGACTCGGGACCAACAGCTCAAAATGAGTTTGACTTGATTGGATTCGATCCATCTAATCGATATAGGTATACAGTTTTCGGATTGAATTGAACCACTCAAGTCAATTCAATAAAATATAGGATTGGACCCAACCGATCGTCTTGAAGAGAATTGAAATTAAGAGATAAACGAGTTTGTAATTGACAGATGTCAGGTAACAGTAACAAAATTCAGTTGGTTGTTTATCGTCTCAATTGCCTGTAATCGGAAGAGTTTCTCTTTTTCAAAATGAAAAACAAAATAGTAATAAAGAAAACGAACGTATTGTCCAAAGAAGAGAGCAGTTTTTTCATTCAATTGATTAAAAAAAAAAGTTTTTTGGGATACATGGATGAGGAAAGGATTAGGGTTTCGTAAAATTTCAACAACGATACGCAAATCAATTCGCAGAATACAGAGTAATTTTGCATTACGAAATTCGACATATTGCTGTGAAGCTAGGTTTTCTCGAACCACTTATACATTGCGACATAAACTGAAGGGTGGTTTAACTTGACTCAATGCTATCGAATTTGAAGTGGATAGAGAGCGTTCGGATAAACGTACTCTATGAATTAATTTATGATCAAACAGAAATAATAATTCCCTCCTTCTGAATTTGTTATATACGAGGTGAATGTAGAAGATTTCATAACTGAAAAACAGTATTTGTTGGCTTAATGCAGCCATTGCATTGACGAAACATATGTCGCGGTTTTGTAAACCAAAAATTTGCGAAAATCAACATTGAAGTTTTATTACAAACGTTGACGTATCGGCTACATCGAATAAAATTTTCTAATTTGAATAGGTTTACTAGAAGCGCGACATGAAGCTTCCCTTTGAAGCTTGAAATTCCCCATCAAAATTATTATAATATAAATAATTGTGTTAGTGGTGAATAAAGGCAGATATTACTTTACTATTATCGAAAAACCGATAAACGGCTACGAAACAACTCGTTGATGGTGCTTAACATAGGTCAGCCAATTTTTTCAACTTCCGAACTCAATGTTGTCGCACAACACCCCTTTTATTATTCGATGGCTTTTCTGGGAAATTAATCACGAATGGGTTCCAATTTGTTCTATAATTCGTATATCCGATGAATCATTGCCTGAAAACACAGTCTAGTCTGATTACGTGATCGTTTTTATTATGCTCGGAAACGTCGATATATAAGCTATTCATCATGAAAGGAAACGAATACCAGCAGCGTGGTTAGGTTGGTAATTGTATTTGGATAACGTTAACGGATGTAGGTTAAGTGCTAAGTTGACTGGTACGACGTCCTGACAAATAATTGAATTTGTTTTCTGCAAATCTAAAACTTTTACAAATGAAACCCTTCCACAAAGGATGGTGGAATTAAAAGCATTATTGAAATTGGAATAAATGTTTCAACTCTGGATCTCAGGCGAATCGGACTAGCAAACGCTTCCATCATCAAATCATTTCTGTCACAACTTGAGTTGTTGATTAAACTGTAACTTCGCCCTCTGGTCACTGGACTGGACAAATTTTCACCTGCTTTTCTGAATTTCAAATATGACATTGTTGAAATCAATTAACTCGGGGTTTGTGGAATGATGTGTGAAATTGTGTTTGTCTCGATATTTCGTGGTCCATTTATTCACTTTGTACTGTTTCAGCATTGTCAACTGTGAGTTCACCCAGAAATAATATGAATGTTATGAAAACTGTATTTGAAAATTTATTCTGAGCTTGCAGTTCCATAATTTATTGTATACTATTGAGTTATAAACTCACCTTTGGTTATTTCCTTCTGACTGAATTCCTTATCACTTTGAAAAGGGGAACATTTCTCGGCTACAGACACGCTGGACATTGAACTACATCTGATAGATATTGGGAAAAGACTCTAACTGAAAAGAAAAAATCTGAAAGTGAAAATTCGCATTTTCATTCAGTTAGCTGATTTTTTTAATTATTTTTAGTTTTCATTGAAAAAATCATTAAATAAATTAGATAAGGAGAATGTTATTAAAGAATACTAAATACTATTAAAGAAATCGTTCATTTCATTGAAGCAAGGTTTGCTTCTCTCGCATTCAATGCCCAATACATTTTGGTCGACGAAAATCTATTTCGCTTTGCCAAGCTCATCAGTGAGATTGATAGAATTGGAAAGTAGGCTCTTCAGAAGCAATTATACATATCAAGAATGGAAATCGATGGAAATATTCCTTCTGCGGTAACACTTTGAAAGAGGTTATCTTGAACGATGAAAAATAGCGACTAAAGTTTGTCTTTCAGCTGCAAATGATTCCACAACAGATTTTATGAATATCTTATTCATCAATATCATAATTGCTTCTAAAGAGCCTGCTTTCCAATTCTATTAATATTCCTGATTAGCTTGGCAAAGCGAAATCGATTTTCGTAGACCAAAATGTATTGGAGATTGAATGCGAGAGAAGCGAACCTTGCTTTAATGAAATGAACGATAAATGTGAGTGATATTTTTTAATAACATTCTCCCTATCTATTCGGCCGCAGATGATTCCAAAACAGATTTTATGAATCTCCTATTCGTATTTTCTAACAAAAATCCTTATCACTATTTATCTCAGGTGTATAAACAACAATAATAAAAAAATTATTATTACCTTTACTGCATAATTTGATATACACCTCTGCTATGGTTTTTGTTAGTATGAGTAGTTATAGAAAGCAATACATACACATGATGGTTTGAACTCGAGTACCGTACGGTGAAGCGTTTTCATGACATAGGGAAATGCTATGCTATGCTATGCTATTGTGCTGCGGTTGTCCCACTCTTCTGGAATACAAAAATACGTAGGATTTCCCTTAGAGCGATTCACCGTGCGGTATACTATACTGAACTCATAGATTATACTGACATTTTTGAACATTTATTCTGAATCTGACTTCACGTATAACATAATAGATAAAAAATTATAGTCACTGAACTACTTACTTGCTCTCCTGACAATCTGAATATTTATTTCTCTTTTTCGTCAAATGATGAACGATGCAATGGGACAATTGATCTATGTTTGGTTGGAATCTCACGTTAAAAGGTGAGTTCCTTGTCTTTCCTAGCTCATATAACCCTCTCGAAAAGTTTTGAGGGTCGCTCGTAAAGGTAAAGTCGGTTGACAGAAAGCCCAAGAGAGGGTATACTTTTGAGGAGATTTTAGGCGATTCAGTTGTCCTTCTACACTTATACAGATTTCCTTAAATTCATTATTATTTTTTTTGTTTTTCTACTGTGGAAGTTAGAAAGGCACAAAACACGATGACGTCAAGAAAAGCAATATTCTTTCATGGTATCGTTTCTTCACCCAGAACTATTTGAATATTGAGGTTTTGGTTTTATCGCAAATTATTTTTGTTTTCATGATTTTTTGAAATAATGGTTATATCCTTCAGTAGTATCTCATTTCTCAAACATAATAATTATCGGAAATCACGAATTGCTTTTTGTGAAGAGAACAAACGTTTTTTACCTTTTCGTCCTGAAAGTTCTCGATATTCAATTTCAAGTCGTATAGAGTGCCACTCAGAAACTGATTATATTATTCATCCGATATTCGAACGAATCGTATTTTATTTTGATACAATATAACGAGAGGAAACGTTTGGAGCTCCTGAGCTCTTTACTGAGAAATATACTGGAAGAAACAATTCTATTATTTCATAATTACTATCAAAATTGTACAACAGGAATATTTGATTTGGTATCATCAGGAATATAGTTGTTGATTCACACTATGGTTTTATTTGTTTCTTTGAAAATTTCCACGACATCGTAAAGATAATTCTCCTGTACCATTTCATTTGAATTATGAAATTAGAAACCGGCCGGTAATGACATTTTTTGCAACCTTTTTTCAATGTATGCTGCTTTCAAGTTATGATCATCGTAAGTTTTTAAATGTCACCAATCAAAGAGGGTATGCTTTTGATAGGAAAATTTGGACCTTTATTAATTTTTTTTTATGTTTTCAAATGACTATAAATGAGTAATGTAGTGATACTTTCTTTTTTTTTAATCTAGAATCATTTAAACTTTTTATCAATTATTTTCAAAAAATGCAAAGTGGCAACATTACTCTTTAATTATTTCAATAACTATTTGTCAGAAATGAAATTCAGCAACAAGTACCTATATACATTGAAACTCAGGATAAACACATACGCTTTGTTGTCAAAATGTCTTTTTCATCATATTTTGCCTCACAAACTCTGCTCTGAAAGAACTTATTTGAAGATGTTCCAGAATGGTTTGGAAGTTGAAATTTAAAAAAAAATGTTTTTTCTTTATAGACCTAAGAGTGTGCGATATCTTATGACCGGAACCAGAAAACCATACCCTCCTTTCAATATTCATTAATTGTTTGGTTACTTTCAGAAATGTTATGTTCAAATTAATTCTGAGTATTGTACTGAAAATAAACAAATAGTATTTCTGAATGAATAACGCAAATTTTATCGATGATATTCCTGTGTACACTCTACCATTAAATATGAAAAAGCGAACAATACGGATGAGGGGTTCGACAGCTGAGAGCAGTAATGTCTATGGATGATTTACGTTACTTAAATCCACTAATTTTCGAGATACTGACTATGAAATTAACAATAGTCAATCTTTGAAGTGAATGAATTTGATGATCTCTTAATTTCAGTGTTGTTGTCCCCGCACAGGTGATCAGTATGTTACGTACGTAGGCACATTATTTTGAAATATTGAGTTTGTTCTCAAATCTTATTTAGCTTCCAATCGAGGGGTTAGAATCATATGGAAAACAAATTAATAACAATTCATTTTCAAATTTGATTTAAGCGATAAATTTAGCTTTGAAAAAGATGAAAAATGGTATACTTATGGATCAAGTAACTTTGGTAACGTGTCAAAATTTGATTTTTTTTGATATAACTTTTTGAATTAGGCTCATTATTTGTTCATGAGTAAGTTTGAAATGAAAGCAAGAGAGAGCTTCAGCTATTTCCGTAGGGTTTGGGTGAGATATGTAGACGATATGTTCGCTATCTTTGAATACAAAACAGGTCGGTGTTCAAACCGTACCGTTAACGTATTTGAAACTGAAAAGACAGTTGCCAATTAAGATTAAGTAGGAACGACCAAAATCAGCTTGAATTCGATTTCTACATGAAGGACTTGAGCACACTCGGATACATCCGTGAGAGTTCCCACCATTGCATATACAGCACAAAATGGTGGGATTGAACTCCTTGGTAAATCGACTTTGGTCGTTTCCACTCAACAAGGGGAGATTCAAAACTGAGAAAAAGATAAACAAGGAAGTGGCTGAGTTGAATGATTATTCTGTAGACTTGATAAACAAACTGATTAGGAAACATATATTTAGAAAACACCTCGTAACTCTACGACTTTCATTATTCCATTGCGAACCTCGAGTTACTCGAGGTTTCAATGGCATTTTTAGAATCATCAATATGAAGGTAGTATATACAAGATTTCATATAAGCTGCATCAACAAATTTTGGGTACTCCCAATGATAAGGCGGAAGGAAAAGAAAAGTCAGTGATTTATGAGATTATCTGTAAAGGCTATGAGAAGTATGTGGGTCAGACTCGAAGGGCCATGAAAGTACGGTTGCGAGAGCACATTGCTCATTTCCGATTTTCGAGACCAGACAAATCAATTGGGGCCCAACTTGCTTTGGACCACGACCACCGATTTGATGACATAAGTTTGAGATTAATTAGACAGGTCCGTGACCGCAGACTTTTCGATCCATTCGACTGTCTTCAAATTGCGAAGTGTAAAAATAGTATCAATGCGGATGAGGGCCCAATTCCATATAGCCCTTTGTTTGAGTTCATAGTACAATAAAAGTTTCTTTCTTTCATAATTCATTATTCTCCAGTTGTTCACCAATACTTAGGATTATTATAATTCGTTTTTTATTTTATTACGAATACATTTTTCTAACTATCAATAATTCTTTCAATACGTATATAATATATGTTGGTGAAGTAAATATTATTATAGCAATATAATGTTCAGTCATTAATCCAAGAATATGTCTCATCAAATACAAAACAAGTGGATTTAGAGCGGGTAGTTTCTGATTTAAATTTAACATGTTGAGTAGATGATTTGAGATAGGTAGAATAGCAGATCAATTCAAATTGAAAATGAGTGCAATCAACATATATGAGAATGCTAACTTTGTTGGCGAAACGCGCGTCGAGTGAAAGTGATGTAGCTTTGGTGTTTCGAATGTGTAAAATTGAAATCGAAACAACTTTTCCCTTAAACATTTTTTTTTTCAAACAAATAGAGCAATTTCGTGCCATTATTTTTTCTGATTTTTTCAACTTTCTCAAAGTCAAACTTACGACCCAAGTCCAATTTCAAAATAAATGATTATCAAAATGAAGCTATTTTGAAGAACACTATATAAACGAGAATAGCAAATTTTTCTTCATACTGAAGTAATGATCAAATATTTGTGCCTATCTTAACTAGAGCATAATGAATAAAAGATACGTATTCTTGTAACCCGTGGAAATGAAGTGGACATATCCAGAATTCTTTCGAATACCCTTGTTTCATTTCTGGTTGACCAGTTTGCATAACTGAGGGATTTATACCTGAACGTTATTCTTTTTTCGAATCACGCATTAAATTGTGCGAAAACGTATATTTTCTATAGCGGATTACAATTTATGTCTGCTACACACTTTCCTCGTGATTCCAATTTTGTTTTATCTTGCTTTGCTTTGTCCTACATCACATTCTTCTTAATTGAAGTTGAGTTATATTCACAGAGCGATTCAGCCCTAGTGACCAACAAAAATACAATTACCAACTTGTATTCCGGTCACGCTTTGTTGTTTTTGTAGAATCTACAATCTACATGTTGAAAATATTGCTTTAAGATATTTCTCGTCCGGATTTGATTTTTGTTTCAGTGTTCTGACAGGAAAATTTCCATGAAAAACTAGAGGTATTTTTTTGCGGGGAGTTGAATATTTATCAAGTCAAATCACGAACTCCAGAATTTCCGTATATTATAGTAGTGGATAACAACAGATCTAGAAGAACTGTCATTCTATTATACAGTCCAACAAAGGAATTATATATTTTTAATTTTTTTCAATAGTTCGTGTTTACCTTATGTAAAATGAATCTCTTGATATTTTCGTTTCAGTCAATAACTTATATTCGCTTTTCTTTCTGTGAAGTTATATTTTCTGTTCGGGCTTCCTCTGAAAGTTAATACAGGCAATACCGTGATGAAAACTACGTGCTTCTGAACGATTACTTTTGGGTTGGTGATCCCCTCAATAAATCCTGAAGTTGTCTCGTTTAGTTTGATTATCGAACGAATTAACCTGTGTCAGTTGCAGAGGATTCCTGATTCAGTAGATAATTGGTCCCTAATTTCGAAGGACCCTTCTAATAATTCAGTAACTGTAGTCAGTTCAGTAGGCGGTACATAAATGTTAATTTTCCAAATGGAAAATTCGACACCACTACATGCTTCACTCAACCGAAAACTCCCATGTTACCATTAATTCTATAATAGAATAAAACACCGTAAACGAAAATATAGAGGAATAAGATACTCGACAAGGCTGAAATGAGATCGTTATAATCTGATTAGTAATGATTTCCTTTTCAACTCCATATTAAATTCAATCATTTTTTGTGTGGAATTCTTGCCTTATAAAGGCTGAAAAGAAAATCATTAGATTTTACTATATTGTCGATCGCTTACCATTCCTGAGGGTTTCATTTCCTTGTTATCTCGATATTGTTATCCATTTATGTGACGGAAAGTAGGATATAGCTGTACAATTGTTCTATGCCTGCTAAATGGTCTTTCAGGGAATTGGATATACTCTATTTTCCATGAGGATGGAAATATCTCCAAATTGTATAAGAACTTGAATATGGTACAAATAACTTGGAGCATACTCCTAAAGAATTAGTAAAATTCCATCGGAGCCTCTGGATTTGCATAT
The DNA here is from genome assembly GCA_958298965.1 of Chrysolina haemoptera. NCBI lineage: Eukaryota > Metazoa > Arthropoda > Insecta > Coleoptera > Chrysomelidae > Chrysolina > Chrysolina haemoptera. The sequence goes on along the minus strand of OY282592.1, from coordinate 24,746,561 downwards.
CCACTACCCCTATAGAAAGTACACACTTTCCTCCCTCAAATCAGGGAGTAAAATAAAAAATTAACATTAAACTCAATCCCAAATCGATAATCTAACCAAATATCCAATAATTTATATCTCTTACAGAAGAAAAAAAGGAAAACAACTTGCTTAAAAAAAATACTGATTGCCGCGATCGAACCCAACTCGATACCTCCAGTTTACTAGTCAGCGTCGCTTACCACTACGCCATACGAGTAATTAATTTTGTAAACTTTTCATCATGCAAGTATAGGTCCGTTTTAAACAAAAGCAGTTGAGATGCGTTTCAAATTTAAAAAAGGTTTATTAAGTGGGTCGGAGGAAAAGTCATATGCATTAATTACATGGAAGTAAACTACATCCTGTGGGAGGAAAAGTGGGACTTTCCTGCCTTGTAATACAAATAGCTGTTTTCTACGACTACATGGAAATATGCCCATTTTATGGGCTTTATCGATCAAGAAAGTAGGTCGATTGTAAACACTTTTTCATTTCTACATCGCGAACTGTACTGTAATGATCATTTCAGTACAGGATATTTCATTTTCCTCGACTTTCATGAACTACCAGACTGTCATTTTTTTTTTCATAAATAATATCAGATCGAATCAAGTTTGTTAACGTTCTAATAATTTGACATTTCACATCAGTAGGTATTTACAAAATTTGTTAAAAAAATAAGTATACGAAAATGAGTAGCAATAGTGAGGATGTTTTGACATTGACACTGCTAATTTCAATATAAAAATTGATGGCAATCGAATTCTGTATTTTCGAATAGTTGACAGGATGTTTCTATAGGTCAAGTAGCTGGTCTGCTAGGTTCGAATCCTCAGCGACTTCAGATTTTTATCTGATGGCCTGAGAAAGTGCTAGGAATCGCACGTTAAAAGGTAAGACCTCGTTAATCCTTGGCTCACACAAGTTTCGACTTTTGAGGGCTGCCGTTCGTAAGGGGACGACAGCTGGTTAACGGAAAAAACAATTATAACAATTTTTTAACAATAGCAGTTAATTTAATCATATTTTTATTATGTGAACTCGTAGCAGCGAGTGATGAGTGAGGGGACAATCAGGAATTGGATAGTGGGGGTGAGGGTTCAAATCCCAAATAAACCACTTTTTTTTTTCATGAAATCGATTAGAGTTCGATTTTTATTATTATTTTAAATATTTGTATCTTCAATTCCTTCTTTAGGTTATATTCATTATCATGACTGTAGGAAAGTTTATGATTCAAATTGTCGCAGAAAAAGTATAGTGTAATTTGCATGAAATACCCAACGAAATGACTTCAACGACGGTTCCTGTTCACCTAGCGAAAGTATTATTGTTATTAATTGCAGAAGAGCAAAATAAACTGTTCAGAATAATGAAAATGAAAATCTAATTGGTGCACAAAGTAACGTACCATTTTCTCTTAATATATTTAATTGCAGTTACTGAACAATAAATTCCAACATAAAATAAAATGTTATGCTTTGTTAAACTCTGCTGCTCACTTTGGTATTTTGCCGTACATTTGCTGCCAATAGTTATTTTCAACATTGATATTAATGTTGAAAATAAGCTTTTCGAAAGCAGGAGTAGAGCAAATATCGCTTGAGCATTTTAAAGCTTGATATATTTTATATGTTTCAATCACACTAGGTAACAAGAATAGTAGGTATTAAGTTAATTCAATGATATAAATTGAATTCCTATTTAATTTAACTCTTTTCAACGATCCGCTAAAGAGAGTATAATACAACTATATATCCCGTCCAAAAATATCCTGTCAAATAAGTTATGCTGCCAAAAATATCCTGGCTAAAATATCTCATCAATACCTTCAGACATTGATATGCTGAACAATAATACCATCAGACAAAATGATGAAAAAAATTACTCCTCGCAAAATGTATATGATTAATTTCTTCGCGCCCAAGTGTCTTCGTTAGGTTAGTTCGTTCCGGTTAAAACATACTAAAAAATTATTTCTCTCAATGTTAGTTTGTTCTGGTTAGAACATTCTGAAGAATTACTTCTTACAAAGTTTATATTATTGTAAGGTTAATATAAGTCAGTATATTATTGCAGGGGGCTTTTTGGGCAGAATTTTTTTGGCAGGATATATTCAGCCAGGATATTCAGTCGTATAATCTCGATATAATCAGTGAAATTACTGTAATCGCGCCAACCTGCTTGATTTCCTACGTAAAATATGAGAATGTGTTGGAAAAAACAAATTTTGAAGAAACACGTACAAAATCAAACAATCATTCAGCCATGTATGAACACCATGGTGTATGGAACTAGGATATCATCCAACAGGTGGTGCCTTATGCAAAAATCAAGGCAAAATTGAATTTTTGATTTTACTTGTGTTTTTAGACATTCTAATTCCTCAATTATTATTAACGAACGTCAATTCAAACGGTCATTTTGAATTGAGTTTTACTTTTAAAAATAAGGCGTTTTTAAATGGATACCAACGAAAATCTTCCATAATCGACTTTGGAAGACTCGTATACATATCTGTAGCGAACTTTTGTTTAGGTTCTGCAATTTTATATACAAAATAGCACATTAAAGTATGAGTGGATCCACGAATACTTCACGTTATTTTTCTCAAATGGTGTACTTTCAAATCATAAATACTGGTTTCATTATTACAAATAATGGAATTAAGAACTTATAATGTAAAATGTTTGAATTCGTGACATCAGTATAACTTTCGTTAATGTTTGAATAAAAGTTTTGCATTTGTTTGTAATATTTCATTCGACGTTACAAGGTACTTCTGTCAAATCAATAATCATAAAATTGTCATTTAGACTTCACGGTTCTCGAGTTGTTGATATAGCCATGGTAACTTAAAAAAACGCGCGTTCTTGAAAGTTCGATTTGCACATGCTGAGAGGCGTGCTTTGTACAATCGAAAAAATTGGAAAAAATATGAGAAAAGTATGAACTGTTTATAAATAAGTGCACACAGTATGAAAAGCATATAAGAACAAGTTTTCTCATCCTATTTTTCAGAACACTATAAGGTATATGTAAGTCAAACATATTGCTGACCATAAGGAAACTTTCAAAACTCATTCGTTCCTTGGCGAACAAGTTGAGGAATTCAGGAACACAAACTTTGATACTGAGGACATTTAAAATCAAAAGATTCTTGTTATTTCCTATCATTTCGTATTTTCTTCACGCGTGTGAAGATAATGTTCGTCACATTCCCGTCAAATGTATTTTCCGCACTTCTTAGGCATATATAACTATGTCGAACCTTCAGGGAGTCATCGCACTAGATTTGGAGGCTATATATGTGGCATTATATAAAATATAAACCAAATTGAGGTGGTTTGAAGATGATATCCCACTTCATTTTAGACTGACATGTATTGTGGAGTTACTATTTTAATTAAGATTTATCGCCCTAGCTTCAAGGGTATTTCACCCGTCTTACAGCGTTATTAATTGCTCTGGTGCGAAGGGACTTCTTATGTAGAATGAGATATACAGCCTCGAAATAGTTCACAAAGGAATTTTGAAAATAACATGCTTTGTCGTTTTAATTTACTCTCCATTTTTCTGTGGTTGATCAGTACTGCATAAGCCTATTGCTTATTGTCTTGAGTTTTCATTCTGGGTATTTAGGAATCAAGTACTTTGACTCATTCCAGCTTGATTATCAAATGTATGTATGTATCAAAAAATTTGTTCAGGAAACGATAAAACTGAAAAAAAAATCATATAAAACTTTGCGATCATGTCAGATGGATGAATTAATACAGGCTCAACTTGGACTGAATTAATTATACATTCAATTCAATTTATTCCCATGAAACACAGTTTATAATAGGGAAAAAAAACAAGATTTAAATAATTTCACATAATATAAGTAACAATATTAAAAATTCATTCAAATATAATGAAATCAGAATTGGAATGGATTCAAAGAAGTAAGTATTTTTTTTGGTTATTCTTGAATCGCAATGTACCATAAGTTTTTAAATAATTTGGAAGTTCATTGTAAAATTTCACACCATCGAAATAAATTGATTTCTTTCCAATATTCGTCTTGATTTTGTTGACATATAAATTTTGGGATTATGTTGGTCATTATCAATTTTGAAACTTAAAGTGGAATGTTTAATGTTATTATCAACAAGATGAATGAATGTGCATATTTTCAATTTGTATAGGGAATGTATATCCAGTTGCTTTCTTGGTTTATATAAGTTTACAATTGGTTCTTGATAATCAAGTTCAAAAATACATTTAATTATTTTATTTTGTAGTGTTTTTTCAAAGATTTAAGCAAATAGGTCGAAGCAGTGCCCCAAACCGAAATTAAATATTGTAATTTAGAGTATGCTAACGAAAAATATATGGATTTTAGATATTTCAGAGGCAGCAAATTTCGAATTTTAAAAATAATTCCAATTAATGGTGAAATCTGCCTCCTTAATTTCTCTATATGTTTTGCCCATGATAAATTTTCATCTATTAAGAGTCCCAAGAATTTCAGTGTCGTGCAGTATTTAATGTATTCATTGTTGGATTTTATCAGGTCTGTCAAATTATTGTATGACGATTTTTTTGTAATGAACATAAATGAGGATTTTTCATAATTTAATGTCAGTTTATGATAGATGAGCCATAATGATATTTTTTTCAGATCACATTTCATGTCATTTTTGATATCACTTTGACTTTTTCCACCATATATTATTGTGGTATCATCAGCAAACATTTTAACTTTTCCAGATAACTTTAAATCTGCTAAAGAATTTATGTAAATGAGAAAAAGGATTGGTCCCAAAATAGATACTTGTGGAACTCCACTATTATAGCATTTAGCATTATATATTGTTTGTGGTTTGAGATTATAATCAATTGTAGTACTGAATTTGCAAATGAATATACAATCCAAAATGGGTTGAACAGATATCTGATGTTTTATGCTTTATTGACATCATCGTAAATAGAGTATTAGTACAGAATAATCAAATATTGGCTATAATATAATTTTTGTTTACATATTTGCATCTACCTCTCTCAATACGCAAATGTTTTCTCTCCCTGTGAAAAATATTGTCGAATCTAGGTATTCGCAATTATTCAGGAAAATTACATATTGAAGCTAGACATTCAGGTTCCTGACAAGAATGATGGATCACTCAGCTTCTTTGTAAAAATTTTCATCTCAAAATATATGGATACTTCATTCATGGTTTGGAAGTTTTGATATAAACCAAACTGTAATTTATATTCCTTCAAAAAGTCGTCTCGCATTAACAAATAAGTAGTTATAACCGTATTTAAATTGTGCTCACCATATTTCAAGGACATTATGGAATACTTCTTCTCCTAATCGCTATTCGATAAAAATAAAGGGTCGTGATATACTTGAATATCTCAGCGAATGGTTTCCTAAAATTAATTCCTTCAATATGCAGTTTCAGAGTTTTATATTTTTAAATTTTGCGCACAGTTTTTAATAAGCATACGATACTATCTCTTGACTTCCAAAAAAATGATAATTGGCCTGTGGACAATCAACTTGGTTTTGAGAACTATTATAAAATTATAAAATTCTAAAATTGTAGATACCTTCGTTGGTGTGTTAAAATCTACATTGAAATGTTCTCATTGTGGTCACTGTTCAATATCCTTCGATCCATTCTGGGGCCTTTCCTTATCGATACCTCAAAGAACAGGCCAATTAGGACTTTCACACATTGTTTGGATTCATTCAGAAAGAAAGAAACTTTGGATGGTGACGAGAAGCCGACATATGTGCGAAGTGCAAGATGAGATGGAAACGCATGAAATCTTTAGCAATTCAAAAATTCCCGAAAATTTTATTGAAACCTTTTTCTCTACAAGATAGATTTCAAGGAAAATTCAATGTCACAATTGATTTTCCTTTAGAGGGATTCCACATGAGTAATTATGCAGCAGACAATGTAGCTCCTTGTCGTTATAGTCTGTATGCATTGTCTAATCATAGTGGGACTACCTATAGCGGACACTACACAGCCTACTGTAAACATCCATATGTGAGGATCCATATGATTCAAATATGTCCCCAATTTCAGTGAGGCCTATGTTCTATTCTATGAACAGGAAGGCACTGAACTTTGTGATCACTTTTAGTTTAATTTTAAGTTTCATATTTTTAGTAATCTATTGATTGAAATTTATTTTCATTTATTACATATTTTTATTATTCGATCAAATATAGAAATATCCTATTATAAAATGATTTCGATATATTATATCCTTGGATTATTACTAATGGAAACAGCTGTAAACTCTTTTTTTTTTCGTAGGGTTCTACACGATTGATAATTTTCCGTGTCTTTGTGCATTGTTTCAATTGCTTCGTTTTTCTTTTTGTACTCATTTCCTCAGAGTCCTTGCTACAATGGATACTAATTGAAGACCTCGGTGCAAGAAGAGGACAACTCCATTTTTCACAACTTCTCAGAATCGAAGAAAAACGTTTTAAAAATTTATTTTTATAGGTTTCACTTTTATATTTTGTATTTTTTTTTAATTCGTGAGTCAACTATATTTGTTTTAATATAAAAGTAAATAAATACATTTCAATCTTTATATAAAAATCAAATATAATCTCCTTCAATGCCATCCTGCTCATAGAAGAGGATATAGGCCTCTGCGCTTACTAGGGATTCAGATGATATTGGGGACACTTTTGAATACTTATGCCACGTGCCTGCATAAGGATGTTAGACCATCAAATAATGACATATTTGGCTGACTCATTTTCTCGTTTCAGGGATTTTAACCACTGAAAATGATGTCAGTGTTGAGCTCAAAAAATTAAAATTTAGCGATCGGTCGTGTGCTAGGCATATGCAAAATTATTTTTTTTTTGTGTAAAAAAAATAGTTTTTTTTTTCAATCTCTCGTTTATATCATTTAAACACATTAACAGGTAGGAACAAACTAATAGTGAAAAACCAAAGCCATAAGGTTTCAATGTCCTTAAAGGGTGGAAATAAGGGAGCCATCTTGTAAAAGAATACTCGGTCGCTGACGCATTTTCTCGCTTATGGCAATCGACAGAATGAAATCTGATATCGTTAGGAACCCGACAGAAAATTCCCATAAGACAATCAGCTGTTTAAGTAAATTTCCCGGTCGGAAAATTTTGGGATTTTTTTTTTTCATATGCCTAGCACACGTCCGATCGCTTATTTTTCATTTTTTGAGCTGAACACTGACATAATTTTCAGTGGTTAAAATCCCTGAAACGAGAAAATGAGTCAGCAAAATATGTCATCATCTGATGGTCTATGTCTACAGTAGGCTGTGTAGTGGCCGCTATTGGTAGTCCCATAATGATTAGACAATGCATATAGACTATAACGAGAGGGGGCTACGTTGTCTGCTGTATACTTACACATGTCCAGTCCGTCTGAAAGAAAATTAATGGTCACAAACAATTTTCTCGGAATTCTTATGTCAGAGCAAAACTGTTTGAATTGATTCCTAAAGTTTTCGGAAATGTGTGAATTGATACGGATTTCGGGCATTCCTTCTCTCTTTGCACTTTACACATGTCGGCATCTCTTTACCATCCAAAGTTTCTTTGCATGTCAATGAATCCAAACATTGTGATAGTTTCAGTTGGCCTATTCTCTGAGGTATTGGTAGGGTTAGGATCCAGGAAGGATCGAAGGAGACTGAACGGTGACCACAATATAGATTTCAAAAGGCTAACGAAGTTATCTACAATTTTGGAATTGTCTTTTCTCGAATAATCTGACCATGATTCTTGAATCTTCTTACTGTCACCTCTCATCTCTGTATGTTATAATGGATTTCGGTTTCTCTGTTACTCTATTCACGTCTTCGTGTAGACCCTCTAACAGGTATCTTAAGAACTCCTGAGCGTCTGGCTGGGCATAACCGCTAAAACTAGGTGCAAAACTTTGAAACCGACTTTTCAATTGGACAGTATTAACAACTCGTTCTGTCGAGTCCTCTGATCACCTCTGTAAATGATTTGATCAAAGGCTCCTTTCTCATCGGAAATATTCGTGTTTATATCCATCAAGTAGGCATCATTTTTCAGATACTCCAACAACCATCTCGTGTTGAATAAACACTGGATGACGCTGTTCATGAGACACGTATTTATTATTATTTTAGACTTTTTCATTTAAAAACAGAATTCAATGATATTTTTTATAAAAAAAATTATTCGTCATATAATATAAGGTTTATGTATTGGAGTCCCCCGAAACACATACTTATGAATTTTTCCTTTAATATCTTATTGAATATTAGTTGGAGTTGTATCGTTCTTCCACACAAACATTTCGAATATTTTTCTTCATATATACAGGGTATTAATTAAGTACGATGACAAACTTCAGGAGGTGATTCTTTGAAATGTTTTAGGACGAGAAGTTTATAAAAACATATGTCCCAAACGACTTGGTTTTCGAGATACAGGGTGATAAAAATATATTTTTTTCAAGATTTTTTTGTTGTTAACTTCAACATTTTCGACAATAATCAGTTGAAATCAGGCAAGTACAATCCATTCAATAGTACGCCTGATACAAAATAATTCATTCCTCAAATAATTCACAGGGTCTTCCTTTTTTCAGAATCAAGCTTTGTCCTTTTTTCCGCCGTCACTGGCATCACGAGACAGGAATAATCAATGCTGTTTCATTCAACATATTTTTGTATTTTTGTAGTTTTTCATTTATCCGTACGGTTCAGGAGCTACAATGAAAATATTAATGCGAACATTTTCCAGTATCGCATAACATAAAGAAATTTGAGAAACAAATATTCTCACAAACTTCGACAGGTGAATATTTGAAAGTTTTCGGGACGAAAAGATCATATAAACATATTTCTCAACCGGCTTAGTTTTCGATAGACAGGGTGATAAAAACTAATTATTTTGAAAATTTTTTGGAGTAAACTTCGACATTTTCGACAATAATCATTTCAAATTAGGCAAGTACACAAGTATCACCCTGTATCTCGAAAATCAAGCAGTTTGGGACATATGTTTTTATGAACTTTTCGTCCTGAAACTTTGTGAAGAATCACCTCCTGAATTCTTTACATGATTTTTTGGGTTTGTAACTTTCCACAAAATGAAAAAATGTTATTCCAAAGGAATCTGTACAAGTGTAGAAGGGCAAATTAACACCCTGTATGTCAATACAAATCAGAAAACTAGCACAAAGAGCTGTCCCCTTCTTACACCGGTATTCAATATCTGCCTAACAAGTTCTTCAGATTTTCTATTCTCCAGCATCCCCAAACTGATTTTAAAAAAAATCAAGGAAAAGTAGCCGTGTAATATTTTAACGAAATTTGAACTATCACTCATGGTTGAAATAAAATTGCAACTCCAGGTAAGATATCCTGCAATAGAGATAACATGAACATTCTCCATACGTCCAATGAAGGAAGATAGAAACACTTGATGGAATCTTTCAAAATGAACAGAATGAATATGAGTCCAAATTTCAAAACCCTCCTCAATGACCAATCAGGCTCAAACGTCCTTTCAGAAACGAGTATTCAAAGCAGGAGCTATAGTTGTAGTGTCTGGAGGAGTTTATAAACGAGTTACATACCATACTTTTTCTACGAATTCATATTAAAATCACAGAATTTTTATATTTTATTTTATCAACTTAGTGAATAAATAGCTGTATAATAATTGTGAATGATGTACCAATGTAGCGTTCAAAGCAATAGATGAAAAGTCGTAAAAATTCTGTTGAAACAAAGATTTACGAGAATTCATATACAGTGACCGCCAAAAAGTATGTACCATATAGGAAAAAAGTTTATTATTAGAGTATTGGAAAAAAGATTCTTGGGAAAAATTTGTGCATGTCCGATAACCTAAAAATCGATTTTGACACATGTCACGTGATCGCTGGTATGGCGGCAAATTGAAAAATATTACTATGAAAAGGCAAAAAGTCGAGTAAAATGGCAAGATATCGAAAAAAGTAATTTGAAAAAGTTGCTTAGAATTCAATGTTATACACATATACAAAGTTTAAAAAGATAATGAGAGAAAAGTGGGAATAGCAATTTTATTTAAATATTTTCCTAGCTTTATAAAAATATCAAATTATTTTCTTATGAATAGCTTGACCAAACTGAAATATTTGTATTTGAATGATAATAACAAAACTTTCTCATTTTCTCCACACCAGAAAGCACTAAATTAAAAAAATTGAATTTTGTCAGAACCCTTGATGTTACATTGGTTCGTATCTAACAGTTATATCAGAATTCCGCGATTATTGCGATGATGGAGAAATCCAAAAATATCGTGTTTTTCTGATTATAATCAATTTTTGATGATAATCGTGCACTAACATTTTTCTTCGCACATAATCTTAAAAATAGTGCGTCAAATTAAAGAGGCTAGAGCTTTCAACATTGCAAGCGAAGTGAAATGCTCTGGCACGATTATCATCGAAACTTGATTATAATCTGCAAATCAGCATGTTTCTGGAGTGTCATGTCATCACAATGGTCGTGGAATTCTGATATAACTGTTAGATACGAACCAATGTAACAGCCAAGGTTTTGAAAAAATCCAATTTTTTTAATTTAGTGCTTACTGATGTGGAGAAAATAAGAAAATTTTGTCATTTTCATTGAAACACAAATGTATCAGTATGGTCGAGCTATTCATAAAATGATAATTTGATATTTTCATACAGTTAGGAAAATATTTAAAAAAAATAGCTATTTTCAATTTCCTCTCATTATCTTTTCAAACTTTGTATATGTGTATAAAATTCAATTCTAAGCAACTTTTTGAAATAACTTTTTTTGATATCTTGCCATTTTACCCCACTTTTTGCCTTTTCATAGTAATTTTTACCAGCGATCACGTGACATGTGTCAAAATCGATTTTTAGGTTATCACAAACTTTTCCCAAGAATATCTTTTCCAATACTCGTTAAGTCACTTGATTATGGTTTAAAAGCTAAAACCTGTCTTAGCTCGTAACCAATAAACTAAAATTCAGTGCAAACCAAACAAAAATTGTAACTTCCTTCTTTGAATAGTCGACTCTGAATGAAAATTAAACGTTAACATTAACTATTGGGCCACTCAATTGGCTGTAATGTTTCCCCGAAATTATGGACTCCCTTCAAACGCTGGGAGAAAACAAAGTTATCATTAGAGACACTCAGCGACAGCCGCATCGAAATGTTTTCTGGGAGTCACTAACTTCATCTAAATAACGTTTCAAACGGTTCGGGTATGAATGCGATGCTCCAAAATGCCCGAAAATAAATGATAAAATGTCCCGGAAGTTTGTGGGTGCCAGCGAAGAAAACAACGTCTTCTGAGTGACTTACGACTTGTATACCGACTTGAAATGGATATTTCAGTGCCATCGAATTAAAATTTGAGTTACCGTCCCCATGTTTTTGAAGTTATGCAAATCTTCGGACGTGGGATTTTATTTCTTGGCCTCAGGGCATTCTATCAATATTTCATCTACCGTGAATTGCGAATCACTGGTGATATGAATATGCGAAAGTATATGTACATATAAATATCAAAGTATAACGTAGGATGAACAAAAATATTACTTACAGTGGAAAACTTTGCTCGTGGTTTTGACGTTCATTTTGATGTATGCGTTGTGAGCCTTGAGCATATGCAATATTTCTACTTCCATTTTAAAGGTATGCTTTTCCGACTCCCGAGCTGAAAAACAAAGTATTATGAGATTTTACTCACAGAACATTACCAAATAAATTGCATTTTGTATGGCTCCCATTATACCTATCTACACAATACACATACTCTTTACAGAAAATCCTATTTTTATGGTTAAGAGTGCTTTATACTACTCCCCTATAATATCAGATGAAATTACTAAAAAGCATAGTTGGAAAATTTTTTAGTACACAAAGAGAATAAATGTTATAGTCAGAGTGCCCATCGGCAAAAATTTTACTGATAGATACTCTCTCCAAACTTTCTCTATGGCTTCGACATTTTTTTGTTTCTGGACTTTTTCCAACAAAAATTCCTAAATACGTCGTTTTGACGACTACAAAAAAATTATAGATATTGTTTTATTTTCAAATGACATGGGGCATTGACCATGGAAAAATGTATTAATAACCAGCCATAAAAGAATCTTTTCATATTATCTGACACAGACCACGGGGAGTTTTTCCAGTTTGACGCGTCAAAGTGGTCGATTTCATGACCACAAAAATTTATAGATACTCTATCCAAACTTTCTGTATGGCTTCATTGGACCTAGTCTGACACGTTTTCCCCTGTGACTTTTTTTGTTTCAGGCGCGTTATTTTTTTTAATTATGTATTCCCTTACTACGGTACGAAACTGCAGAGGGCTATTTGTTAGGTCGTTTCTGTTGAAGTTGATTTTTTTAAAGTGTATTCGTGAAATATTATGAATATCCTCGAACTGATTTGGTTGAAATTTGGTATAGTTATTTAAACTGATAAGGCGCCTATTTAACCCTAACTAGATTGCAATTATTAGGGCCAGTGGCGTCTCGTGGGCACAACAACCAACAATATTATGAAAAAAAGTACGCCACCGACTTTTTTGTAGGTTTTAATTTTCTCAGATCAGGCTACTATCAGTACATCTTTTTGGTCCCATGTATTTTCTTCATATTTACCTTGGATTTCGATAAAAAAAAGCCACTCTATTGCATATAATGAACTCCTGCTGACAGCTGACAGTGATACTGATTTTTCCTACACATAAATCACCTTCTTCAGTTTCGTATTTATTAATAATTTTTTCCGTCGTCCGTTCATTTATGATGTATTTTAACGCACTCAAAATCGTTGATTAATGACCCCTGTTAATGAATGATTTTCTATTAATCAACGATTTGATTATATGCAACCTAACATACATTGCTCTCATACATTTTATATTGGTTAGTACTATCTGTCATTATTTATTTGTCAATTTTCAAATAAAATTTCAGAAAATGTTCATTACACCAGTTGTCACTCAAAACCATATATGGTCCCGTAGCGTAATGGTAAAGTTCAGCTGGCTTGCCATGGCGGGCTCATATATCAGGCGCTGGATATCTTCCAGGAACGACGTGATGAACCGGTTCCGTAGGGAACCAAGACGAGAGGTGTAACCTGAAACGCGAAGTACCTTGACCCGGTTTTTTGCCTCAGCCTTTTCCGGGGTTTGTCATCGAAATAACCAACCTCACAAACGCATTACAAGGAATATCTACATGGAATAAAACTTCACCACACGCATAAGCAATGCAGGAGGCGTGTTTCTTATCAGTCGCCGCCGCAATTTCATGAAATGTCCGGTCATTCCGTTAACATCAGCGGGGCCGGGCATCAGCGCCCCCTTCTTGGGGGTTTCTGTGCCCGACTTGGCAGGGCGCCCTTCTAGCTCCCCTGAAAAGGAGCGGAAGGGTCGCTACTTCTGCGCCTTTTTTCCCATCCTCCCCTGACCCCCCTGGGTTAAGAAGCGTGGGACATAAAAAATGTGATACGTCATGAATTGTGAATTTTTAATTGCCAACTTTGAAATAAAAACCCTATTTATTTATTTATTTATTTATTAGCTGGCTTGCAACACTGAGGTCGAGAGTTCAAAACCCACCGAGGGTAATTATTTTTTTTAGTTCAATTTGGAAATAAATAATAAAAAATAAAATAAAACTACCACTGAGAAAAATTAAACTATCTTTGAGTAGAGTTAATATAAATAGGAAATAGTGATTGTTTTTTATCGTAACGTTAAATAAATAAACATTGAAAGTGAGATATCTCTATTTTCGAAAACTACTGTCGACGGAAAAGTTTTGTAACGCGTTAAATTATCTCGATTGTTAATCGCCCTTATTAATACACTTGTTCGTTAAATAACCATTAAAAACTGGAAAATGTATTTTAATGCATGTGATAACTGAAAGATTTTATTTTTTCGTCAGACTCTAGTTATGCCCTAATATACGTGTCAGATACGAATGCCACATTTTGAGTACTGCCTTTCTACATATAATATTTTCATGTCTGTCGTTTATCTATAAATTTTTTGTGGTCATGAAATCGACCACTTTGACGCGTCAGACTGGAAAAACTCTCCGTGTTCTGTGTCAGGCAATATGAAAAGATTGTTTTATAGCTCTCAATGAATGGATCCTGAGAGAATCAGCTGGTTCTTAATAAATTTTCCCATGGTCGTTTTTTCGACACGTGCTAGGGGGCGGAGACCCCCAAAGCCCAATGTTTTTTGTCACAGAATTTTATTTTCGGGAATCAGTTCAAGTTTTCAAGCTATTCCGTTTGAAAATAAAGCGCCCCCGAAACAAAAAAAGTTACAGAGGAAATTGGTAGAGTAGGTCCAATGAAGCCATACAGAAAGTTTGGAGAGTATCTATCAGAAAATTATTCAGTGGGCTCTCCCTATCAAAAAAAGTTGAATACCAAAAGGAATAGAAAATTTTGATGAAAAAAAAAATCGTATGAATTTTCAGGCACTCGTCGTCCATGGACTTAAAAACGCCGACGCGTAGAACCGTGCAGAATAACTTTTTCTGACCCTTAATCAGACTTACTGACAGCAAAGCTGGTGTGGTCAGAAGTGAGGATTAAGTTTTACTCACAATGGAAAAGGGCAAAAACAAATGAGTTTCTGTTTTTTGGAGCTCAAACGCAGCACTACCCGAAAGAAATGAAGAGTTAAATAAAAATTCGAGTATTGTTTCGTTGCAGTATGTGCGATGAATGAGATTGTCGTGTCCGCGTTCACATATTATTTATTTATTTACGGGCGTGCCCAGTTATGAATACATAAGGTACAGCTCCAAAACAAAAATGATCAAACACATAAATAATATACGCACAAAAAAGCAAACTAAGTACATATGTTGATTAAATTGCAATACCCAAATTATATGCTTCTTAAATGATTTATAAATCTAGTAATTGATGAGCCAAATAATTCGAGATCAATCAATAAATAGGCCAGTCTGAGGGTTCTTGGGAGAAAATAATTGAAGGCATGGTAGTTATATTATGGAAAGGAACAAAAAATGTTTGTAATTGCCGGGTTGTACGGGAAGACAACTTTATTTTTGATAACAGTTCGAGACAGTTGCATTCACCATTAATTAATTGTATTGAATAGCAATGTAAGATTTTGTTTTCTCTCCTAACTTCAAGAGGCGGTGACAGAGTGAAACGGAGAAGTGCAAGATTGCCAGGTGGTATCAAATTTTCGTTACAGTAGCAGTATTAGGGTCCACAATCAAATTATCTGCAGAAAACGCAGAAAACCATGTAGTGGATTGATTGTGTTTGTTTCCATTCGCGCAGTTGGTATCCACTGTCCAATGTGTGTGAAACTAAGACAAATCAAAGGAAATTGAATAACAACCATCTTCCATTTCCTTCAATTTTTTACTCGGATATCGTAGCTTGTGGCAACACTCAGAAAAGCGTGAGATGATTGATAACTTTTTCGTGCGGGATCATGATTGATTTTTCACAACTCCAATGATGCGCAGGTGGTGCATATTTGAAAGTTGTAAACAAAAATGCTGTAAATAATCACGGATAATAGCTGACAGAAATTATAGGTGCTTTCGCACCTGGTGAACTAGTACAGCATTTTATTTCCTGTAAGTGGTGATATTGCACGCTGTATATAATAATGATATTTGTACCGAATCACCTATTAAAAAATGGCTTTAAGATGAACTCATCATTAAAAACGCGAATCTAGTTTTCATAGTTTCTTCTCCAAATATTGGAATTCAAACGTATTCGATAAGCTGAAAGAGAAATATTTTCTCAAACATAGTCATCGTGTTTATTGTCAATCTGGCAATTGTATACGATTCTATACGTGTAGTCCTCAGAAAAAATCCAGAGATTACCCATCTGTTTAGCCTTTCGTACTTTGAATTACAACTGCGGATTTCTGAGGCGGAGTGTAGTATTTGCTTGCAGGTATTTAATGACAATTCTATTTAGTGACCACTATTTTTTATTGTCCAGAAGTCTGCGATATTCAGACAAATTATGGTCCATTCGGTAGACGTCTCTGGGGATAATATTCACTCAGACAAACTAATGATTGCAATCTCAGATGCCACTTACGAGTGATTCCTTATAATACGTATCTTTCAAGCGGTTGCCTTATTGATATTCGGTGTCAAATATGTACATTTTTGTACATTATTATTTGTTCGTTCCATAATAACTTTTTTCGACGACCTCAACAAAAATTACATTTTGCGGACTAATTTCCGGACGAAAAATCGACTATTTTTGAAGGCAAGTACTTTTCGTCCGCAAACGCTTTTCGTCCGCGAACTCTTTTCGTCCGCTGGTTGCTACGATACGGCACGGTACGAGAGCGGTGATCGAGTCATTTTTGTAAATTCAAGTTTTGATTAATACATAGGCGCCTGTGACAATAACTGTCATTTTACGTGGGAATGAGACAGTGTTGTGAATATTAATGTTCAAATCCATAATGGATAGTGATAGTGATGTGGATATCAGTATCACTCCTTCGGAGCTGCGGGAATTGACAACTACGGCCACGTTGGATTTGCTCCCCCAGAAATCACGAATTTTATACGAAAAACAATACAACACATTCAAGAACTGGCGTTAGGAACATAATGTCGAGAATCTCTCAGAAACTGTTCTTCTGGCCTATTTTTCTAGTAAAGCTGGCAATAATAATTATAAGTCATCAACGCTATGGTCAACATAATGCTGAAATCCACATTAGCCATTAAGGAAAACGTTAACATATCCAAATTTCCGAAACTTATTGCATTTTTGAAAAAACAAAGCGTTGGGTAGAAAGCGAAAAAATCTAGAATATTTAGTCGAGATGAAATAGATTTCTTCATGATGCCCCTGATGAAACTTATCTGTTGCACAAGGTGAAATATTTAAATTTATTTTGCTGATGTATCCTTTAGAAATATTTCGACAATACACCAACTTAAGACCAAAGCATTGTAATCATAATATATTTTTTATCAATTATAAATTAGGAAAGTGTACAGTGCAAGTGGTTGGTGTGCATACATTTGCGAAGATACCTAGCTTGATCGCAAAATTCTTAAAATTGCCAAACGAACTAGAGTACACCGGGCATTGCTATCGGCGCACATCTGCAATACTTCTGGTAAATGCCGGCGCAGATATTCTGTCATTAAAACAACACGGAGGATGGAAATCCTCAATAGTCGCCGAGGGATACATTGAGGATTCCATTCCCAGAAAAATAAACGCATCAAAAAGCATTTCAACTGGTAAAGCACTCCAAGAAAGAAGTTTTGGAAATGGTGCTGTTGGAGCACCTGCATCTGAAGTTGCATCAACAAGTATCCAAAATCAAAACTTGTCTCTTGCATCTTCTTCAATAGCAGGAATTAATATCAATAATTGCACAAACTGTACGTTCAATATTCAACTTCGAGATTGATTTAATTTTGTAGTATAATTGAAATATATAGTTGCTACACTTTAAATACATTTTGTTTATATTTATTAAAATTATGATCGAGTCTGCAGGTGAGTGCTTACTTTCATAAAGGTTTATAGATGTCGACGAAAAAATTTAATATGCACCTCGGCTAAAAACTATAAATAACTATTTTCGTACATCTTATTTGAAAGTTAGAGATATATCATCAGATGACAAATTATTGACGTGAATTCAACCATAATCGTTGATTTAATGATGATGAGTACTTGTGAATTTTTGGTACTACGAACAGTTATATAATCTTTTCTTCACAATCATTAAAGTGATTCCGAAATCATTTTTAATAATAGAACATAATATACATTCTTACTCTTGAGTCGGTTAGAATGAAAATTCGCGATGCTCGTGGTTCCTCCCGCTCGCCTCTGGCTTGCGCTCGAATTTTCATTTTAACCTTGTTACAGAATATACTATTCTTATCAAAAAATCTTAGTTTTAGGACCATGTTGACTACAAATTATCATCTAATGAAATTACATCACAGTCATTTCTAACAGCCTGTATAATTCATACAACAGAGATTTTGTTTTGTATGATTGCATACTCGATTTCTCAAATGGGAAAGGGATTTGTTGCGAACTTCTAGTATCTCTGATGTACATTTTCTGTTATATTCAAAATGGAATGCGTTGAGATACAAGAAGGGGCTCAATATGAACACTTGAATATTTTCATATTGCTCCCAACTGAAGAAAGTTTGTAATCAGATTCCACTAGTATTCGAAATTACTATCTACCATCGTTCTTGGGGAACTGTTTTTTACCTCTTATTGAAGAAACTATTCGGTAATTCGGCTGTCTTACTTGATATATCTACGAATAGTTCTAGATGTTTACTGCATAAAGCCAAATAGCAAAATGGATTCCCCCATTCGCCAAATTTCCACAAACAATACTTCTATTATAGCGGAGAGTTCTATCAGTTATGCCTAACAAATATCTGCTTCGAGGAACATCAATTATTTGTGGATATAATTAATTGGGTTAGGGAGGGTTCGAATCGTTTTATTATTTGCCGTATAGCATTTCAGCTTTTACTGGTGAGAAATAGTATAACAGGTGCCGGGCAATATACCTCACCTATTAGGATGGTTTCATTGAAAATGTATCAGAATTTCAGTTTGTCATACTTCACAAGGCTGTAACGTTATAAAAGTCCGTAATAATTTGCACCAGTACGTCTCAAAAGTATTCTTTTTTTTTAGGTAAACCTAATCGCATCAACCTAATGGTTATTAGCGTGTCGTACAAAATGTTCATAATTTTGTTCTAATATATTGTTATAAAACACCGTTTTATGTAAGAAATAGTAGGTTATTATTATTATTATTGCTCTAAAGAAAGGCTAAATACTATACCTCAACTCCTAAAGAACATCACAAATGCATATACTGTGGAAACAACATCAAAATCCATCCAATGAGCCTTAATATTCTGTTTACGAAGCTCCTTCGTAGCAGAGTAAAAACCAACTGCTACCAGCCAACACCAACTGTACGATTAATTCAAATTAAAATATCACTATAAACAAGACTAAAGAGAACAATTTAGAACCATATTTTACAATAAAACAATAATTAACAACAGAACCTCAAATTTGATGATTATAAAATAAATACCAGGCAGTAAAAATGGGACAGTATCTTGGAAAGGAACCCCAGAGAGTTCAACATAAGGCAGGAGTAAAAAGATTTAGCAAGAGTTTCATTGTAAATAGTTAATAATTCAACGGCCGTTTCACACGCACCGTACCGTCAGTCCGGACGGTCAGTTAGTTCCATTACGTTAAATAGTCCTTTTCACATGAAATGCGTAGCGTCAGGATCCGGACCGGTGAACCTATTTATATTGTCAGTCCAGACGATACGGACTGCCGGTCAGTCACATGAGAAACGGCTGTTAGGTATTTCTTTATACCTAACTTCATCCTGTATTTTTTGATACAGTCTCTTTCCGAATTAAGTATTTCTTTATACCTTCCTTCATCCTGTATTTCTTGATACAGTCTTTCGCCTCTCAGATCGGGTATTTCTTTATACCTCATCTCATCCTGTATTTCTTGATACAGTCTTTCTTCTCTCAGATAGGTATTTCTTTATACCTTATCTCATCCTGTATTTCTTGATACAGTATTTCTTCTCTCAGATAGGTATTTCTTCATACCTGATCTCATCCTGTATTTCTTGATACAGTATTTCTTCTCTCAGATAGGTTTCTTTGTACCTTATCTCATCCTGTATTTCTTGATACAGTCTTTCTTCTCTCAGTTACAGCCATTTCACACGCACGGTACCGTCAGTCCGGACGGTCAGTTAGTTCCATTATGTTAAATGGTCCTTTTCACATGAAGTGAGTAGCGTCAGGATCCGGACTGGAGACCATTTATATTGTCAGTCCAGACGATACGGACTGACGGTCAGTCACATGTGAAACGGCTGTTAGGTATTTCTTTATACCTAAATTCATCCTGTATTTTTTGATACAGTCTCTTTCCGAATTAAGTGTTTCTTTATACCTTACTTCATCCTGTATTTCTTGATACAGTCTTTCGCCTCTCAGATCGGGTATTTCTTTATACCTCATCTCATCCTGTATTTCTTGATACAGTCTTTCTTCTCTCAGATAGGTATTTCTTTATACCTTATCTCATCCTGTATTTCTTGATACAGTATTTCTTCTCTCAGATAGGTATTTCTTTATACCTTATCTCATCCTGTATTTCTTGATACAGTCTTTCTTCTCTCAGATAGGTATTTCTTTATAGCTTATCTCATCCTGTATTTCTTGATACAGTCTTTCTTCTCTCAGTTACAGCCATTTCACACGCACGGTACCGTCAGTCCGGACGGTCAGTTAGTTCCATTACGTTAAATGGTCCTTTTCACATGAAGTGAGTAGCGTCAGGATCCGGACCGGAGACCATTTATATTGTCAGTCCAGACGATACGGACTGACGGCCAGTCACATGTGAAACGGCTGTTAGGTATTTCTTTATACCTAACTTCATCCTGTATTTTTTGATACAGCCTCTTTCCGAATTAGGTATTTCTTTTTACCTTACTTCATCCTGTATTTCTTGATACAGTCTTTCGTCTCTCAGATCGGGTATTTCTTTATACCTCATCTCATCCTGTATTTCTTGATACAGTGTTTCTTCTCTCAGATAGGTATTTCTTTATACCTTATCTCATCCTGTATTTCTTGATACAGTATTTCTTCTCTCAGATAGGTATTTCTTTATACCTTATCTCATCCTGTATTTCTTGATACAGTCTTTCTTCTCTCAGATAGGTATTTCTTTATACCTTATCTCATCCTGTATTTCTTGATACAGTATTTCTTCTCTCAGATAGGTATTTCTTCATACCTTATCTCATCCTGTATTTCTTGATACAGTCTTTCTTCTCTCAGATAGGTATTTCTTTATAGCTTATCTCATCCTGTATTTCTTGATACAGTCTTTCTTCTCTCAGTTACAGCCATTTCACACGCACGGTACCGTCAGTCCGGACGGTCAGTTAGTTCCATTACGTTAAATGGTCCTTTTCACATGAAGTGAGTAGCGTCAGGATCCGGACCGGAGACCATTTATATTGTCAGTCCAGACGATACGGACTGACGGCCAGTCACATGTGAAACGGCTGTTAGGTATTTCTTTATACCTAACTTCATCCTGTATTTTTTGATACAGCCTCTTTCCGAATTAGGTATTTCTTTTTACCTTACTTCATCCTGTATTTCTTGATACAGTCTTTCGTCTCTCAGATCGGGTATTTCTTTATACCTCATCTCATCCTGTATTTCTTGATACAGTGTTTCTTCTCTCAGATAGGTATTTCTTTATACCTTATCTCATCCTGTATTTCTTGATACAGTATTTCTTCTCTCAGATAGGTATTTCTTTATACCTTATCTCATCCTGTATTTCTTGATACAGTCTTTCTTCTCTCAGATAGGTATTTCTTTATACCTTATCTCATCCTGTATTTCTTGATACAGTATTTCTTCTCTCAGATAGGTATTTCTTCATACCTTATCTCATCCTGTATTTCTTGATACAGTATTTCTTCTCTCAGATAGGTATTTCTTTATACCTTATCTCATCCTGTATTTCTTGATACAGTCTTTCTTCTCTCAGATAGGTATTTCTTTATACCTTATCTCATCCTGTATTTCTTGATACAGTATTTCTTCTCTCAGATAGGTATTTCTTCATACCTTATCTCATCCTGTATTTCTTGATACAGTATTTCTTTATACCTTATCTCATCCTGTATTTCTTGATACAGTCTTTCTTCTCTCAGTTACAGCCGTTTCACACGCACGGTATCGTCAGTCCGGACGGTCAGTTAGTTCCATTAAGTTAAATGGTCCTTTTCACATGAAGTGCGTAGCGTCAGGATCCGGACCGGTGACCATTTATATTGTCAGTCCAGACGATACGGACTGACGGTCAGTCACATGTGAAACGGCTGTAAGTTGTAAATATTAGTTAAGTTAGAATAGAAATAGGATAAGGTTTTCAAAAAGATACAAAGTGAAAATTTATAAACAAGAAATGAAACCATGGAAACTGGTCATTGAGAGAAGCACGTCAAAAATTTTTCTTCAATTTCAAAATCAAAATTTTACTAGAAAAATTTCAAGTATCTGGACAAAGTTGCAGTCAACGTTTTGTATTAGGCATACACTGAATATCAATCAGAACCTTCCTCCAGAGAATCTTCCAGACTGAAGAAAACAGCTAAGCAGATCTTGGAGAAAAGCTTTGAGTCTAAAGGTTTTTACAAAGATATTTATCAGTTTCAACACTTGTTCCTGGTAAATCTATAAACATTCACGTTCCAAACGAAAATAACTTCACTTTTGACATACTTGCAAGAACAATTCGGAAAAAACTTTTTTATTTCGTGCACTACGGTGAAATATAACTGAACTTTACGTTCTCACTTTTATGCACTTTTATTTGTTGGGCAATTGATTAGATTCACTAATAGAAAATAATAATTGCAACATAACCTTCAACTGAACGACAACAAGTTCACAATTGAAAGCGCGTAGAAATATTCGATACATTACTTTATACTCAATCGGAAATTTTTTTGGTGATGACTAAACAGCCACAAGGGCGGGTCTAAAGAACACAGAACTTGTTGACGTTTCAATTCTGTACAAAAAGGAAAAGAAAAAAGATTATATACGCTAAGGCATCTTGCAGACAAGTTAAAATGAGTATTTTAGACTGAAAGAGCACAATATTTTTGATGAATTTAATTGAATAAAAACGCTTATAGTTTGAATTCTCAGTAAAATATTTTTTATTTTGGGGTTCTCGACTAGTGAACATGGTAATGGTTCGTAACTTACCACGAACGGTTATGCATCATCCGCAGGCTGGAGGAATCAATGGGTATACAGTACTGTGCGAAAACAACTGCAGACGCGGGTACTCATCAAACGGAATCGGAGGAATCTGACTGACGTGGGCACCTGTGGGAATGGGGTCTGCCCCGTCAGGGTAACTTCTGGTGGTGGCCTTCAGGGGGCTGGGGTTTTTTGCTGGATAAAAAACCAACACTGTTCTTCGGAAGAGGGGATCGGAAACTTGGCTCTTTGGGTTGGAAGTCGAGATAACCTGATCGCTTCGGCGGGTGAGCAACGCTGAATTTGCTCGGGCACTGACACTGCAAAGCCAATAGTACGTAACAGCAAATGGCCTCACCACTGGCAGAAAATTGAACGATGGATGAGCACATGTCGTCTTGGAAGAGATGGCCTAGTTGTGCCGATTTGGCGTAACCAAATCCGCATCGAACATTCAGTAAAAACATGTTCAACACTCAGTTTTGTTCTTCGTTATGTCATACATTGGCGCCTCGACATGGTTCAGTAGATAACCTTAAGTGAGAATGGTATGACCTAAGCCTAGCCAGTTGAGGATTATTTAGTGTTTTCGGTTCATTGTTTACCAGGTCACGGTTTCACATCGTAATTTGTCGAACGTACTTTTGTGCTAAACAATTGCCATTGGTTTTGCAACTTTCATCTTATTATTACCGATATCGTAAATTTAATGTCATTGGATGCTGCTTCCGTCACTGTTCCGGATCTATCTCAGGTAACGGCCATGCCCGCACATTTATCAGATTTTTCATTGTCGGCTTAACCAACATCTGATGTGATCAAAATGAAGAGAGTTATTTTTCTTCTTTGCTTTTGCTTTTATTTTTATTTTTTGTGCGATTGGGTTTCTGTTATACACACGCCTCAGTTTATGTAAAGAGATCACTTTTCACTCTATATCATATTTGTGCGCACGGTAGATAGCACAAAGCTTTGCTGAGAAGATACTGCTCATTTCATGAAGTTTATAGGAGAGGTTGTCAGTTATTGTTACTACTGCAGCATCTACTCCTTCACTGGTTTTTGAAGCATCCGTGTAGATTTCGTTGTGATTGGAGTAGCTGTCTGAAATTCTGAAATTTGGTTGAGATTACTTTGAATCACTTGCCTATTGGTGTTGTTTTTGTCGTAATGAATTCATCTCGTGTCACAATTTGGTGATTTCATTTTCCAAGGGGAGGATGGGTGGAATACATACAAACGTGATTGGAAGGGATATTCCGAAGATATCAAGTTGATTGCGAATTTTTTCGTAGGAGCGTTCAAGGGTCCTTATTCGGTTCGCGAACAAGTCTTTATAACTATCGCTGAAAGTGTTGTAGTATGAGGGATTTGTTGAGTTGAAACTCGCTGAGGCTGTGTATACCGGGTGACCACGAGGTGAGGTACGCCCCCCAATTTTTCTCTAGTTTTGAAGATACAGATTTCAAATTTGGTGTGTCGCTATAGTACTTGACGACGCATAATTTGAAGCCTCCACTGAAAATTTACCACTTCCGGTTCAACCGGAAGTGACTATCGCACTTCGAAGCCTCCTCCGATAACTTCTGATGTCGTCTGTCAGTTGTGATGATTTAAGTTTGAATTTCATGGCCAACTTTGTTTGACTGAACAATCAACTGCATCATCGCCATTTTTCAACCGATTTTCAATTTTGAAGAACAGTGTTATCACAAATCGCGTGCTCTTTCGGATAGTGAAAAAATATTTACAGGGTGTCATTTAAAAAAAAAGTTTGGGGTCACTTCCGGTTAAACCGGAAGTGGTGAATTTTCAGTAGAGGGGTCAAAATATGCGTATCGAAGTACTACAGCGACATACCCAATTTGAAATCTATATCTTAGAAACTATAGAAAAATTGGAGGGCGTACCGCACCTTGTGGTCACCCGGTATAATGTCAAATAATTTCAGTGTCGTTTTGCTTCATGAAGTATAGGCAATGCACCTTAAGTCCATCTTTGATCTGATAAGGGTTCTGTACAAATTTAACAGGTTTTGACAGTATAAGATCCCCATTTTTACTGCGCCAGTGTCTAGAATAGATTGATTCTTCTGTGACACGATTTCACTGATGTGTATCTTCCAATTCACTCTCTCATCAAATGTCATAACAAATAATTTTATAGTGTTATTATAATCTTCACTATTGTGAGGAATGTTTTTAGTGTTTTACTTGAGTGATGCAACAGCAGAAAAAAAAATAGATAATACGTATAGTTTTGCAGAATCTCAATTCACCAATGATAAAATTAATTCCATTATGATCAAACACTTGATTGAGCGAGGAGTGAATCATTTTGTAGATAACTTGTGTAATAATAGTTTTGAAATGTTTCCATCTTGGCCAATGGACCGTGAATGTATCTACTCTTTACCTATGCTAGTATGTATTCTTGAACTCCAGTTACCCTGAAAATACAATACATGTAACAGGCTACTCATGAAAGAAAGTGAAATGAGTAGAATGTAATGAGGCTCACTCCATCAATTTCACACCTCCGCAAATGGGGCTGAATGCCAATTTATTTCTAGGCGTGAAATTCTACACAGCAGGATTGCATTGTTCATTGTTCGGGGCGTCCAATAGAAGCTATCTACCAAGATTTATCCTGGAATAACAAATTTAGCCCTGACTCAGGAATTACTGCGAAAGAGCAGCTTGTGAAAAGGTAGAGAACTATCAAAATTCATTATAGTTTTTATTTAATTATACACGATTATTCATCTGAAGCTTGAGAATCTTTTTGGAAAGATATAGAAAAACGCCCAAAAGTAGCTTTAACTTATTTTGAAAGAATCAAAGTGGCACTGTAGTGGGATGACAGGCTCTCGAAACAATAAATGATCATGGTATGGCATATTGTTTATATAGGTTTTATTGTTCTATGAATTGCAACCCCTTCTCCGTAGCCTAGCTCTTAGACTATATACTCCGAACTTTGATGAATACTTCCACCGTCGGCAGTTTCATCGAGATTGGCAAGAGTTCACACTTTTTGTATGCTTTGACACTCAGTAAACATATTTTTCCCAAGACTCATTCTTTCGACGAGTGGAGACGCTTTGGAAATTTCTTTTCTTTCCATAAGCATTCTCTGCAAACCTACTGAAAGTCAGAACGAAAAAATCATATAAATGAACAACGCTACTTACACGAACTACATATATAATATATTATAGTTGTGAAAGATTAGTTTTTATAACCCATTTTTCATTATCAGGTTAGGTTCATTCATTATTCATGAATTTATTTGACTTCATATTGGATTCGACACAATATTCGAAATGCTGTTCTTGAAAGCTAGAGATGGCGGTGTTGCCCAGTTGAACCAGCTATGTATTTGAAGACCATTGAAAAGTAAATATTCCTCGTAACGAAACTTTGCCAATTTTCACATGGATATGATTCAATGGTCGTAGGGGGCAGCAGTTGTTTTCTGATACTTGGCATAGAATTTTCTACGGAAGATTGTATTATACAATCCATTTATTATTGATAACATCATATGGTCAACTAGTTTATCATTTCGTTTCTCATTTTCTTGACTGTTTCTAATTTTGATCACGGCATTTCAAAGTTATAATGCAAATATTAGAATATATGTTGGGATGCTTCGACCTAAGTCAACTTGAATTTCATAGCTTTCCAACATCAACGCAGATAATTAATAACGTTTGAGATAATAATTGGTCGAGTATTAAGTTCTGAAGTTTGCCAGGGTATTGATTTCTCGAAATATCATAGTGTCTCTTGAAGGTGATCGGATAATGGCAGTGGGCTTATTACAAAAATAGCCAGGAATGAATCTCATGATAAATAAGTATTTAAGTCGACTTTGTTAGAACATAAAAACGTTGTTTCATTCACTGATATTTTTGTTTCATTGTGGAGTTCATGGAAAGTCATAAAACAATTATTACTTTTAAGTGCTAGGAATCGCACGTTAAAAGGTAAGACCTCGTTAATCCTTGGCTCGCACAAGTTTCGAATTTTGAGGGCTGCCGTTCGTAAGGGGACGACAGCTGGTTAACGGAAAAAAACAATTTTAACAAACAATTTTAAAACAATTTTTCACTTGTTCATTACTGCTTTATATGGCAACAGACACATAACAGCCGGGTCGTTACGGAGGGCATTATGAATCATAACGCTCGCTAAATGTGTTTTTCTGTAGTTCAATAAATTAATTACTCAGAAAAGTTTTATTTATAACTCTACATAAAAAAGGGACTAGGTAATTATTTTCTCTCAAATAGAAATTACAATTTTCAAATATTCCTGAAAAATTAGAAAAAGTTTGGAGTTCTGTGAGTTGACCGATGATGAACTCCTCAATGTGTATTCGGTTTCGTTAAATACTATGAGAGAGAAATTTATGAAGTAAACAACGTCGTATATTCGACCCTGTAAGAAAAATCATCAATGTCAAACGAAGGGCACAGGTAAAGATGAACCTACGTATTCAGTTTTTGTCTTTAATACCTCTCACAAAACTGTTATGCTACTATTTCAATTGATCGCAAGAAAAATTAAAATTCAGAAAAACACAACAAACACCAGCAAACTTTCATTACGTAAACAGAAAAGAATCCAGATAATATTCGACAAAGCGTGTTCTTTCTCATCACACTCAAAGTTTTGCTCCTTAATCTCCACCTTTGTGATTATCAAAAGTTTATTTGTTTCGGCTCCAATAATGAAAATATTCAAAAAAGGTTCTTTGCTTTCATTCGTTTGTTGGAAGCACATGCCATTAGGGTATTCAAACAATAACGGCTTGAAAATTATGAAATTAGTTGTTTCCATTCAATTCAAACTGCCATTCAGAGGGACAATCGTACAAGGAAACTAATTTTTCATCAAATTAAAGAAATCTGCATTGCATTGTTCACAATAAGCTTATCAAGAGAGAAGCAAGATGTCCTGCAATACCAGGACCACGCTTATTGCCATAATCCTATACAATAGGACTGATTGGGTCGAAAATCCATCAGAAAACAAATTTTGTTTATTTTCAATTGTTAACTGCCAAAACAAAAAAATAGTGTTACTTATCTATATTTCTTGACATATATTTCTTTTGGTGTGATTTAAACCTCCCTCAGTCTGAAAATGAAAAAATGTAAAATCCAAGAAATGAATACAAGTGTATTTATTGATTCACCCCAATAATTTTTTTACTTGACATGTTTTCATTTGAGGAAAGTTGATATCTCAAGAGAACATGTCAAGAAATAAATTTCCTCTGCATAATTGAATTTTCAATCAATATACAGATTCGGAAATGATTCTTCTTTATAAAACACTGTCTGAATATAGCGAAATCAACTTGACTCACTCACGTCTTCCTCCGATCATCAAGGACGATATTTTTGGTATCTACACCAATAATCTCTCAAGGACCATACTATATAGCTTATCGATCATCGTTCATCGAGACGTCTTCGTTATGTACTTATGCTTACACTTCCAACGTCGCGTTATGTATACCGGGTATCCACGGAAGGTGAATCGCCCCTACAACTTTTTTGTTTTCAAACATATCGAAATGAAATTCGATGGATCTCTTCAATACATAAAACTGCATTTTTTGACAATTGACCCAGCTTCATGCAACATCCGGCCTGACCGGAAGTAATTAAACTTTCGATTTTTAAATGAGACACCTGTTATATTTTCACTTTTTCTGTCTCCATATGACATTCTGAATACAACTATGCATCACTTGTTTTTGTAGCAATTTTGATTTTTTTTTATCTAGAGGGCTATGGATACGTTCAAATCATTAATTTTATTCCCAAAGTATTGGGAAAAATTCAACTTTAAGGTTTTCAGTTGAAATGCATCTGCTTTGTAAAATCAAATGTTTGAATTGTTATCACTATTTTTTTTTTCAAATGGCAACATAGAAGCTCGTCGGGTCAGAAAAAAAGCATTTCATTTCGATCATTTCGATTGATTTGATACTGCAAACTTTCGTCAACAAACTTTAAAATATTACGGTAGATCTTATCCTTTAGATTGAAATAATATTAATATTCATCAGGTAACCAGTGACCAACAAAAATGAAATAACAAAATCATCAATTCAAAAACTAATAACGTACCTATCTCCTTGCATAAATGATATTATTAACATGTTTTTCTATCAAAAGCGTACACAATAGTTTCCTAATTTAACATTGCAGACGTGAGGTGAGATGAGAAATCGACAGGTAACGTTTTTTTTTTCAATACACCTTAATTACCTTGCCTTCTCAGTTATGGAGGATTGGAATGAGATTCAAATACATTGAATGAAATTGTTCCAGTAATAACTCCTGAAGTATTCAAATAAATACCAAAGTGTGATACATCATTGAAAGGAAATTTTGTGGCATTTCCACTAATGAAATTAAATGTGTGGGTATCAATTTGAAAAAACCAAGATATTTTCCAATTTGCGTTTTGATCCATCCGGCACACAAAAAGTTATGAAATTGCAACTGTGTATGATGTTACAGAAACTAGACCATATTGAAGTCATTTCACCGTCCGTACATTTTTCAAATTAATTTTCCTCGCGGAGTTACAGGGTGTTGAATAACTCATGTTTTTTCAAATACTATCTGTATATCTCCGAAAATAACGATAATGAAAATACATAACCCTATATTTTCCGAATAGTCAAAGTAATAATCTATTCAACCGTGTGATGAAACATAAGATGTTAAATTACAAAAAACATAACTTTGGATTGGTGCACTTTTTTGGGTCACCTTGTATACTTGGAAATATTTCCAAAGATACTCTGCGAAGAATGACATAGATAAAAATATGTTTCATTCATGTACATTTATAGCATGTCATGTTGCATTTGGATGATATCCAAACTCAGAGAAAAGGCAAAAGTATTATGTAATTATGAAAAATGCATTACGTTACAATACCAATAAATAAATGAAGATAAAACTATAGAAGAACTACACACACATTTTAAAATTCAAATGATCGTAAGATGTATAAATAAAATGTAAAAATACAAATAGTACTTGTCGAAAATCAATATTGAGATATTCTTCCACTGAATGAAAACAAGAATTCAAAAGAAAGCATTCAATTTTAGTTATAAATCGTGAGCATCCAAAGTTTAACTTCCTTAGAAAGTTTATTATATATCCCAATATTTAATTCCTATCTGACTTCAATAGTCTATGCATTGGTTTTTAAGCAAATCTCGTGACCTGGTGGGATATTGGTGAACCACATTTTCAGCCTCATAATCTTTTGTCATTGTGAGTTTCTGAAAGAGTCAAATAAAGAAAAATTGTAGTAACTTGCATGATTTGTAGATCGTGAAAGAGTGGTCTAGAATTATCCCTATACTTTGCCCCGCTCATGATTCTGATGATTTTTTTTGCTGAACAAATATTTTGACTATATGACTATAAAATAAACTGAAATACGCTGATTCAAGAACATCAGAATTCACTAAGTGTTTTGTTCTACGTATCAGAAAAGTAGTGATGGATAATTACGACCTAGCTGTTCGATATGAGCTGCCCAATTCAGCTTATCAATCACTATACCCAGTAATGGAACAGTGTTACCAATTGAGATGTTCTGGTGAGATGATATTAATAATGAACAGCACAGGCCCTAAAATTGACCCCTATCATGGTGTCCTCATGAGTATGTATAGAGAAAGGTGATTGCCTTCCATTTACAACAACACAATGTGATCTATCACTTCGATAATATTGGAAAAAGTAAGTGGTATGCCTCTTACACCAGTTCATTTAAAAAAATATCATGAGAGACACAGTCAAAGGCCTTCGTCAAATCGCGCAGAGTAATGATTGAATATTTGCCGTCCTCAAGGCCACTTTCGCACTAATGACACGCAAAGTAGCCAGGGGGAATTTCAGGGGGAGCGCAAGTTGAATTGAAGGAATGTTTTTTGTAGACATATAGTGGCGTGGGGGATAGGAACCAATTTTTTTTATTTACATATTGAATATATGATTTTTGGATATTTTGAAGTATTGAGAGTAGGTCAGATCACACCATAAAAACATAATTATAAGTAAATTATTTTATTCATAAAAACCAATTATAATGAATTTAATACAAATACTCTTAAATTAATTGGAAGCTGCCATCTATAGAACGAATTCTAATTTTCTTTTTTTCTTGGCAAAACGGTCAATGATATTATCAAAATTTATTTCTACGTTTCTGTGTACGTACAATAATGCCAAGCCGGTCAGTCTATCTTCATTCATTGTCGACCTCAGATATGACTTCAACAACCTGAGACTCGAAAAACTGCGTTCTGCTGTTGCTATTGAGTAGGGCAAACAAACTAAAATCTGAAGAAGATGGCGAATATTGGGAAAATCAATTTCCCCGCAATTGAGATATGCACCTATGGCAGTATCAATAGTTTGTCTTGATAAACTTTGGGTTTGGTAATTTTTGTACAACACAAATTCGCCCATAACTTCCGAAATTGAGGGATTGTCTACCAGGCACCCAAACTGGTCAAGCATTTGTGAAACTTTCGCTCGCATAACGTGCTGATCGGACATTCTATGAAGATTGTTTGGTATCAATATATTTAAAAGGTAACTGTTCAGAGTCTCTTCGGGAAACCTGTTTTTCAAATCCACAATCAAATATTCCAATAATGGTATATAAATCACTCTTTTCCAATAGTCTTTTGCTGCCAAGGTTTTGAAATCAGGAAAATTGTCTCTATGATGTTGTTTAGAGGCAATACGAGGAATTTTCATTTCAACATCCAATGTTTTCATCATCTTGTCAGCCTCCGTTAAAATATCTTCGAAACCTGAATCAACTTGAGCTCTCTTATCTTCAAGAGTTTGCAGCAACAGTTTGAATTTACAATTGACTGCTTGCAAATCGACACTTTTTTCTTGCAAGTACTTACTGAATATAATCGTCAGTCCAAATACTTCGGATAAACAGAAGATTGTCAAAATGAACTCACAGTCGCAAATTGCTTTCATTAATATATTCGCCTTACTGGAAGATATTTGATCGTTCCATTCTGTTATTTCTTCAAGGGCCTTCACAATCTGAGACAAATCCTTCTGAAACTGGATGATGGAATTATGACGTTCAACCCATCTCGTTGGGTTGTATCACAGATCACCGCCCAGGGGGGGCGCGCGCCCCCTGCGCCCCCCCTCTGTATCCGCCAATGAAAGTAGCATTGATCGTGGATTTATGTTTTCTGAAACTAAATTGACCTGCACAAAACAGTGAATTTGTTTCTGAATTTCGAGACAGTCTATCTTTCACTGAGTTCAGGAACTTTAGTTGAGACGGGTATGTTGGATTGGAAATCGGTCTGAAATTCTCAATGTTCGATGGCTTCCATTTTTTCAGAAAAACATTAATTTGTAAGTAATGAAAACGGATGAGCTATTGTATTAACCAACTCTTTGAGAATATAAGAGTTCAAACCAAAATTATCTTGGCTCAGTATTATAGTTTTTCAGTTCATCATTCTCATGGGCTGCTGCGTGAATTCAAATGCTTTTTCAAGGTCATTGAAGATAAATACTTCGATAATTCACGCTTCAACGCCGTCAGTTATATGATTCGTGGTTATGACCGAAAGGTCTATGAGCTGATGGTGTGTAGAAAGTGTTCTGATTGTTTCAGAAGCAGTTCTTGTTTAGACTTTAATATCGTCACTTTGGAGACAAGCCGAACATATCTTCAAAGGGCTTGTTCTCCCATCAATGGTTAAATTCTGGAAATACTACCTTGGGTGGTGATCCCTGAGGCAACAGAATGCAGAAATTAGTGAAGAACACCAATTCCCACCTAATTTTCTTCGGTTCTCAAGATGTTCCCTAAATATTACATCACTTTTCCTTTTCGTGGGAACAAGAACATGAAAAAACATGATATGGTGGACGCATAAAAAAAATATCTTAAAACAAAGCAGCCTGCTTTATATACGATCAAACCAATATGTACTCAAAAGAAAAGAATAATTTACCATTAAAAAATTAAATTTCACCGAATAAAGCAAACACCTCCACTAAAAACGTTAGTTTCTCGATTCGAAAAATTATTCTTTTCTTTCGAGAACCTATTTTATTGATTATATATAAAGCAGGCTGCTTTGTTTCAGGAAATTTTTTTTATGTGTGTGCGATTAGGCAATACCGTAGAAATTTTGCATCAGTAATCATCGGTCATTTCCGTCAAAGAGCAAAGCAGAGTTATTGGATTTCGCTTGTCATTATTATTCAACCAGGATTTGAGCTATATTAGTTAATCTACCTTTTTCATTCTCTCCGTTCCATTCATCCTGAGATTATGTTTATTAATCCAGTAATGACAGAAAAACTCGAGCAAAAAGTGAAGAATGAATTGTAGCACTCTAAAACTCGGCACATGACATCTCGACATCATGTATTATTAGAAAAAAAAATTGTTTACCAAAAAATGTTGTTTTTTCAGAAAATATAAGATTTATCAAAAAACGATTTCGATAGGTTGAGAGATAATTCAATTCTCCACAAGAATGATTTTCAGTAATGCCTTATAAAATACGATCGTTTTCTCAGAAAACGTGGTTTTACGCCGACGTCACATTTCATGCTCGCGCTAACCGCCACTGCAAGTTCGGACAGATAATTTTGCTAAAAATTATAGTAGAAGGAAAAGAAAAAGTGCATATCGTTCCTGAGGACTTCTACTTGCTCGTGCAAGTACAAAATGCGATTATCTGAGTACCTATAGTGTGTTTTGTCCCACTTCACATAACCCTTCTACGATATTTACGGAGGATCCGAGAGTCATGGATATTTTAGTTGATATGAAATACTTATACTGGAGCAGGAATCAGTACCCCCTTTGGACCATATGCAACGATTTAAAGCTACTCAGACAAGTCTCACTTAAACATGCCAAAGAAACAACTGGGTTTTCTCCTGCCTCAGTTTTCAACTCACCCATAATCCCGGTAATTTCTTCAGTACTTGAATAATCTCTTTAACACATCCTACATAAAAAATGAAGTATGTGATTTCAAGCTTGAGGTTTGCACTCCACAATAGTGATAATATATATATATATATGCAGGATATGAATAAGCGATATTTTCAACATTTAGTGAAGAGAATGTCTATTTTATGGGTAAGTTGAAAATGAGGCATGGACCTGTCACACTACTTTAAAATTGTTGCATAGTCCAAAGAAGCTATGTGTTGCTGCTTCAGTATAATAATTCCATATTTACTAAATTATTCATGATTTTCGGATCATCCGCAATTATCACCGTGAAGTGCGACAAAATAAGAAGGTAAGAGTCTTCAGAAACGATATATACTTTTCCTTTTCCTTCTTCGATCATGTTTAGCAGAGTTATGACCAATCAAATATTCGGCTCCGCCTGAAATTCCAGCGGCGGGTAAGCGTGAACTTGAAATTTGATCTCGGCGTTCAATCACGTTTTCTGAGAAAACGAGCGCATTTCATAAGAAATTACTAGGAATAATTTTTGAGGAAAATTGAATTTTTTTCACCGTGTTGAGGTGTTTTTTCGATAAATCATATACCTACTTTCCAAGAAAGCAGCAAAAATCTATTTATATATTTTTAAACGGAAAAAAATTTGTTTCACCCCTGGAATTTTGGTAAACAATTTTTTTTTCGTGTTTATCATGGTTCCAACTACAAGCATACCAAGTTTGGTGGTGCTACAATCGATTCTTGTCTCAAAACTCAATCGTACTGTATTATATAGCAAATATGGAAAAGGTTTCTGTGGCCTCGGCATCACACATCAGCTTTCGACCGTTTCAGGTGGAACTGACTTCATCCCTTCGATTCTCTTCAGTTTTTATGTTGATTGTTTGATAAACTGAACCACACATCTTTCGTATTTATCAAATTGAAACATCTGCTTGGGATGTATCTTGGGTTGTGTGAAAGCATCATCCGTCCACTCTCATCACGGGTAAATTAGACGATGAACTGAATGTTGATTACGTTTCTTAAGTGAGTTTGTGTTTGACGAACCCCCAAGTTTATATGGAATTGAATTAATAATATATTTACCGCCCAGGTTCTAAGTGGATCTGCTTCTCTTGACATGCATATTTAGTTAACAAACTATTTGTATTAATTTTTCAAATAGAAACATCAGAATTATATTAAGGCTTACTCAGATTGAATATGTTCAAATGTAACTGCGTTGATCAGTCATTATGGTAGTAAAACATTTATATATCGTACGATATTAAAAAAAGTGTTACGGATAACTATGTTTCAAGTAATTTTTGCAACTCCTAGAAATTCGGGAAATATTCCAACGGTTTCGAACGTTGGAAATTATAATTAAAAAAATGTAATCAAGGGCTCGTACCTCTCCTTCTCGAATAATCCCTCCTGAAATCTATTATTGAGAATTATCCGAAAAAATTTTCGACGGTTTTGGACGTCGTAAATTACGGCAAAACAATAACAGTAGGGGGTCCCTGACTCCTCCTCTTCTCAATAGTAATTGAAAATCTATTCAAAATTAAATCGGAAAAAAAGTGGAAAATATATACATCAAATTATTCAATTTGTCAGAGATGTACTTTTCTGCCCCCCTGGGTTTTGAATATCGGGAATACTTTCCCATAGTTTTGGGCTTAAACAACCACGTCTTAAATTCACACAAAAAAAATTCGTGACAAAATATAATTGGAACATCCCGTAAAAATAGTGAAGAACATGGGATCATCGAATGATTTGATTTCAGAAAATTTCAACCTTCTATCCCGCTTGAAGCTAGATAGAGACAAATTTCGGACGGGAAAACACAACGAAAAAAAATCTGGCCGGCGTGGGGCTCTACTGTGCAAGAACAAAATAGAAATTACTATTATTATAATTATTATTATTATTATTATTAAAAAAAATGTATACATTAAAAAAATATTTTGCAAAAATAACAAGATAAAGTTTATTTCAAAATAGTACCTTATTCAAATTAACAAATAATTTCGATTGTAATTTTAGTACAAATGAACAATTTTTTTTCGTTCAACAAAACTTACAGTTGGCAGAAAAAAGAAATATCTTGGTTTAATATTATTCTTGCTGTTGGATCAATAAAATGCATTTTGTAAATTTAACAATAATAACAACAGATATCAACAAAAAAGTTTATTCATTTTCAATAATGTTTATTTGTCACATGAATCCAGTTATTTTGTCCACTGAATCACTTGCATATTAGAAAAAAATTCCATATTTTGTGAATACAACAATTCCATTATCTTGCATGATCAACGTTTTCATTTGAACAGAAACACATATATTGTTGTTTCAACATCATGCTCTATGTTGAATATACAAAGCAAAGCTCTGAAGGATCTCTATACCCGGAGTACTTCTTCTACATCTCGCAAGGTGGCGCGGCCTAGAACCAGTTTCATCGCGTAGGACCAGAGTAAGTAAATAGCCAGTCTGAGTTATGTAAATTGTAATGATCCGGAATAGGAACAAATGGCAACAGAGCCGTCTTCACTTTTCACTGATCTACCATATTCTTGTTTCTGTTAGAAATGAGTGTGAGAGTGTGTGAATAGACTCAAAAATTGTGAAATTCCAACAAAACAATTTGTTATATAAAAAAAAGTGTCAATAAAATGATGAAGTTATATTGATACAAACAAGTTTTTTGTTGAATCCGCATAACAATTTTATCAATTCAACAATTTTAATTGTTACTGAAACTAAACATTTTGTCGAATTGAAATACTACTGCATTGATCAAATACTATGTTCAATTACATTAAACAGATATTTTATCATCTTGAAAATATATCTCGTCATCCAAATACTTCAACTAAAATAACTGAATTTTTTTAAATCAGATACACATTATATGTCTATTCAACTCTTAACTAAGTCATTCAAACAAATAAACTGAGTTTATAACAGCAGATATTGTATTTTTTGTATGTTAGGGTTGACATAATAGTTCTTTACGTAAACAAAATATTTAATTGGAAAATAACTTTAAAAAGTTGTTGTTATAACAAAATATTTTTTCGTGGATATATGGCCCTCAGATTTTGTTAAATCCATGCAATTTTTGTTGATTTACAATTTTTTTTCTGCGTCTACCCCCCTGTTCCCCTAAAGACTCTGGGTAGAGAACGCGTAGAAATTCAAAACAAATTTTCACATTCTCGGGCGAAAAATGTGGTAAACTATCCTGCGCCTCATTTAGTAACCTTCACGCTCATACCAAAAAGTCATACTTCACGAACCTTCATCATTATTAGCTATTTTAGCTTGTTTTGAAAAATATTGTTAACGTACATTTTTTTCAATCTAAGTTTTTATGCTTGGGACACTGCGCAGTCGTAAGGCTCATTGTGCATTATTAATTCTTTTTCCCACCCGTCTATCCTATATCCCTTATTACTAGTTGGTAAAATTCAAATGTATGTCTGGGTTATAGTCGGGTCCGGTTTGATAAATAATGTCCTTCACTCGAACTGGTGAATGTCATTTGGAGAAAGCAGGTCTTACTTAAATTTCAACAATATTACAGATTCAATTTATGAAACAACGAATTTGTGAATAATTTATCGGCTTATTATTCGGGTATTTTAACTTTCGCAAGAAAATATATAATGAAGAAGATTTGCAAACTTCTGAAAAGTTCATCATTGTTCTTTGCTAAAGCTACTCGCTCAACTTTTCGATGAGTTTAAATATGTTCATTATTTCAAGATTATTTATTTGGTAATTTTATAGCTGTTTTATAGTTGCATCAATTGTGTGATCATTAGCCACCGTGTGTTCTGGAGGAGTTCTGTTACTTCGTACGCCCCTTTAGGGTGAGTATAGACATGCAACTGAACTCCGTATCGTAACGCACCATCACGCAACAATTTTGTTAACGTTGAAAAACGTATCAGGGATTTTATCGTATCAGAATGTACGATTTTCCTCAAATCGGCGCATTTTGCAAGATAAACCCTCAAATTGATTATAACGCGATTTTGCAAAAACTACACATCGGACAGAAAACATCTTGCGTAGAATTGAACTAAATGATATTTTTTCTGCAACTGCTATGAAAAGTAGGGTATTTCTCATATCACAACAGATTTCATGAATATCCTATTCATATTTTCGAACAAAAATCAACATAACTTAATTAGTTTTCATATGTTGAAGACAACTTTTTCTCCTTCATTTTAGATCATCCTATTTAATAAATATCAAGGTATCTGTTGACTGTTACGTGATTGAAATCTAAGTTGGTTTTTCTCCATAACTTCTCACGGTTCTCCAGGATGAAAATTAAATAACTCAGTAAGTCATTCAATGCAGAACACGAAGCGAAACCAGCGGCAGTGATACGCTAAAAGAAAAAGGGTGGAATCTGCCAGTTTATCCATGTTCGTGCATGTTATCGAGTTTAAGGACTGCTACGAAGAGAAGAGACAGAATCCATCTATACTGTACTTTAGTGGGACACAGATTTACATTCGATGCCAAAACAAGTGAATATCTCCTCATGGAATGTCTTGTAAGCGTTTTCCTGTATAAGTGCCATTCTTTATTCACTTCTGAATGAGTAGATGCTCGATATTTTAGCTTTTTCGTTGATTTCATTATTAGGAAATACCTAGTTTTTCGATTTCAATACGACTCATTGCTAACCAAATGGTACTATGAACATTGAGCTCTCGTAATCCTACTATTGAATTCTTGAAGTAATAGAGGAGCTATATAAGATGAAACAAAATGTGAAATGATTTTTCAGTTTATGTCCAAGAATATTTTTAATAACAAAATATTTCATGGTAACACTCGAAAGAGATTACATTTTAAATAAAAAAAACTTATAGTAAATATATACCTACACTTGAAAGGAAACTGTTTTGAGAATTATGAACACTTTATTCACTGAATAATGAGAGTTGTTTGGTGCAAGAATATTTCAACTTTGATAATGAACACTGTTGTGAATACTTTATTTGCACATAACCACTGTGTCAAATACAGAACTAACAACTTAAATTATGATTCAAACACAACCCCCAAACCAAACGCAGGCAAAAGCAAACAGGATAGAGGCCCCAGTCGGCAGTCGCAGTGCGCGCTTTCGCGTGGGTTCGCGTCGTTCCGGTAGCGGGGTTTCGCCAAGAAATCATGTTCTTGAGTCAAAAGGAGCATTTTTCACAAGTAGGAGTTCTCTAGGGTAAAGAGTTGGAATGTATTAATGCAAACAAATTCATTTCAAGATAATTTATGTAAAGAAACCAACAGTTCAGTAAGTTTGAAATAAGAGTATAGTCATTAATAAAAAATAATTATTCTTTTCAGAAGATGATTCTGTTCAAGAGGATATATATATATTTGATTGAAGACATCCTTTTTATTAGTGTACAACTTCATTGATTATTTACGTAGTATGTTAATGATTCATTGGCAAATAATTAATTAATTAATTAATAATAAAAATTTATTATTAATTATTGATATGCATTCATGGAACTCATGCACACATATTGTTAATGTTAAAATTGTTATCATATGTACTGATAGATATTCACTAATATATTATACTAATAGATTCTTACAATTCAATGTCTATTTGTCACTGAGCCATCATATAGAGGGTTGATGAGTATATAAAAAGTTAACTTTATGTCTATCCAATATATTGTTAATGAGTGACAGCTTCATAAAGTTATAGTCCAGGACGACTTTATGGAAGTCGTGTCTATCTGTGATAGTAAAGGAGTTGTTTATTCATACCTAATACTTTCCCTCGAGACACGTCGGCAACATTTTCATTGAGACTCCCAGGCCTAATATTTCTACGCAAATGTTGTGCTTCAGTCGAGGTAAACTTTTAGGTTACATATATACTGTTCTATTCTATTTTATATTATATTAAATAATATTTATTTCATTTTAATTTCAATTTATTTCAATTTTAATTATTTCATTTTTTTTCGTTATTTTAATTTATTTAAATATAATTTATTTTATTTTATTTAAATTTATTGAACTTTTTATTATTTTAATTCAATTCAATTTTATTTATTTTATTTCAATTTATTTTAATTTATTTTATTTTATTTAAATTCATTTTATTTTTTATTATTTTAATTTATTTCAATTTTATTTATTATTATTTTTTTTACAACTCAATCATAAAACATTAAAAACTCGTAAGATTCTAGGCTATAATTAGAAAATCTAACATAAAAATTAAATACCAATTTTAACCGTCTTATTATAAATTAAAATTCAGATTCAGCCAAATTCACATAGTATAGTCAAACAACAATAAAAAAAACCTCCTATACCTTATAAAATACCTGTTCTACGAGAAACCCACCTTATATTATATCTAAATACAATTTATTTTACTTTAAAACTCAAAATGATTGTCTTATCACAATCAAGAAAGGAAATGTATCTGTAATGTCACTGTCTCTATTTTTATTTGAAAATTATATGACAATTCTTCGAAAAATCACTACGAAATATATTTAATGGTGAAAATCTTCGAAATCATAAATAGAAAAACCGCAATTTTGATGAGAAACTAGATGTCCGGAAAGT
Organism: Chrysolina haemoptera; assembly: GCA_958298965.1. NCBI lineage: Eukaryota > Metazoa > Arthropoda > Insecta > Coleoptera > Chrysomelidae > Chrysolina > Chrysolina haemoptera. The sequence continues at coordinate 24,705,938 of OY282592.1, read as the reverse complement.
ATATTCAAAAACACAATACCTTGTATTATAAAGTTCTTGATTCCACTGCTATCTCTTTTAACTTTAAGATTCTTTGGTTCTGTTGGTATCTCCTTATATTTTCAGAGTCTCTGGTTCTGCTGCTACCTCATTAACTTTTAGAATCTTTGGTTCTGCTGCTACCTCCTTTAGCTTTTAGTCTTTGGTTTTGCTGCTACGTTTAAATTATTTTCTGATGTCTCTCGTTTCGCTGGGTAATTGACAAACTTTGTTTATATAATTATTGATTTCTAAATTTTATAAAAATCTCCTTTAAACAACTTTTTTCTACCTTTTAGTTTTTCCAAAAACAATCTCCTACCTTTTCTCATCAACAAACCGTCGTCATGTCCTTCCTATCATCCAATCCTGTTCTTCTATTTTCATATGAATACACAAGCACCTATTTATCACTTACAATTTCTAACAATACGCATTCTATCTCGACAAAACTTAATCTTATACTAACAATTCTTTCCCTTGAAGGTGTCCCTTTCATTTCATTTGACTATTCTTGGATAATTCTTTTAATTGTTTCTTTTGAATCAATACTTATTCTAGTATGTCAAATTTTCTAACTGTCACTATCAAATTTCTTCGTTTCTATACTGAATGTTTCAAAGTTATCAAGTTGCTTTGTGAGAATAAAATGTATCTGTTGATAAATTAACTGAAATATGTTCTAATTTAGCCTTTAAAAATCATTATACTAACTGAAATAGTGATTTTATATTATCGTTGTTTAAAACCTGGCTTCAAATGCATAAATAAAAATATCTATCAGTTTTATTTCATTAAGTTTATTCAAATACTCATAAAAAAAAATTAAATTCAAGTGATTTCAAAAGTATCTCATAACAATACATACGTATAATAATACTTTGCGAATCGGCTTTCCTAGTCAGAATGGTCTGAACGATTCGGTATTTTTCTAATCGCATCCAGATCACGCTCATCCCGAAGCAATTATTATCCTCGGTTTATTAGAATGCGGCGGTGATTCAGTTGAAGAAACGCTGCGTGGCAGGTCCGGCTCCAGTATCGTTACAGTATTCTTGGGTAAGTCAAATATTTTTCAAGAAGTCAAGCCATGGAAATGAATATCTCTTCTAGCTCCTTCCCCTCACATCAAGGAAGTTCAGATCATGTTTGCGGTGAATTCTACTTCATGTTTGAGATGACTTCTACTCCGGATACATTGAAGGAAAGAGTGCCCAGAAATAATCTTCAATAACAGTAATATTCTTCAGATCACCTTTCGTTAATGCAATACCTTCTTTTCTTTGGTCTTAATTCCGACGATATTGCAAATTACTAAGCATATATCCTATAAATAGTTCAGAAGTATTTATTCGCCTAAGAATCCAAGGTATATGACGTGAAATTATTGAAAACTGCCAAAGATTTCGAAGAATGGTGTTGCTTTTGGAATCGGGTAATAACGTATTCATTTCGTAACTGTTTCGAATGTCGAAAAGTGTAGCGGAGATTCCCGAATGAAATACGCTTCGCCTATATCAGGGGTCATGAATCAATGTCCGATATATACAGGGTGGGGCACCGAAAACGAAACAGATCGAATATCTTCAAAACGCATGTGTTCTGAAAAAAATGCAAAAACACGTCGATTTTTAATCCAAGGGGGACATCTTCCTATCATAACTTCCACTGTCATACCTCTCCCCTCTCCCCTTGGTCACTATCACCCAAACAATTTGAATAGGGAAAGTAGTGAGTGTGACACATCATTAAAAAGGTAATTTCATAAGAAATTCAGCCAAGTCAATTTTCGCTACCTAACTTACTATTTTAGCGCCCTCTTGCGGGAAAAACAACTGTTCCGTATTCCAAATTATGAAACTTCATTTGCAAGCTAATTTAACATAAACTCGGTGACAATGAATTATGGAATTTTTCTAAGGCAAAAAACAAAATGGCGGCTTCAGAATCGGACCATAATTTCAAATCTTGCCTGCCACTAAAAATATCAACTACCTACCTGAATGAAAATGCGAATGTTCTCTTTTAGATTTTTCTTTAGTTAGATGTTTTTCACAATATCTGTCAGATGTAGTTCAATGTCCAGCGTGGCTTTAGCCAGGTAAGAAGTTGTTTTCTGTCAGATATTACAAAAAAATACATTCTTTTTGTTTTAATGGGAAATTTTTCCCATTACAGTTAATATAATATTTCTACACTTACGGCAATCTGAAATGAATGGTATCTGAAATCTTCATCGCCCACAATTTTTCACCAATAATTCTTTGACGACAACTCATACCTCCAACATTTATTCGCAATGACATTTCTTCGTCTAGTTCATGTATGATCAGATTAAGAAATTATTATCCACTTAATGTATGCATTCAATTTCTGCGCACTCAAATGTCTACCTAAGGTTAGTTCGTTCTGGTTAGATCAGACTAACCCGAGAACTCGAAAACTAATCAACTATTTCAGTGTACGGAAACAAGAATATTTCAATAATCCAGACGGAGAAATGACCTTGCGACTACATGAATTAGGAAAAATTATCGGTGAAGAATTGTGAATACTTCTAGACCCGAAATGAATATTATACCCAAATATCAGTTGGTGCTGTAGGTTTTCCGGGGTTTCCTGCAGCTGAAAAGTGAATAGGCCACCAAAAATAAATCAGTAAGTCTCCTCGGAGCGCCACGGCAAATAATAATAATAGCCGTTCTTTAGCCGCACAGGCTATGTCTTTAGGTACACTCTAGGAGTGATCACGAGGGAGTATTATTATTATCATGTACCTTCACTTCGGGATACTCTCCAAATATTTTTTAATTTTCAATTATTATAGGCATAGTATATTTTGCTCTAATCTTGAAAATATATGGTTTATCAAATAATGATTTGAACAGCAGGAAAGACAATTTGAAGACTTTTACTTCTCATGCGAATATAACATGGAGTTACTACTGTCTCATTTTTCAACTCAACTATTATACCGGCATTTTCTTTAGTAGATGTTGAAAATAATCGCTTATACACATTTCGCATGTATGTTTAATAAAACTAATGTGACGTGTGAATCTTAAGTTTGAAATTGCATACTTTATTTTTCTTGCAGGATGTGTATTAGCGATTATTTTCAACATTACCTGAAGAATATGCCGGGATTATTGGGGGAGTTGAAAATGGGGCAGGAGTAAAACCAAGTTTTTTTGTGGACTGGGTGAGATCTCGCTCACTAATCTAAAATCGTTGCATAGACTTTATTAATTCTTTTAGCCAATAACATAGATTGGATAGAATAGGTCATCAGAAAGTTACAAGCTAAACATTATTACAGTTAAACAACATCAGTCAGTTACAACACAATATCAGTAAGATAGATACTTAACCAAATAGTGTATATGCACACAAAATAAATAAATATAAAAATAAAAATGTAAAAATGTCGACCGTGAATCATGTATAACATACAGTTACAACATATGAGAGTATAATTAATAAGATTTGAGTATTTATAGTAAGTATTGTACGACATACATGGTACAAGGTACCAATAACCTGTATCGTTAATTATGATATGATTTATCTAAGGTGAGATTATAATTAGTTTATAATGTGGTATTGATATATTCATCCAGAGAGTAAAAGCAGTTACTGCATAATAGTTTAAATAATTCAGATTTAAAATGCTTGACATCATTTATCCTTTTTACATCATAGGGCAGCCGATTGTATAGATCACTGCCCGCACATATAGGGGATTTTTTATACAAAGTCAGCTTATAATTATTTATGTATAAATTATTTCGACTTCGTGTATTATATTCGTGTTTGTCGCGGTGTGTTGGCAACTTATTTTTAATGCCATGTATGTATACGAGTAACTTATATAAATAGATATTCCCTTTTTAGTACGCATAACAAATCTGGTAACATATTTTTAATAACCAACAAATTATTACTTCTGATTTAGTTTCTAACTTCATTGTGAAATGCAGAGGAAACGTATCTTTCTTATTATTAAACGCCGAGGTCTATCTTGAAAATTACCTGGAGGCATTTTAAATCGTTTCCACAGAGTTCACATCCCATTTCTGGGATTCATCATTTATTCATCTCGTCTTCGTTCCCAAGTTATAAATGTACCCAAATTTGTTTTTTAATTGCGGTTGATAATTTTCATAATGGCCGTGGTGTTTGAATGAGAATATAGATTAACTTCACAGTTAAATGAGGCATGTTTTGTACCGAAATTTCAGAAACATTCTTGAAAGAGAATTAAACTTCGTTAAATTCATCAGGTATTTAACTTGTCAAGTCCTTTTTTATCATTTTAGGTACTGGAAAATTTGAAATGAAATTCATACTACTCTGCTTAGTATTTCGAAATAGCTATTCAAGTAACAAGTTGCAAATTGAGCGTGTTTCTTGCACCAGACGTGGATAATGGAACAGGAGCGTAATGAGTGGTACAATAGGTCGTGTGTTTTATACAAGTCTTTTTGTAATTTCGCTATAAACTTCCTACATGTAATTTAATGGATTATACTGAATACGGACATATAATCCAGTACGATTGGGTTTTGAGACAAGAATCGATTGTAACACCACCAAACTTGGTATGCTAGTAGTTGGAACCATGATAAACTCGTTTAAAAATTGTTAACCAAAATTCCAGGGGTGGAACATTTTTTTTTTTTCGTTTAAAAATATATAATTAGACTTTTGCTGTAAAAGTATATGATTTATCGGAAAAACAACTCATCAGGGTGAAAGACAATTCAATTCTCCACAAAAATATTCCCAGTAATGCGCTCGTTTTCTCAGAAAACGTGATTACCCCTTACCCGCCGCTGAAAGTTCTGGCGGAGCCGAATATTTGATTGGTCACAACTCTGCTAAAAATGATCGGAGAAGGAAAAGGAAATTTTAATATCGTTTCTGATGTAGACTCCTACCTTCTCATGCAAATTTAGTACTCAAATACTCACATGTTATTTGCATGAAAATCTTCAGGAACGATATGAACTTCTGCTTTTCCTTCTACTACAATTTTTAGCAAAGTTATGACAAATCTAATTTTCGGCCCTGCCTTAACTTGCAGTGGCGGGTTAGCGCGAGCATGAATTGTGACGTCGGCGTTAAACCACGTTTTCTGAGAAAACGAGCGTATTTCATAAGGTAATACTAAAAATCATTCTTGTGGAGGATTGAATTAACTCTCAACCTATCAAAATGGTTTTTTGATAAATCTTCTTTTTCTGAAATAACAAAAAAAAATTATACTTTTTTGAATAAAAAATTTTTTAGGGTCCACCCCTGGTTTTTTGTTAAACAATTCGTTTTTTCAATAATACATGATGTCGAGATGTGCCGAGTTTTAGAGTGTTACAATTCATTCTTCACTTTTTGCTCGAGTTTGTCTGTCGTTACTGGATTAACATTTATATCGAATTGCATTTTCTCGAATGATGGTTGTGATTACGTTGCCGGGTAGTCGGTAGCGGAGACCCTGTCAGGATCCAACTTTCAGTTGATAAGTTAAAATCTGCACAAAAACAAAGAAAGCGATTGTGATAGATATCGAAAATATTCCCAATCATATCAAAGCTGCTACAGATAAGGTAATTTTTGACGTATCACCGATTGAATCCGAACCATCGATTTTCATATTCTTACTAGTATCGATATGGGATCTTATACTCACACTTGTGCAAATATAACCGTCATTTTGACATTCAAAATGTGAACAAAAAGTCACCATATTCAAACGAAATTACAAAAGAAGATTTGATCTATTCATCGAATATCTTTAAGAATTTTTATTATACATATTTCTGCAACGAATTTGCTCCTCCGGCAAGATAGTGAGAAATCGAGGCTAGAATCATCCATTTTTTATCGGACACTATTAGTTTTATGGAAAAAACAAGAGACGAACAAGTTGAATAATACAATAGGAATACTGAAAAATATTTTAAATAAAAAAAAATTCGGTTCTATAAAACATTCCTGACATAAAATTTAATGAGGAGGATTTTTAATATCACCCCCTATACTGAAAAAAACATACTTACCTATTTATACTAGTGGATGTAGTGTCCAAAATTTAAAGTTTCAACGTTAACGCAAATGTCATACTTGCGCCCTTCCAGGTGTGTATGTGGTAATAGTTATTGACCTATTTCCTTGCCTTGAACACTTTTTATTTCTGATTGAACAAGGGGAGACGACACGTTCGGTATTACTAGATTCCTGCGACCATTTCGGTAAATCTATTTTTTACTGAATGATGTTACTTACATGGGCGCTTGGCCTCGATTCAGAAGTGGGGCTGCGCTAATGTCCAAAATGTACTAGTTTCGAACAATACTTCAATATATGGCACTGAAATAAACACGATTACATTCCCACAGATATTATTGAACTCACGATATGTTTCGCTACACTGTGAAAGCTACAATGTAGCGAAATAAACTACTTGCCAGATGAAGTGGGACAGCCAAAAAATTGCCTATTTTTGACTAGCTATAACTTGGACATTTCTTGGCCGATATTGGATTTTCCACCAATGGTGGAAAGCGTCATCCTTGGTCTATGCGCCATTGGCGTCGGGTTTCTTTTTTTGCAATTCGTTCTCTTTGTACAGGGTGTGAATTTAGAGCCGGAAACATTTCAAATTTTTGACCAATAATTTGGGAAATGTGAGGGACCCTAGAATTTCAAGAACAAAATCTTCGCCATAATTTCGAGCATGCGGAAGAACTTCCTGAATCAGACATTCGTTCAGGTAGACTATGTCGTTAACATTGCGTCGAAACACGACAAAAGGTGTCTTTCCGTTGTGTTGAATACCGCCCCAAACTGTCAATCCACCACCGCCAAATGCAACTTGAGGACGCATATTTTCTTCTAAGAAACGTTCTCTCCCCGTCTCCTCCAAGTTAACAATCGGTTGTCGGAATTATACAGGTTGAAACGACATTCATCAGCGAAAAGACACTCTCTCCACCGAAGATGCCAATGCATATGTTCTTCGGACCATCTTCTTCTCTTCGTCCGGTGAATATTTTTCAAAAGTGGGCATTTGCCCGACGACGAGCATTAATCCCTGGTCATGTAGGCGCCTTCTGATATTGTTTGCTGAAACATTTAACTGCAGGTGCGCCCGGATTCTTTTGGCGGTCCAAACCCTATTTCTAATTGCAGTGCGTACTATTGCTCGGTCCTGACAGGGATTTGTTTTTTTTCGACTTCCTCCGCCGTGTCGGTAAGCAGCAGTACCGTTGTTAGCTTCTATTTGCAAAGCTCTTCCTACAGATGATTTCTTGACATCAAGTAAGTCGGCAATCTCTCTTATTGTATAATTTCTTTGCCGCAATCTTGAAATATTCACCAAATCTGCACTGATAAGTCGTGACATTTAAACGATAACAATAATTGATATTTGTTTTGACTTAAAATGCAATTTAATGTCGAAATCTTATTTCCTCAGTGACATTTTCAGCGCCTTCTAATTACATCAACATGCAGAAATAAAGTTTTGATATTCAGATTGCACTTTAAGACGAAAGAAATGTCGCGACTTTCCAATGTAGAATTGATAAATATATTAGTTAACAGAGGTACCTACTAATGACACTACCAGTAGGCCCATACATGGCCAGGGATTAAAGGCTCGTCAAAAATACCCACGATTAAAAAAATTTTCACTGGGAGACAAAGAACAACACTTAATAGTATTATTAAAAATGTTTCCATATAAATCAAACTTTTTGGATCGCCTCGTAGAATGGATCTTCTTTTATACGCCAATGAATTACGTGGATGTTCATCTTAAATAAGTAAAAAATAAAAAAATATAATGAAACTGGAATTTTAATTTGTCTACATTACAGAATCCCCTTTGGCACGCCTCTGAATCTGTCAACATCATGCTAATTAAACGTATGGCACTTTTTTAACTGTAACGACCAATAAAACTGTTGAATTTTTTCAATAAAAACGAATTTTTGTTTCTAAATATCATAAACCCCTTTTTGCGAGCCACTGGTGTTGATTATCTTCAGTAGAAATATCCCTTGTTCCAGTGGCTGTTATTGTTTAACTAAAAAAGGCCACATTTCAAAATAAAAACGGAATTTCATAAAATGGCGATATTTCCATAGCAACGCAATTTATCAAAAATATTTCAAAGACGTCTCGAGGTGTCGACCCAACAATTCACCCAACATATAAAAAAAATTCTAGGGTCCCTCACATTTCCCAAATTATTGGTCAAAAATTTGAAATGTTTCCGGCTCTAAATTCACACCCTGTACAAAGAGAACGAATTGCAAAAAAAAGAAACCCGACGCCAATGGCGCATAGACCAAGAATGACGCTTTCCACCATTGGTTGAAAATCCAACATCGGCCAAGAAATGTCCAAGTTATAGCTAGTCAAAATTAGGCAATTTTTTGGCTGTCCCACTTATGTCTCGAGTTTGAAAAAATCTGTGGAACTCTAATCGTGGTCACCTTAGTGTCATATACTATGGATTTCTATATGGAGAGAAAAACAAGCTTTCTAGCAATACTAAAAATAATATATAGTTCCATTTATTTCTAATGACCTCACCCCACCATCAATAGCAAATCAAAAAAATATTTCAAGTGAATAAAAGTGTACAGTGACATATATACCCTTCAACTTTCATGCAATTTTTTTTGATACATATCATATTAACTGAGAAAAAATAGCGGATCCCCATATTTGACTTACTCCGAATAAGCATGCATAGCGACACGATTATTCGTATTCTCCGCATTTCGCAATCCTAATAATCCCACCGGATTGTATGTTCAAAATATATCCCGTTGTAGAATTAAAACCCACGTTGGTCCCGTTTCGCTTCCGCGTTCCCGCGTTGGTTTGAGGAGAACTGAAGTCGTTGAGCGTGCTTCAAAGGCTCACTCGTACATTTGTTTCGTAATATAACATTTTTCGTAGGTGATTGAAAATATCTTGGACACCCTGTGCTGATTGTTTAATCTTGGATACCAAATTCTCTAAATTACTCGAAATCCAGTACGATTGGGTTTTGAGACGAGGATCGATTGTAGCACCACCAAACTTGGTATGCTAGTAGTTGGAATCATGATAAACACGAAAAAAAAATTTTTACCTAAATTCCAGGGGTGAAAAATTTTTTTTTTCTCGTTCAAAAATAAATAATTAGATTTTTGCTGTAATCTTGGAGAGTATATGATTTATCGAAAAAACTACTCAACAAGGTAGAAGACAATTCAATTCTCCACAAAAATGGTTCCTAGTAATTTTTTATGAAATGCACTCGTTTTCTCAGAAAACGTGATTGAACGCCGACATCAAATTTCAGGTTCACGCTTAACCGCCGCTGGCGAAACCGAATATTTGATTGGTCATAACTCTGCTAAAAATAATCTGCGAAGGGAAAGGAAAAGTTCATATCGTTTCTGAAGACTCTTTCCTTCTCATGCAAATATAATATGCGAGTATTTGAGTACCTAAATAGTTATTTATGCAACAAGTGCAAAAAGTAAGTGTTAGGCCTAGTCGAGGGCAATTAACACTTTTTGCACGAGTTGCATACAATATTTTTTCTACGTACATGCAAAAAGCAAAAAATGATTTGTTAAGGTCCAGCACTAGGTGTCGGAAAATGAAAAGCACAACTTAAATAGTTAATTATTACTATCGATTTGCATCAAAATAGATCACTATAATCCATTTTTCCGTTAATAATACTCATTTTAAAACTTTCAATTCTATAATTGTAAGAATTAATTTTTGACTGACGTTTCTATAACCACAGATGCATTATAAAAATCAAAATCGTAGTAGCCGTGAGCGCGTATGTTATCACGAGGTGTGGTTATAGTACAGACTATGCAGGTAGACGGTTTAGAACAAAGCGGATAAGTTTTGATTATGGAGTTATTCTCGGGAAGGCATTGTTTGTTTAAATCCGGCTGCTAACATCAACACAAAATTAACAGATTAATCGACTTACCTTAAGGAAGATTAATCCTAATTTTCCGAGCTTGTCCGAAGATATAATTACATTGTAGTTTCCGTGAAACCTACTCATCAGCACGAATTTTTTAGATAATAAAAAGAAAGAATTTGTGAATCATCTCTTATCGCAGCCCTTGGTCTGGTTATATTAATCATTCCTTTGAAGTGGTCGTAAAAAAATCGCCGCATATGGGGCTATATCTAAGGGTGGGCTGGGTAATTATATCTTCGGACAAGCTCGGAAAATTAGGATTAATCTTCCTTAAGGTAAGTCGATTAATCTGTTAATTTTCCTTCGCTTGTCCTCGATATAATTACATTGTAGATGTTCAGAGTACAAAAGGCGATTTATACAAGAAACACATTTATTGAATCCATAAGTAACTATTAACTGTGAAAATATTCACAAAAAAAAAAATATATATATATAGGTAATTATATATATACATACGTATACACATATAGAAATATATCAAATACAATATTATTCGTAATTACTACAGCCACCTGAATTACAATACATAAGATTGAAAACAGTTTCTTTTGTCACAGAATCTGCCTATAATTCCAATATAGTTTTTGCAAAAAAATCATTTGGTTTCTGAAGAGGCCTATTATAAAAATTGAAAAATGTATTGGACGAAGGTGTCCATCCAGCAGTATTTTTTATTTGATCAATGCTAACACCCGCTCTTAATGCTGCAGAAGTTGAAGCGTGGCGTACACTATGAGCAGAAAAGTTCGAGGTATCCACACCACCCAGTAAAAGTGTTTTTTTGATCCAACGGCTTATAGTCTGTGAGGATGCTGCATGAAAAGGCTTTTTATGAGTTAAGATAAGCCTTGTTTCCCTATTACGAAAAACTTCTGTTTTTTTAACATAATAGTCGATAGTGGTTGCCACGCATAACTCCGGTTTACTATTGAAATATGGAAAAACAAGTAGCGGTTGCGGTGTACCTTTGGCGGATGTTTTTATCCTGTCTGGGATTTTAATTTCAATCTTTTCTGTTGATTTTGAAATGTTTTCAATTTTAATCAACGAAAGAGTTTGAACTCTACTGGCCGTTGTTAGGGCCATGAGGGTAACTAATTTATATGTTAGTTTTTCCAGGTCTAACTTTTCTAATGGAAACCACTTTTCTAATTGTCTTAAAATGTTGTCCGGGTTCCAAATACAGTTATATTTGGGGTTTGGTGGACGTATGTTGTAAACACCCTTCATAAATCTGTTGATAATTTTTTCATCAGAAGGATGTATTGGATTGAATATTAAATTAAGGGCTGACCTGTATGAATTAAGAACTGAATATGAGTTGCCAGTATTTGATGCCTCTGTTAAAAATTGTAAGTAATTGTTCAGCTCATATGCATAAGGGTTTGAATGTTTAATTCTACAAAACTCCCAGTATTTTCTGAGACATGCCGCATATTGCTTCAGGGTTCCTTCTGTTAGGGATGCCATCATAATTTCTATTGCAGCAACTGGTAGACCTTTTTTCAAATAGCACCTCCGTATAATTTCCCTGCCACCAGGAAAATCTCCCTGCAAAGTGGATGGCTCTCCCTGAAAGGGGAAATAAGTAAAAACTCTTTTGGTTTAAACTGGATGCTTTCTTCTATTAACATTTTTTGAAAAACTGGGTACCAAGGCTGTGATGGCCAGTATGGAACAACGATGATGCCCAAAGCCTTTTCTTGTATAATTTTTTCCAATACCTTTGTTATAATTGCAAACGGGGGAAACGCGTAAAAAAAGTATTCTGACCATTTTACAGTAAATGCGTCGACTGAAAAAGAGTCTGGATCAGGAAACCATGAAATGAATTTTTCACATTTTTTATTAATTCTTGTTGCGAATAGATCTATTTCGGGGATTCCAAACTTGTTCACAATTTGTTGAAAAACTGTATTGTTCAATTCATATTCTGTGTCGATGGAAAGTGATCTGGACTCTTTGTCAGCTTCAAAATTCAAGGAAGATGGAATATATGTAGCAAATACTAAAATATTTCTTTCCTCACACAATTTCCACAGTTCAGTAGCTGCTTTGTTTAAACATGGGTATTTAATGCTTCCACCTCGATTTATGCATGCAATAGCTGTTTGATTGTCTATTCTGAGTAATATTCGAATATTTCGTTTATTTTTAGTTAAGGATTTCAAAGCGTAATATGCCGCTTTTATCTCTAAATAATTAATATGCATATGTTTTTCATGGTGGTTCCAAAACCCATGGCACCTACGTCCTTCACAAAAAAGTCCCCAACCAGTGAGTGACGCATCTGAACAAATTTCCATAGCAAAAACATCTGGTTTAATATTTTGACCTTTTCCTATGTTGCTATTCCACCAATTCAATTCAGGCATCAAAGTATCTGGGAATATCATTTTTTTGTCATAATTTCGATAATCACCTTTTAGAAAAAAATATTTTATTCTTTCAAATGGTTTTATATGTACAAACCCGTATTTTGTAGCTGGACAGGAAGCTACAAGTTTTCCTATTAATTTTGCAAAGTTTCTGACAGTACATTTATTATTCTTTTCAAAATTAGAAATATTCTTTCTAACAGATAGTATTTTTTCCTGGGGAAGTGAAATGCGCATATTTATTGAGTCATATATGAATCCTAAAAATTTTATACATTGCTGAGGTTGCAGCGTACTTTTCTCCAAATTTATAATGAAACCTAAACATTCAAGAAGTTTGACCACCTTATTTGTATCATTTCTACAGTCTATCTCACTGTTGCTTATAATGAGAATATCGTCCAAATAAAAAACCGTAATGATACCCATAAGTCGGAGCTTTTTCACAATTGGTTTCAAAAGTTTTGTAAACAAGTACGGAGCTATATTGAGACCAAAAGGTAAACAATTAAATTCATACAATTTATTGATAAATCGGAACCTTAAATATTTTCGAAATTTTTTTTTCAATTGGAACTAAAAAATATGCATCTTTCAGGTCAATGTTGGAAACGTAGCAATTTGGTCTCAAAAGTTTTAGTACTGTCCTGTAATCCTCTAATTTGAAATGAGGAGCTCTTATAAATTCATTGAGTTTTTTAAGGTTCAAAATAAACCTGTTCTTTCCGTTAGGTTTTTTAACAAGAAAGTAACTAGACAAAAATTGGTTTCTTAGTGGACGACATTCTGTGACTGCACCTATATTTATAAGACCTTCAATAGATTTTAAATAGTCTGGCAATGTGTTGGACGGAATTCTTATATTCGGTTCTATAATTTGCCTAGGTTTCCGGCATAAAGGAATTTTCACTCCCTTAACCCAGTCTAGGACCACTCGGTCCTTAGTAATATTTTTCCACTCACTTAAAAAGTTTTTGAGGCTACCTGCATAGGTGCTTACCGATTTTGATTGGATTACTTCCGATAGTACTGATGGGCTCTGGTTTCCTTCATTTGCTTTGTCCTGTTCCGATCTGGCTGCCTCCTCTCCTCCTTCCTTCTTCCTTTGAACTTTCCTTTGTACTGGAAGCGCTGGTAGTTTAAAGAATGTTTTTGAATTCCTGATGGACCTGGTAAGGTGGATAGTTGCCACGCTTTTTTCTTCAGATCGATGCTTGCTTTTTTTATAGCTTGCTCGTTCTTGACTGCCTCTGTGAAGGTTTTACCAAATAGGTATTCATCCAATTCCATGGTTTTTGCAACCTTCTTGCATTCTGGATTGAGATGCGGCATTATTTTGTATCTTCTATGCATTGAAATTGCATGATGCACATTGCAAAATAATTGACAGGCCTCTGCTAAAGACTTAACATTTTTTGTTTCGTCCTGAGTCTGTAACAATTGTTCTATTACAGCTCCTACCGCTGATAGCCCATGAGCTATTTGTTGCTGTAAGGCAGTCAGGAATACGTCATTTTCGGAAGCAATTTTGGGCAAGCATGGTTTAATTTCGTTATTTATTTGAGGGGGGGCCAATGCCTTGCAATTAGATGGTAATTTGTATTTATGGATTAGTTCTTCTCGCTGATCCTTGGTGAGTCCAGTTTTTAAATAAGCATCCCAACGTATAACAATTTCTTCATGAACGGGTTGTCCTTCTTTGTTATTAGAATCTGGCCTTGACCCCAAGGCACTGAAGTTTTGTTCCCCCTCAATATTTGTATCTTCTTCAATGACCTGTATATCTAGATCTAACGGGTCCTTTGGTTCCTCTGCCAATTCAGGGTAGTCGATTGGAACTTCATTGTCAGACGAGGCTGTAATGAAATTACAGAGCCTGTATAAGAAAATGTTATGCTACTTCCTTACACGATTTTATTATTCTTTCACAGTAAACACTACATTTTAGTTTTTTTTTTTTTTTTTTTTTTTTGCGGTACTGAAATCACCCGATTTCATCCATGCATTTGTATTGAAATCACTTGATTTCGTAACTAAAAGTTTACTGAGAAAAAGAAATCACCCGATTTCATATTTTCAATGTTTTTGAAATCACTCGATTTCTTAGGTAATCGGAAAGTTACTAAATATGAAATCACCCGGTTTCATTTCTACAACAGTACAGAAATCACTCGATTTCGTACCTCAAAAGTTACTGAAAAAAAGAAATCACCCGATTTCTTATTTTCAACGGTATTGAAATCACTCGATTTCTTTGGTACCTACTAGGAAAGTTACTAAAAATTAAATCACCCGATTTCATATTTACAACAGTATTGAAATCACTCGATTTCTTTCATGTTTCCAACAGTACTGAAATCACTCGATTTCTTAAGTACTTAAAAATTTACTAAAAATGAAATCGCCCGGTTTCATTCTGAATAACACCCATCATTGTTTCAGTACATTCAGCTAGTTTCTGATAAATAATATCCATACTTAAAGGAAAAAAACCGAAAACTAACGTACCTGATGTATTTTCAGTGGATGAATATTCACTGTCCTGGATCTGATTCAGTTGTTCTTGAATTTTCTCCATCTGTCTTTTTAACTTCTTTAGATCACCTCTTTGACGATTGGGTGAATTTTTCCTTTTTGGCATTTTAACTTTTGTCTTTATTTTGAATTTCACTAATCACTAAACTCAACACGACTGTTACTGACGAGCACGAAAAACGGAATGATTAATATAACCAGACCAAGGGCTGCGATAAGAGATGATTCACAAATTCTTTCTTTTTATTATCTAAAAAATTCGTGCTGATGAGTAGGTTTCACGGAAACTACAATGTAATTATATCGAGGACAAGCGAAGGAAAATAATCTTTAATATGTAACCATTTAAAATGTATTGCCAATCTCACAGAATATCCGCTAAATAAGTAGTAGGTTTGAACGTTTATGTTTGTCATGATAACAGCACGCTGAAGAAGAATGACAGATGAGTGCAATAAAAACTTTATTGCACTAGTGCAATAAAGAGCTTTTTTTTTCTACTTAATATAGTTCAATAAAGTTTGGTTTTTTGCATGAATGTAGAAAAATGTGTTTTGTCGCACTTTTTGGAGATGTTTGCAGATGATCCAAAAATCATGAATAATTTAGTAAATAAGGAATTATTATACTAAAGCAGCATCCCATACCCTCTTGGGACTATATGCAACAATTTTAGAGTAGTGTGACAGGTCCCTCTTATACATGCCAAAAAAATGTTTTTTCTCCAAATGACATTAAAAGCGGCCTTTTAATGACACTTGGTAGGCTTAGAAGTTGTACTTTTAATGTAGTAAAAGTGGACTTTTTCTGCCTAGGCAGAAAAAGTTCGTTGCTAGGCAACGTTCCAAGTAATAATTTAAATCAAACTGGTTATTAAAATTGACAATGACATTAAGGACACTCAAAATGATGCTGATGATAATAAACTGGTTTAATTGCATTAAAACTACAAACTACAACACGAAATTTTTATTTATTAGATATATTTATGGTGAATTGTGAACAATTATTTAATACAATTGAACTCTGTCCACTTCCCTCATTTCCAGTAAAATTAACAACTTTAGTATCAACACTTGATACTCCGGAAACGCCAGAAAATATTTTATTGCCGATGTTCGACTTATTGGCTAGCGAGTCCTCAATATAGCCCTCCGCGACAGCGGAAGACTTCCATCCTCCATGTTGCTTCAACATTGTTATGTCCCCACCAGAATGCACCAGCAACGTGGCCGAAGTTCTGCGAAAGCAGTGCCCGGTATACTCTTTCGCATGGTATAGTCCCAGAAAAGTAGCAATTTCTTCTGGCATTTTACCGAATTTGTGAATGTCAATGAATTGATGATGTGCTTTACCGTTCGCATACTTATAGAAGGCTCGTCGATTATTTAAAATTAAAGGGTCTGGAGGCTGCATATTTTCTGTAAACGCTTAAATATTCCGTTACTACAAAAGATCTTGATCTTTTGGTATTAGTATTTGGTAGCATAATTAGCAATTTGTCGCCCACATCATTTATATCATCTGTTTTCATTTGCAAAAGCTCATCACATCTACAAGCCCCAGCGACTGCAACAATAAGTACAACCTAAAATATAAATTGAAAATTAGTTCTTTAATCCATAATAGATCACTTTCAATATATTCCTACCTTCGTACACAAGTACAGTTTATCTGGGGCATCTGATAAAAATTTCTCGATTTCTTCTCTTTGAAAAACTCGGGATTTTTTTGCATGGAAACCGTCTGACTGGCGTTTCAAAAAAGTCCGTAACTTCAGGTATTTTGCCAAATCAATGTTATTTTTTATGTTCAGGGTAGCTTTCAACATCGAATAGGTAGACCATAACGTTGAAGGCTTCATTTTCTTTGAAAGATTGGAAAAATAGACAATCAGCACATTTTCAGAGAAAGATCCTATATTTTTCTTCTGTCTATATTCCATGAATCTGCTGTATGTGAGTTCATATACAGTTCTAGATTTTTCCGGTTAAAGGTTAAATTCCACATCTCGCACCTGGTCTCTTATCTCAGGTGGTGTTAATTGCATCAATTCATCCTCACTTTGCAGTAAATCTATTTCTAACATGACAACTTAACAAAATTGACAATGACAAAGTAAACAGTAAACAAACAAATTCAACAAACGTCATCAGCGGTAAACATAGTAACGCAGGGTTCAGCTACTTTGATGAAATAATTTAGTTATTTGGATATTGATAATGAAACGCAATTTAAATATAAAAAAGTCGATTTTGCGTGTAATTGGAACTAATTTGAAGAAAAAATTATATGTTTCACACGGTAGAAAAGCAGATTTAACACCAACCGCGGCATTAAATCTTGTACTTTTATGCCTAGTAAAACTTGTTTTACTTCCTGCCTCATTTTCAACTTGCACATAAAAACGACATTTTCTTCAGTAAATGTTGAAAATAATCGCTTAGTCATATCATGTATATATGTTTAATAACACTATTGTGGAGCGCAAACCTCAAGTTGAAATCACATACTTCATTTTTTATGTACGATGTGAATGAGCGATTATTTTCAACATTTACTGAAGGAATTGCCGGGATTATAGGCGAGTTTAAAACTGAGGCAGGAGTAAATAGTTATTTATGATACAAGTGTTAAAAGTGGCATTTTATTTTGTGAGTGGGGAATATTGCGAAACGAGCGTTAGCGAGTGGAGCAACCCCACGAGCAAAATAAAATCACTTTTAACAAATGTATCATACAAAATTTTTTGTTCAACAGTTACTGCTAGTAAGAAAAAAACAAAAAAAAAATAAGATCCATAAGGATTCGAACAAACGATCTTTGGATTACAAGTCAGATGCTCTACGGATCTAGCTACATGGACTTTATAATTGACAACCATATTTTGTATTTCAAATCTAAATTGCAAGCATGACAGGCAGGTAAAAAACAACTGCCTAATAATTGTTGTTTATTAGTTACCACAAATTAATAAACGATCCTAGCTTCTTTGTGTTCGTAGCTATTACTGTTGCAAATATAAATATAATGGAAGTTGGAATGGATGATTCAGATGATTTTCTTCCACCAGAAATTCAAGAAGCTGCAAACAGAGCAACTTTAGATCTGTTGCCTGAAAAATCACGGCAACAATATGATATTGCTTATAATGGATTCATCGAATGAAGTCAACTTAAGAAAGTTGAAGGCAAGTTCAGCGAAAGCGTACTTTTAGTTTATTTCGAAGAAAAATCGAAGTTATGGAAATCATCAACACTGTGGTCTAAATTCTCTATGATAAAAGCTGAACTGAAAATCAAGGAAAACGTGGATATAAGTAAATACCATAAATTAGTCGCATTTTTGAAACGAAAAAGTGTCGGATACCGTCCGAAAAAATCGAAAATTCTGACAAGGGAACAGATTGACAGATTTTTAAATGAAGCTCCCGATACCAAATATCTTATGATTAAAGTGGCAACCATTTTTGGATTATTTGGAGCGTGCCGTCGTGAAGAACTCTGCAAATTGAGCGTAGATGACATTGAAGAAACTATACAGTCATTACTAATTCATATTTCGGATACCAAAACCAACATTCAAAGAAGTTTTTGCATCGTTGGACACTACGTGAATTATTACCGTGAATATGCTGTATTACGCCCAACTTCTGTTACTCACCGTCGATTTTTCCTGAATTACTCTAACTACAAATGCACTATTCAACCAGTTGGAATAAATACTTTTGGGAAGATGCCTTCCACTATTGCTGAATTTCTGAAATTACCAGATCCGCAGCAGTTTACCGGCCATTGCTTTCGAAGATCTTCAGCATCTCTGTTAGCGAATTCAGGAGCAAATTTGACTACAATAAAACGACATGGCGGGTGGAAGTCCTCAACTGTAGCTGAGGGTTATATCGAGGATTCCATTGAAAATAAAAATAAAATAGCTGATAAAATGTTTCCTGGTATAAGTTCTAGTTCTCTCCCAGCATTATTTGATCATCCCACTTCAATAATAGCACCATCATTGATTGGCGATGAAGCTTCTGCAGTTACTTCGTCAGTTAATATCACAAATTGTACAAATTGCCAAATACATATTTATAAGTAATTTTGATTCTGATAGTTATAATAGTATTAATATCTGATTAAAGTGTTTCTATTAGAGAGATCTATATTACTGAGTATCCATCATCTCATCTGTCATTTTACTTTTAACACTAGTGTTAAAAGTACTTTTAACACTAGTGTTAAAAGTGATTTTGTGAAAACGTCAGTTTTTAGTTCATGTGTCAATGAATTAAAAACGTCATTTTTAATGTCAGTTGTACAAAAACCCAGTTTTTTTCTTTGGCATGTATAAGTGAGACGTGTGTCACTAGTGTAAAATCGTTGCATATGGTCCAAAGAGGGTACTGATTCTTGATAAGTATAATTATTTCATATCAACTCTAATATCCATGACTTCCAGATAGTCCGTAAATATCGTAGAACGGTTATGTGAAGTGACATATTATATTTGCACGAGGAAGTAGACGTCTTCAGGAACGATACACATTTTTTGTTTTTCTTCTACTATAATTTTTAGCAAAGTTATGACAAATCTAATTTCCGGCCTGCCGGAAATGGCAGTGGCGGGTTATCGCGAGCCTGAAAATTGATATCGAAATTCAATCAGGTTTTCTGAAAAAACGAACGCATTTTGTGAGAAATTACTGAGTATATTTCTTGCGAAGAATTGAATTTTCATTCACCTGAAATTGTTTCTCGATAAATCTCATACTTTCCGAAACAACAGCAAAAAAAATATTTTTTAAATAAATTTTTTTTGGGTTCTACCCCTGATAATTTGGTAAATAACTTTTTTCCAATAATACATGATATCAAGAAGTCATGTGCCGAGTTTCAAAGTGCTACGATTAATTCTTCACTTGTGGCTTACATTTGTCTGTCGTTACTGTACTATCGGTTGAAAAATACCAAAAATGTTGTGACATGAATGTTACATGAATACATTTTAATTCGATGATTTCGTAACATGGACGCTTCATGTCTTACCTATCTGTACCGCCATTCAGTACCGCCATTCAGTTGCACCTTCAAAAGCAATCTTTACAAATCTTCGAGAGACTTGTGCAATCTTAGAACATATAGGCCTCACATTTCAACGTACGATCCCAAGCACGGTCGAGAATGAACCATCCTCCCATATAAATACGACAGTCACCCAACCAAGGGGTGACCGCAGTAGGCATTGCATGGCACTTGTAAAAATGATGAATATGACATCCACTGACCTACTACAATTTTATTTTCTAAGTGATAATAATTTATTGGGCATTCTTTCATCAATCTATTTTTGGGTAAGTACATAAAAGATCATTTATTATCGATTGATAAACGCTTATTCTGACAGCCAATGAAATTTCGTCAATCTCTTAGAATCGGCCAATCAGCTACCAATTGTAGTCACAGAATTGTTATAGAATATATTGAAAGAAATGTTACTCACTCGGAGGAATTCAGTAAATTACCAGAAGTGTGAAATATTTCTGAATGCAAACACGATGTAGTTCGGTAATAATCTCCTTGAAATATATTCGAGATCATATTTTTTTAAATTAACACATTTCAAATTGCATTCAAATTTGATTGTCCTTTGACGTAACATCTCGAAACAAGGGAAGTGGAAATAGTTATTTACCTAACAAGTGCGGAAAGTAGTACTTTTCCGCACGCGACGGCAGTTGCACGAACGACGCGAAGCGGAGTTCGGACAAGCCGTTAAGGGCGGAAAAGACATTTTCCGTAAGAGTTAGGTACAATATTTTTCCTACGAGTATTTTTGTCTATCTTATTTATGAAAAAACAAGGTTTTTAATAAACACATTTTTATAAAAATGCTACAAAATGACTAATAAGACAGAATAGTTACATAGATCATTTAGTTAGTCCTCAATATCCTCATTTTCAACAATACACAAATCGTGCGGAAAAGTAAAAATCGTACGGAAAAGTAAAAATCGTGCGGGAAAGTAACTTTTCCGCACGATTTTAAATCGTACGGAAAAGTAAAACTTTCAAAACGAAAAATCGTGCGGAAAAGTAACTTTTCCGCACGCTCGTAGGAAAAAGCTTTAGCAAGCTGTTTAATGAGAAACTGTTTCCTAGCAATTCGACGAGAATAACCGTCAACTATTAAAAACACGACACCGAAGGTGGAGTGTTCGAGTAAAATTGCTAAAGGAAACAGTTTAGAATTTGAACAACACAAATTTACCCGATATCAATACAAACCTCGAGTGTAAGTCGGCAAGACAATTTGATGAATAGGAAATTCAGAAACATATCAATGTCAAACTATTCATTTTGGCAACTGAAATAAATAAGTGATAAAACCACTAGTGTATTTGTCGCTGTAAAAGTTAAAGCTAACTTTTGTCAAAGTGACAATTGTGCAATTGTGCACTGTGGCATATGCGATTTTTTATTCATGAATTAAATTTCCATAACAATTAAATTTTAAAACAAGTAAAGATGTATTTATTTATAAAAATATATGTATACCCCTGATTAATATATGTTTAATTATATGAACATTTTATTTCAGAAAGCAATAAAACAATTCTATGGTACACAGAATCCCACACCTGCATATCGATGTGTATATGAAGTTATTAACGATAAGCATGACGACATGTTTGATAATGTTGTTTATCCGACATAACAACGTTAAAATTCCCAATGAAATACGTTCAATAGCGATGAAACTTAGTCAAATTTTATTTCATTGCTATTGTACACATTTCTTTCCAATGATAATTTCTCACCATCAACCTCAACTTCCTGCCTTTGGATAGAGGCCTATATTGGAAATCATACGACAATTTGGCTTGTGAAATCTTCGTACCACGCCAGCTTTTTTTTTACAATATAAAACCCTTCAGGGAAGGGTTGAAGGGGGAATTTCACCTAGAAAATTGGTCACAGTTCCTGTTCTGGTTGGTTATCTCCCAAGCTTTGGTTGATCCCCACGTCTATATTTCTTGGATATTTCTGGTATTATGTCTCCAATAAGGCTTTTATTTATTTTTCAGGAAATAGGGTTGCAATACAACCAATATCAAATATGACGTCATGCTTATTTCAACGTGAATAACCTACATAGGCCGATTCAGATATATGGCTACACACGCACGGTTTATGAAGCACGTACAATTTACAAGCATATGCATTTTTTACCTCTGTGCCTGGAAACTGCAAGACCATTCACATGCGTTCCTTTGTTTTGCGTTTCTATCACAAAGTCATATTTCCTCTGGCTCTGTATTAATTTTCTCAATACTGAAGAAACGGCATTTGAGTTTTTCAAATTATCACGAGAGGACAGCTCGAACGGTAGAGCGCGTGGGTTATCGATATCAAAGCCAAGCAACGTGATGCGAAGTTATGGTTTGGATGGAGACTTACGAACGACCTCCTTTCGAGATATTTTCTCTCGAGTCGTTCAAGGAATCGCACGTTAAAAGGTAAGACCTCGTTGATCCTTAGCTCGCACAAGTTCCGACTTCTGAGGGCTGACGTTCGTAGGGGGACTACAGCAGGTTCACGGAAAACATAATTTTAACAATTTTTTTAACACTCACGTCGTATATTTCACGGAATATTTCATTATGTGAACTAGAACTTGTTTCAATTCCGTGCGTGCTTACCCTGCGTTTTTCACGCAAGCCGACAGGCACAAATGTGAACGTCAATGGGTATGCATTTCTCATGCAGGTTCAAAAATGCAGGGTGGGCACTCATGTATCTGAATCGGCCTTAATTCTGTTTCGCTGACTAACACCTATTAACGTTTTTACCGATCTCATTTATGGCGAAGTCGCGAAAATTCTTGGTTCAGATTTATTTGGTAATACATTCAAAATTACTTTTCTGCGGCAGCTTTAATACTAGTAGGAACATTTTCGGTAACTATCAAAATCACTATTTTTGTTTCTCTGCAGATTCTAGGGAAACAAATAACCAAAAACTAAGGAATTCGATCAAAAGTCTGACAGATAATTCAATCGTGACGTGAAAGTTAGATCCTGGGAGTGTCTAGGCTACCGTCCACTCGGCAACACAATCTGAACCATCATTCGAGACAATTCAATATAAATACAGCTGTTGCCCTGTTCTCGTATTTGGTGTTATTTATCATATTATTTTAATGAAGATTTCTACGAAATTACAAAAAGACTTGTATATAACACATTGGAAAATGTCGGAGTTTTTACTTTTATGCTAGTGTTCCAATACCACGTATGGTGCAAAAAAATACGCTCATTTTGCAACTTGTTATATAACTAGTTATTGTAGTGGACCGAATTGTGAATATAAACCATTCTGGAATCCTCTAGAACGCACAAAAAATTTCAAATCGGAGCAGTCATTTAAGAGGAGTTCATCAGTGACGTATACACACGCACAGAAATTTTTATGTATGAAGATGTATGATCTCGAATCTCGAATGTATTTTAAGGAGATTAATACACAACTGCCGTTTTTTCAATATTTTCTAAATATTCTTGACAGAATCTTGCCATTTCAATACGACCGACGCCGACATTGTTGGAAACCCCAACAGTGACAGATTTCAAGATAGAAATCTAAACAGTACCATTAACAATATGATTGATGACCTAATCAAGTTGCATATTTATCAGTTACTAAGAAAGCTACGTTGGTTTTCATTGTTTTTTATATATCCCTTAAATTGCAAGTTGATTGGGGCCGTTTCTAATAAATTGAAGGAATCTCATTGGCGATTATAAATCCAGATGGCTCCAAAAGCAGCTCCGTAGCTGAACCCCTCCCATTCATCATGTATTTTTATTCTCTATTTTATATGTTATATTATTATATACTACCTATAAATGCTGAATGAATAAAGACTCAATATTCTTATTACTATTATATAATTATACAAGGTGTAACATAAGTACGTTAAAATATTCAAGTGACGTATTCCTGTGAAAAATTTAAAAAAAAAGTCTAAATAAACTTGTGTCCGGAAATGCTTCGTTTCGGCCATACAGGGTGTTGAAATTGAATTTTTTTGCACGCTTTTTAAAAATATCTTTTGTAAAAAATAAGTTATTTTCACGACATTTCGTACCCGGAGTTTTTTTGACGTGGGAAATCATAATTTCGTATTATTTTTCATGTAACATCTAGAGGGCGCTGCGTACGCTGTCATTATTTCTTTCAAATTGCCCTAACATTTTTGACAGTAAACTTTTGGTACTTTTCGTGAAAATATCTTAATCCCACACCTTTTCCATTTAAAAAAAGTATACTTCCTCAACAATGCTGGAGGTGATATTTACAATTTTCTATATCGATGCATGTTACTTAGCTCCTAGGGCGCTAAATAAAGTTGCTTAGCAACATTTCAACAATCTGTATCTCGAAAACAAATCATTTTCCGATAAACATTTTATAGAAAAAAAGTTGTTTATTTTGACGAGATCTACCATATACTCAGTTTTTGTAATGTTCTCAGCAACTTCACTTAGCGCAATTAGGGCAATTTGAAGTGAATAATGACAGCGTACGCCGCGCCCTCTACATGAAAATTGATACGAAATTATGATTTCCCACGCCAAAAAAAGCCCGGGTACCAAATTTCATGCGAATAATTAATTTTTTGCAAAAGTTATTTTTAAAAAGCGTACAAAAAAATTCAATTTCAACACCGAAACGAAGCATTTCCGGACACAAGTTTATTTAGACTTTTTTCTTAAAATTGTCTCAGGAATACGTCACTTGAATATTTTAACGTACTTATGTTACACCCTGTATATTATAATATACAAGTTATGGATTGTTATTACCACATTGAGATGACGAAACATAGTAGATATTTATCTGAGTGAGTTACAACTTTGGAAGAATACGTACGTATATCATATAGATTACCTCCCAAGCGAGTGAAAACTTCTATCTCCACAAAAGCTGCATCATGGCGTGATAAATAATGTGAATTAAGGTGAAATTTATTAGTGAATTCGGTTTTATATTCAATACGTGTTATATTCTAAACGTTCTGTGAAACATACAGCCAGTGGAAAATGCTGATAATAACAATGATTATGCAGTTTTGGAACTCACTGCCTAGCAAAGGAGCGCTTTGAAATATAGAATCTGAATAAGGAAACATCGCAATTCCAATAACGAACATACACTAAGGATACACTAATAACAATTTTGTCTATTTTCCACGATAATTTTATATTTGTTGACTAGTTTCGGTCATTACACCATTTTCAAAACTAACTAGATTACATCCAAATCTGAATATTTATACCTACATTGACTAACCTATACCTTAATTAGTAGAGGTATATCGATTCTCAGAATCAATGTGAATAATAAATGAACAAAAACAATTAATTTGATAATGCAGGTATTCGAAATTGGGTTATAGGTTTAGGAGAGGGCTATTGTTTAAATCGAGTTGTTTGGTGAGAATAATAGAATTGGGGTTTTTCTTTGACTTGTTTTATTTCCATAGATTCCAACAAATTCATCATCTTCCCTTTTTCGCATGTGTGGAGAATTTTTAAATTAACTTTATCTATTTTGTACAAAATGAAGAGATCTGGTATATATCGACTAGAATGTGGTGAATGCCCCGCCATATATACAGGTCAAACTGGTAGAAATTTTGATATAAGGTACCATGAACATGTCATTTCGGATAAAAAATCATTAATGTATGATCATCTTCAAAATTCGAAATAGACTATTTGCATTGTATCCTTTTCTAGAGTTGTAGAGAGTTTTTTTCGGTCACAACAAAATAAATTACAAAAAATAGAAGTCGATGTATCTAGAATGCGAAATAATTTTTCAAATTAATATTATTATTGTACTTTTGCTCTATCTTCTCATAAAACGATTTCTTGCCTCTTTTGCGTCCGGTGAACTTTTTTTATTTAAAAAAAGTGCCTGCATGTACTTTGGTTAGTCACAATGAAATGCATTTTATTTTTCAAATCAAAAACTGTCCGCCGGACGGAAAGGAGACAAGATACCACTATTATGAAAAGATAAAGGATCATTATAATTAATATAATATTTATTTGAGAAAAAGAACACAGTGGCGTATCACTATTATTTTCATTACATTTCAACACCCTGTATCTCAGGAATCTCAGGAATAAAGCGGTTGCGGACCTATGTTAATAAGAAGATTTTTTCTCGAAACAGTGTTTATCGCCCTTTAGGATCAGCATTCAATTACGAAATTTATATATGAATCGAAAAAATTCTCTAGAAAAGAAACCAATATTTCGGGAATATTTTTCAAATGGTTTGATAGCATTACCGATTTTTTTATGGTGAGTTGCAGTACTACTGTTTTTGAAGACGCAATAAGTATAGGCCACCAGTAATACTCCATTTGGAATAACGATACATATTTCAAGCACTGAGGCTGGACTCGACCTAGCTATTATACGTAGCATACCATTCTGATTATCATAATAAACACATCTAACTGGAATATCTAATACCTGTGGAGGTCCTGTGATTGTAGCAAGCATGAACATCAAACCAGTGGCAAAAATGGACATGGAACATTGCAAGTGGAGAGCCATCAGGCAGGATTTCTTCATCAAAAACAAGATGTCGCCAAACAAGCGGTTGTGAAGAATGCTAGAATCAGTCCTAGGCAACATCCTGTTACTAAAACGTATTGTCGAGAATTAGATTCTTCATTAAGAGGCTGAGAAAACAAATTCAATCAATCAGGAAAAAATAAATTCCTTTTCACCTATGGTGTCACTACGGATTAGGTTCCAGATGCGACAGGCGGACAAAGAGACTAGTTTCAGAGATAATTGGATGTAAGTCCAATTTGAAGGTCTATAAATCTTGGCTGTTGCCCTATTGAGTTAATCGCACGATGTCGATGAGTCGTTGCGCTGCACTCTTCCACCAGCATCTCGCAATTTCAATGATCAACGTGGCAATGCTGTGAACTGGTCGCATAGCATCAGGTTTGTGTGATTGTGTGATATTCTGACAGCAAGCGTGCTTTCAACTTTAGCCCAAAGCCAACCTACTTTACTTGTGGTTCCCTTTATAGGGATTACATGTTATTGCTTGCTGTCATATCAAAACAGACTGTGGATTATATTGTCTATTGCACAGGTACAAATCGAATGTGTGGCTGTAATTCTCATTTCCCCGATTGGAATGTCCCGCCTCAACACACTGCAATTCTAATGTCCCAGCTGTTTTTAGATAATTGCAAAGACTGAAGAAATATGAATGACGGTGAGCGGAGCGTCGCATGTGGAAACTAATTCACGGTATGACTGAGTTATTGGGATATTAATGTAGCGACAATATTTGATATCGGTAAAGGCGGTTTTCCACCAAACCAATAAAACATCAACAAAACAGCAACTCGAGTTCGAGTTGCCGAATTTGGAAACATTTCGGCAACATTGTGTCGCTGGCGACTGTTTCTGGCAATTGTTGGAAGTCCCGTCTCGGAGCGGAAAGATCAAAAGGTTTTCTGTTGGGTTGCAGTTTTTAGTGGAAACATACAGGAGACTCGTATTCCGGCATGTCTGTTGTTTTAATTTTTTAGTATTAAATACTCAAAGTTCGGCACTTGATAGTCTTACGAAGTTTTTAAATGAAGACTTCAGTTCACCATTTATTCCCAAATCATCCTTTCGTAGGTTATTAATCATTTCGTCTATGCCACACTTATTCCGTTCCTTTAATAATGGTCTTATCCAAAATCTTGGTTTTCTTTTTTTCCTTTTTTTTTAATTGATTGAATAACGAAAAACCCACATGCAATCACAAATAAATCATTGCTCGTAGTTGACATTTTCACACTGTTTTCTGTCTCTTTAGTAGAAACAGCTGAAAACAAATCGAAAACAAAAATATCTATTCATGTTGCTTTGGTGGACACATAGTTGAATTTTTGTTTCCAAAGACAGCAACTAGTTTTTGTTGCTCTTTTTGGAAACAAAACGCAGTTGCTTTGGTGGAAAACCGCCTTAATACTTTTCGCGGTTGAATGATAGAAAACAATTGATGAAACCACCATCTAGCCATCCTTATAATATCCATTGGAATATTCAAGTACGATGACGTGATGCAGAGTGGCAATATTTAGTAGTTCGAGAATGGAAGTTATTTTGCCGAGCTTCCGAGAAGCAAAATAACCAATCGAAGTATTTCGCATTCGAGATACAAACAATATTTTTTCGAAAACTTCATTAAAACTAATATGAAAATGAAAAATCAATAAATTAATATCTGTCATTGTTGATTGACATTTCGTGACATTAAGTGTTTGAAGCGAAATGATTGATCTAGGTGATATGGTTTGCATCGTAAAGGCGGATATCAACCAGACTCGATAAGTTGCTGTTTTGTTTCCGAATATGGAAACTCTGACAAAACCCACAAAACAGAAACAAGTCGTAAAAGTTGTTGCAAAAGTGAACGAACTCTACCCGACTTGTGCTTTCATTGAGGTTTTTACTCATTTCCACTCGGCAGACAGTGTTCTGTGTACAGCATGTGCAGTGTAGATAATGTTTTTCTCATCTTATGGATAGTTTTTCTCATCTTATGGATAGTTTTTTGCATTCTCTAAGAAAGAAAAGGAAGAAACGTCGAAAGCAGAGAGGTACTAGGTGATATCGCTGTTGACTATGACAGAAAATAATGGCACGGCAGAAATGCTAACTCAGTTGACAACTGATGTCTTTGGATTGCATGGAGAGTTACGATCATCATTCCATAAATGGGGTATTCAAATGTATAAAAAATAGTGAATAAATGGATAGACACCATGTTCCGTCAAGAAATTTTGTTGGAAAACTTCAGATTCAGATTCAGCACTCCAAAAAACGTGTGAAATAAAAGAAATCAGAACTACCCCAAAACTTTCCAGCCAGGGGCCCCGTCGAATACAAATTAACTGAATCATAACTGCTGTACGACTTTTTTTATGCACACAATTGTGCAGTAAACCCAAAACCGTCAATTTATTATCACAACAATTTGCTGATGTTTACGGTTTTTTCAAGCAGATACAGTTCCAAGTAATGAGCATGAAAGACTGATTTAACTGGATAATACAACAGTGCACAGGTTATCTTTGTTTAATATTCTATTATGCAAGATATCATGTTTTACTGATAACGTGAGTAGGTTTGTACTTTTTTCTTCTGTTTTGTCATTATTGGACACAATATAAGGATAGCTATTTCTTTCACTATGTATGCTGTACTCACGACAAATTGGCCTAACATCCATCTGTTGAGTTGGCTCTAAGTCTGAAAAATAAAGATCAAATAACATAAAGAATAAACGAATAACTTTTTATATTCCCAATTTACTTTGAGTTTCCTTGTGAACTGCTGATGAAAATCACATACTTTCAGACGTTCCATAACTTTAATGCCATTTTTCAACTACAAGAATTTCCACTCCAAAGCTGAAATATAAAAAACATTTTACTACGGTGAGGTAATTTTGAAGAATCTCCGACAAAGAAGTGGATGCTAACAGGTCATCGCGATATATTTATATTCCGTTCATAAAATGAAGAAACTGCAAGCGTGGTTCACTATCAGTGACCGCCTTGCATACTTATACTTTGATTCATCATTTTTGAAAGGGAGATGTGTTGAGCATTATTCTCCAATATATTTTTTCCTAATAAAAATTCTTGGAGAAATGAGATTATATTTTGAAAAGGGGAACATTCTCCATGAAAATTAAAAAATGAAAAAGGTGATTTATTTGTAATATCTAACAGAAAACAACATGAATACCTCCCAAGAGGTTATCTTGAACGATGGAAAATAGCGACTAAAGTTTGTCTTTCAGTCGCAGATGATTCCACAACAGATTTTATGAATGTCCTATTCATATTTTCGAACTGAGATTATATTTATTTGTGCAATGCGTCAGGAACAGAGGAAAAGAACTATTTTTGAATGTTTTCCATGCACAATAACACTGAGTTCACCTATTTCTACAGAAATGTTTGTTAACACTTGCTGAACCTGCTGCTTCGCCTGCAAATTTTCCCTTATTTTTTACTGCGAGAGTCATTATTTTAATGGTAGTTACTGTAGAGAAAAATATATTGAAATGCGTTGTTTTTTTATTATCAGTATAGATACATATGATCACATATTCAAACGTGATTTTCAATTCTGAACAACTTTTCATCATACAAATTTCATATATCGACACAAAAAATAGCTATTTCTGAATGTAGAGCTAAACGTGATGATAGATTGAAGCTCGACAAACAGAGGAGGAGCACTTTGTGCTCGAAATACACACAAGATTTTTTCTACAAACGTTGCTCATAGACAAAAAAAGCTCGATACCCCATTCAGCATAAGCTCATCATATTATGAGAAAATTAACACTCAATAGCTATCCTGAATGTAGAAGCTATCCAAATATCCAATCACTACAGGATCACTCACATATCTAACAACAAAAAAGAAAAATAACTCGTGCATAAAAAAAAGTACCGCCTGTCTAGATCGAACACTTCATCTCTTTAAATCAGTTTGATCGAGAATCTTTTCAATTTTGTCGCTCTCGAGCAGAAATGCTGTCACAAAATGACAGTTTTCGGAAAAGTCATATTTGCGTTGAGACATGAAAGCGTCAAAGGCTACTTTGGTAAGCAGTTGTAGAGAAACGTATTATTATTTTTTGATGCTACTTGTATAAGATTGACAAATTTTGAGACTTGTTTATTCAAAATTTGGTTCTAGAATGTGTAAAACTTTTTATGAAAAGCAACCTTTTTCCTAAATCCATATCCATATGTCGCCAATGGCAATTCGGTTCAATTTTTCAAATTGATATAGGTTCAGAATTGGTCTTCAATTACATCGTCTTCGTATTTCAAATATACAGGATGACTCAATAATACTGAGCCATTTATGGAAAAAAAATTAATCACCCAGTATTGGTTTGGTAAACTATTTTCGATGAAGGTTTGTTCATTTATTCTGATTTGAAAAATATTAACAAATGCCTTATAAATGTGTTTATCGATCAGGCTTAATTTTGTTTGAAGATTACCCTGTAGATAATTGAAAAACAGGTCTTATTTAAGAATCAGAATACTGTTTTTGATAAAATGAATGATGACCGCCAAAAAAATTAATATTCCGATGGCATAAAATGGTTATTTAACGAACAAGTGCATTAATAAAGGCGATTAACAATCCAGATATTTTATGTTTGAGATTGTTAATCGCCATTTTAATTCACGAGTTTGTTACAAAACTTTTCCGTCGACCGTAGTTTTCAAAAATAGATATATCTTACTTTCAATGTTTATTTATTTAACGATACGATAAAAAACAATCCCTATTTCCTATTTATATTAACTCAAAGACAGTTTAATTTTCCTTCGTGGAAGTTTTATTTTATTTTTTCAAATTGAAATTGAAAAAAAAAAACTGGCTGATGTGGGTTGAACTATCAACCTCTGTATCACGTCTCAGCTGTCTGCCCAACTTTACCATTACGCCACGAGACTCATGTAATTTTACATGACAACTACTGGTGTATTGAAGATTCTCTGAAATTTTATTTGGAAATTGACAAATAAATAAAGACAGATAGTACTAACCAATCTAAAATGTATTAGAACAATGTATATTGGGTTGCACATAAGCAAATCGTTGATTAATAGAAAATCATTCATTAACAGGGGTCATTAATCAACGATTTTGAGTGCATTAAAAAACATCATAAATGAACGGTCGATTGAAAAATAATTAAATAACATTGTCCAGTTTCAACTTCAACACCCCATATCTCAAAAACTAGTCATAGTATCGTGTTGGGTCTACGGACCCTTTTGATCAGGTGATTGAATACTACAACAATCCAAAATTTCAAGAAATTTCACCGTGGTCCATAAACGCATAAGACTGGTGCAAATTGCTATTTTCAATTTTCTCAAGTGTCTACTTGAAACTGTATTAGTATACCTATGCAAATTCTAAGCAACTCTTCCAAATAAAATGTTCCTATATTTTGCCATATTACTCTTCTTTTTGCTTCTTCATTGAAATTATTATTAGTTTGCCTCCATATCAGTCATTACGTGACAAATAGATTTCCAGGTTGTTGGACATGCACATATTGTTCACCCAATTTTTTTTTTTTTTTCAATACGCTAATAATAAACTTTATGGCGGACACTGTATTTTTTAACGAGCTAGTCCTTCCACTGCCAATGATAAATAATCGGCGATGTAAGAGTGGGTAATTATTATCAGATACAATGAAGTTTACACTTCTCTCTTCTCATCTCCATGACAGTCCCGCAGTATCTCCAGAGGCATAAACAGAACGTCAATACCGTACCATATTATATCCCACTCCGGCTCATCTGACACGAGGCAGGTAACGCCGGCTATAATTTGGTGACGAAGTTCAAACAAAAATTAAAGCAAGTTAGATTTTTTTGAGTGTATCCTAATGAATCATTAATATATTTATCGTATCGTTGGATATTAAGCTTCCTTTAAGTTAAATCTTTATTACAAATTATTAACATCATAATCGGGTCAATTCTGTTTCTAGTTAGCAAGATTGTTACCATAGCAAGACAATTTTCACAGCAGAATATATCTCAATTTTGTAGAAGGCTTGATATCTACATTGCTTTATTCGCAGGAGATGATGTAGCAGCAACATCTCCTTCCGATATTTTTTAAAGCCTTCTACAAAATTGAGATATATTTAAAGTTTCATAGTTAGGGGTGGCCCAAGGAAAACAACACCTTGTAGAACACTTTCGTTTACATATTATTACAGTCGATTGAAAGTTGTAATGACAAAGTGCAAACGGTTTCTGGAAATCTATTGTATTAAAGCAGATATAAATGAAAAACAAAAATCAAATTTTTCGTTTTTTCCTGTATATCTCTGAAAGTGAGCGGGCTAGCTGAGATTTTTCAACATCGTAGCAATGAGCTCCATAATACGCAACTTTGCGTCCATTTAACCCTCTCTGTAGCTCTTACCGTTTCCGAGATCCCCATGCATCTACTCGAATTTCACTCACCCGGTATTTATTCCTACTTTTTCATTATTGAAATAATTTTGATATTCAGGTATACAGAAGCCCTTGCAATAGAGTCCTCCGAAATATTTGTAAAACATTATGACTAGCATCTAATTAACAAAAAACACTTGTTTGGCTAATACTTGGACAACTGTAGACAATAGCCAGCCATAACGTCCTGGTATAAATAATTGAAGTCCGAACGATGCGACGAATCAAAAAAACATTCCATTATATTGTTACACAAGTCCCGTGGGCTCTGTTTTCCGGGAGTGAAAAATGTCTGAAAAATTGCATACGCAATACGGCCAGATAGGATAATTTGATTATTCGATCGAACAGCATTTTAACCAATAGGACAAAACTGGTTATCGCGAATGATTACCGGTGCTTTTTCTTAATTTGACAATTAATTATTAATGGTTTTTGAGTCTCGATAGAGCGAGAATACCTCGCGCAGGTCCCGCTGTCCCGCTCTTTCATTCCGGAGAGTCACCGGAGCATTTTCAGCAGTTCTGCCGTTGCCACGTTCGCGAGCGTGTTACATCAAAATAATAAGGGATATAATGTGAGTGATCGTGGTGTGATGGTCGACCCTCTAAAGGTCTTCTGGGTATTAACCAACAGCACTTATCTAGGTAATTTTTCTCCAGATTTTTTGTTCGTTAGGTTTTCGCATGTACAAAGAAGACGCAGATGATTTTTTTAAAATATGAAAACAAAAGCAAATTTTTCACAATTTTTATTTTTTGTCATATCGATTATGCTTTGATTCCGGTGGAGTCAACAAAACACATACCGTTAATGCGAACAGAAAATTAATTTCAATATTTTCAATATTCAAAAGTTTCATAATAATTATTTTCTGACTAAATCCACGACGGATATTGATTTACATGTAAGAGTTACTCATATAATGTCCTTCAAGGTGGAAACCATCGCAAGTGACCTTAATTATATGTATGTCAATTTTTCAAATCTCTGATAAAAAGTGATACTGGAAGTAAAAAATATATTTAGAAGCTGAGTTTTCGTATAGGTCGTAAGCGACCATTTGAAAATTAAACAAATTCAAAATATACATAAACATTTGCACACTTCAAATAGTCAACAAAAGAACAGAAAACTACAGATTCCTCAACTGAAAAATAACAATATGCGAGGATGGCATGTTTCACAACATTTAACATGAAGAGGATCGTCAAAAGTTGCGCAACTTTTTATAGTTCTGTTTTTGTCAACCTGTGATTTTTATAGACACAAAAAGATGAAAAAATTAGAGGAGTTCAGTTGGTGGAAGTTAAGTACTATATTTGAATGATGTTTTCCTCCTTTCGAAGACAATTTTTTATTTGGGAAATTCATTAAGTCATTCTCGTTGAATAATACTAGGACTAAATCTTCGATATCTACATTTACCGACCCTCTTTTTTCCTTTGCCAGAGCTCTCAGTTAAAACGCTTCTTACCTGTGGGATCAATAAATTTCTCGTCTCCGAACCTTTGGCACTTCCCGCTTGGCGACAAAAGGAAACATCAGAATCTAGGGCATCATCAGAAAGTAGAACATCTCATTCATCTCCATCCAGTCTTTCAATGTCTTCCAATTTTTCCATTATTGTCAAAACATGGTTTATTTACCAATTGTTTCGTTTAAAAATTCAAAAAAAGTTCTCATGTGCCCAAGGAGTCGTTACTGACCCACATATATTCAGATGCTCCAAACTTGGCCGATAGTTACCAAATTCGAACAGAGAAACCATCTGAAAACTGGTTTAGAAGTTTCTGTCCTAAATCTATATCAAGGTTCGAGAAGAGTCAGAAAGTCATTCAGATTTAAATAAAATACTGCGTGAGAATAATCTCAAATTTAGTAGAAAATTTACTATGATGATGCATTCAACTACGCCGAAAGTTATATATAGTACAGTAGCCACAGACAAATGTAAGCCACAAGTGAAGAATGAATCGAAGCACTTTGAAATTCAGCACATGACTTCTAGACATCATGTACTGTTAGAAAAAAAAATTACCAAGAAATCAGGGATGAAAAATTATAATTTTTTTTGCTGTTGTTTCGGAAAGTATACGATATTTCAACAAAACAATTTCGACAAGGCGAAAAATAATTCAATCCTCCACAAGAAATGTCTCGAGTAATTTCTCATAAAATGTGCTCTTATTCTCAGGAAACCTGATTGAATTCTAATATCAAATTTCAGGCTCACCTTAGCAGGCAGGGCCGAAAATTAGATTTTTCGTAACTTTGTTAAAAATTATAGAAGAAGAAAAAGAAAGAGTGAATATTGTTCCTGAAGTCTTCTACGTCCTCATGAAAATATAATATGTGAGTTTCTGAGTACCTAAAATGTGTTTTGTTTCACTTCACATAACCCTTCTACGATATTTATGGAGGATCCGAAAGTCATGGATATTTTAGTTGATATGAAATAATTATACTGGAGCAGGAATCATTACCCTCTTTGGACCATATGCAATGATTCCAGAGTAGTGACACAAGTCTCACTTGTGCATGCCAAAGAAAAAACTGGGTTTTACCCCTGCCTCAGTTTTCAAGTTACCCATAATCCCAGTAATTTCTTCAGTTAATGTTGAAAATAATCGCTCGCACACATCCTACATAAAAAATTAAGTATGATTTCAAGCTTTAGGTTTGCACTTCATAATAGTATAATTAAACATATATGCAGGATAAGAATAAGCGAATATTTCGAACATTTACTGAAGATAATGCCGGTTGTATGGGTAAGTTAAATATGAGGTAGGAGTGTTTTTTTTGGCATGTATAAGTGGGACCTGTCACACTACTCTAAAATTGTTGCTAATAGTCCAAACAGGGTATGGGTTCCTGCTTCAGTATAATAATTCCATATTCACTAAATTATTTATGAATGAAGTGTGACAAAATACATTTTAGATACTCCAATACTCGCATATTATATTTGCATGAGAAAGTAGGAGGTTTTAGAAACGATATAAACTTTTCCTTTTCCTGTTCCGATCATTTTCAACAGAGTTGTGACCAATCAAATATTCGGCACCGCCAGAACTTTCAGCGGCGGGTAAGAGTGAACCTGAAATTTGATGCCGACGTTCAACCACGTTTTCTGAGAAAACGATCGCATTTCATAAATCATATACTTTCCAAGATTACACCAAAATCTATTTATTTATTTTTAAACGGAAAAAAAAAATTTTTCACCCCTGGAAGTTTGGTAAACAATTTTTTTTCCATGTTTGTTATGCTTCCAACTACTAGCATACCAAGTTTAGTGGTGCTACAATCGATCCTCAAAACCCAATCGTACTGGATTAATACATGCATGATAACTCTCACTGATATTGAATCGTGTACCGTCTTTCACTGGTGTATATCTCAACGTTTTCCTAAGATGAATGGAGGTCAGTTCATGGAGGCCATTTTCGAAGGGCCCTAGCTACGTTGGGAATTTTTTTAAATATTTGTATGGAGACTCAGTAGGTACACAAAAGTACACAAATGGGGTATATTTGGAAACACCCTGTATGTCTCGAAACCTTTC
The DNA here is from genome assembly GCA_958298965.1 of Chrysolina haemoptera. Taxonomy (NCBI): domain Eukaryota; kingdom Metazoa; phylum Arthropoda; class Insecta; order Coleoptera; family Chrysomelidae; genus Chrysolina; species Chrysolina haemoptera. Next base: position 24,669,301 of record OY282592.1, on the reverse strand, counting down.
ATAGTAGTATCCAGGAACTCACATTCTTCAATTTTTCCAGCAGTTGGTATTCTGTGGCTGTAACAGATGCCTTCGATAATTAATGAAACATTGCAAAAAAATTGGTTTGATATCATTATAAACTTCAATGAAGAAGTCGTATATAGCACCATTTATATTCTTTTAGCTCGTAGGGCCAGAGTCGGTATCAGCGAAATTGGTCGAAAGTTAATTGGGTTGTCTTCTTCGCCTCCTTTATGGATTGGTGTAACGAGTGGTGTTTTATAAGAAAGGGTGCGAAAACAATCATTGGAGGTCTGCTCAAACCAACGCAGAAATGCAGGAGCGATAGTGAAAATGGGATCAACGTGGGTCCCAATTCTACATCGGTATATATACCGGTGCGATTATTCGTATTCTCTGCGTTTCGGAATACGAATAATTGCACAGGAATGTATGTTAATATACAGTATCGAAAACTGGGGTATAGACAGAAATCTACGCAAGCAACAAGGAACGCAATGATATGATAATACCACATAAATAAGAGAGACGCACTACTGCGCGCCTCTCCTATTGCCTCGTCCGTTGATATCCCTTTCTCCTCGAGCGAGTAGAGGAGAAATTGTAATGCTCTCTCAACATATAGCAAGGCTTTCTTTACGCTCTCATAAAACCACCATACCCCAGATGAAAACTTTCTATCTCGCTGGTAGACTTAGGATCAACGTTCATCACGTTCCTGCTACCGCGTCCGCGTTGCCGCGTTAGTTTGAGCGGACCTTGAAGAGGCTGACCAGCAAACCCAATAGCGGGGTCAGGAATAAATTTTCGAATGTTAAGGTGGCTCCACACATTCGGGTATTTGTCCCAAATTTCCAAATATTTGGCATATAGACGAAGGCAAATAATCGCTAACAAGGGTAAATTCGACAAATATAAAGATTTTCCGCTCGATGTTGGTAAATGAATACAAATATTGGCAAAACAGGCAAAGGCACTTCTGATCCACATTTTCGTACAGGGTGAGCTTTTTGTGGAAAGCATATTATATTTATGCTAAATATGTTCAGTTTGTTGAAAATAGAGTTGTTATACGAAACGATAATGGAGTTTTTAGATTCATATGAAAATTAATTTGTGATTTGAAATGCGTCTCATCCACTTCACAAAAGCAGGAACGAGGAAAAGAGTTCAATGCTGAAAAATTCTCAATTTAGAAGTATTCTAATTTTTGTCGATGAAACATGCGATGTAGAAGTGTTGGAATATAGTCCAGACATTATTTTCAGTAGTAATACCACAAAAGCATCGATAATAATCGATTATACTCCCACGAGATGTATTGAGATGTATTCGGCGATAACATCCACCATCTTTTTTAGCAGTAACAAAGCTGAATTCATCAGCAAAAATGCTGCTGATGCAATCACTGGAACGTCTTCACCTTCCACTTTCATCGTATGAATATTTGTGCTTTCCGCGTCAAATACACAAATACATACATGCAAATGTGGGGATATATATTTGGTATAAAAGCGAATATTCGAACATAAATATACAGACAAATATTCAAATATACGTGTATTTGCCAAATACCGGAATGTGTGGAGCCGCCTTTAGAGATATATCATCTATCTCAGCTATGAATTTATTTTGTATACCACTGATAACTTATTTACTCATGTCAAAGAATGACATAATAGATTGGGAGATGATGACAGATTTCAGGTGACGATTTTCTCGTTTATTCCTTTGAGACTGAAAGACATAAAAGTGCTGATGGAAATGATAGAGAACTTGAGCGGTCCCCGCTTGGTTTTTTGGGACGATTTTATCGTCGCTGCCATGTCCATCAACAGAATGTTAGGATATATTCTGGCACCGAAAAACGATAGGCATAAGGGTTCCAAGTAGCCAAAGGGTTGAAATGAAGGGGTGAACTTGGTGATTTTCTCGTTGCTGCCAATTGAAAGTATGAAAGTTTTCATCATGAAATTTCCATAAAAAAGATTGGCATAAGGTCTGCGAATGCCGAAGTGAGGTTAGGTCTTCTGTGGAAAATGAAAATTGAATTTTTCATATAAAAGCCACGCGCGGACCGCTAACATTTTCCATCATTTTCATCATCATTTGTATATCTTTCAGTGCTCTCGAAGATATAAACGAGAAAATCGTCACGTAAAATCTGTCATCATCTCCCGGTCTATAAGTTCAGTATGTGGAAGAATGTTTTCTGTTAGTTTGATAGCACCACTGTAGTAGTATTTTTTCAGAGTATCTGAGAAAATGGAGAATTCACGTACTTTTTGTGTTTCAGTATATGTACTATAGCTGAGCTCTTTTTCGATTGGTTTTTTAATCTATTGGATTGTTCAATTACGTTTTTATAATATTCATTTCTGTTTACTTTTCTTTCTATTCACAAAATTAATAATACTAGTGAAAATATATATACTCAAATCAAATCAAATCAAATTTATTCATCACCGAAGTCAATACAAAAATGATAGAGTACACACATTGTATAAAACTTATTAGACTAGTCATACCTAAACCTACGTACAAGGGAAACATACAGAGTATACAATACACAAGAGTAGGGATACAAATAGTATAAAAAATGTAAAATTATATAGTTTAAAATATTCAAAAGGAAGACACAATTTTATCACAGATTCTAGATTCAGTGTTCCAATAAAAATTCTTCTACCGTCATTATATTTTTCACATTTTGATACCTCTGCTGTTCCAAGACATCTTAATACATAATTATTCATTTCCATTTTTTGAAGTTGTTTGTTAACCGAATAAAGAACATTCCGAAGTGATTATCTGAAGTCATACATACTTCTTTACAGCTCATGATTGTAGAATAATATTTCTAAAACTGTAAGCATAAAGGGTACAATCGTATCCAGAAATATACGAAATTTTATGCGCTCGAGCGCCTTTTTCAAATTTTTTGATTGTTTATTGCCTTTTGAAAAAATTTGAAAATCCTGAACGCATTGGTTTTTTAGTTCGATGAGAACATTTTTTCATGAAACGTAATTCTTCTACCAAATCCTTGTAGCACCCACCAACTTTCCCAAATCCGTATCTCAAATGACACTTCTATTCGTGATACATCACTTCGATTTGAATGGAATGTCATCTGTTTGTTATCTTTAATCATGTTTTGAATCTCTCAATTTTCTTTTCCTGAGTGATTTTACTTCTATACCCTCCTTCCTTTCCAATTTGCATTTTGAATAACCCCCATGGATTTATATCTAAAAGGTAATTCGACGTAGATTATTTACGTCAGTGGAAACAGAATTCAGAATTTGGCTAATTTTTGTCGTAAGTAGGATATAAAGTCATCGAACACTGATCCAAAAAATAGTGGATATGTTATAATACGAGTGTACAAGTTAATCTTGAACGATGGAAAATAGCGACTAAAGTTTGTCTTTCAGCCGCAGATGATTCCACAAAAGATTTTATGAATTTCCTATTCATATTTTCGAACTATAATCATACCATATTTTGTTTATGCATGTATCGCGGATTCAAAAACAAAATGGAAATAAATTTAGATTACCAGTAATGTCAAGCTTATTTGACATTCCATATGATGAAACTGGGAACTTACCGTTGTTACATATAGCAGTCATTTTTCTAGTATGGCATTTTTTTGATCTTCGGTACGATTTTTAGTGCATTTAATAAGGATCTTGATGCAGGTATAATGAATAATATAGTATATGATTCACAAACAATCGCATAAACACAAATAATGGCTGACGGTCAATGAAAACAAAAACTACTTTCGGAATTTTGAATCGATGTAGTCGATACTCATTTAATGAAAATCCATGTTAACGATTATAATTAAACTTTATTGTTGACTTTCACAATTTTCTGGTTTGAAAAACTGCGACATATATTTCGCCATATGTGTCGCCATATAACACTAAAAAAAATGGGCTATGTTAAATCAATAAATGCTTTTCGTTACGGCATAGAAGGTGTAACTAGAAGGTGTACCAAAGTCCCAGTTTTGTTAGGCAAACAGAAGCAACGCTTTTCTCCGTTATTAATTTATTCATAAATATAATCATAAGCCTTATGTCGAACCAAGCCATTTCGTGTTCAAGTATCATAGCTCATTGACTTTGCCGCCATCCGTTCAGCCGAATTATCGCATAGAAATCTCCGTTGCTGGCAAGTTAGCGCTAGCGGTAGTACACATTGCCTACACTAGAGGGGCCACTCCGCACGACATCGTTGTTTGCACAGAGCAGGTTACCTTAAGCATACAGAAAAGAGCATGCTCACAGGTAGCACGGACTACAGAGACATCCGAAAAGCTCCGAAAGGATCCAGCCGAAACAAAGAATAACTTGGAGATGCGCCTTCCACCAGGATTGCGATTTTATGATGAATGCATGTTAATTATTTTTCCTATCTTTTTGAAACTCACTCTATGCTCAATATCAATGGGAGGCCTGCATTGCGTAAACGAATAATATGCCATGATTGAATAAATACCACTTATTCAAATGATGAACAATATCATCAGTTCAATGTATGAAAGCATTACGAGAATAAACTGAAACATACATTCAATATACATGTACATATACAATGTATTCAATAATAGTCAGGGCGACATTTGGCGACCTGGAGCAAACACTTATAGCCGTTACATTTAATGGAGTGTCCTACTTACGGTACGGTGTTAGCAAATGAACTACTCCGATCCCCTCCTTATATCTATTGAAATACACTTTTTTAATCAGTTTAATTAAGGAACATCAAATAAGAAGCGAGTACTTGTATCATAATAAACTCATGTTTATTCATAATAAACAATAGTATAGGTATAACACGAATGTAACTATTTTACAGTTCAGCCCTTCTAGCTTTAACTCTAGCAAATTCTTTGACAATTTATACAAAACTGATATTTCCGACAAGTTCATGTCCCATGTTCATGTCAAAAACAAAGGCTCACAGGTATTGAGACAAACCACATGTACCAAATTAGAGGAGATAAACAATACATCATTTTGCGGAAATCGATCAGGGGTTAGCTACATAAACTGAAACCTAATTAATTTACGGTTAGTATATGAGGGGTAATATTGTGAACGGATCTCAGTATATTTTATATGGTGAAACAATGGTAAGACAATGGTAAACCCTTAATCTGTGAAAGTGATCAAAGTTTCATTATAAAATTCAATACGAATTTTTATTCAATATTGGCTAATTTTTGGTTTTTGTTGAATTTTGTTAAAAAAAATTATTTCTGTTAACCAACATCAGTTAGATAACTGACGCCACTGCAAATGCCTCGAATGATACAATAGTGACTTGTATATAGTAAAAAAACTCTTTAAATTTTCCGTTTTTCCAACAATTCATTTGTAGTCAATTTAAATATGTTTCGTTGTATCTCCTACAAGTGTTGCTCATACTTAGATCGCATAAACCATGAAGACTTAAAATATCAAATATTTTGCAGTAAGCGTCCTTTGCCTTCCAATTCCTGTTACTACCATTTTTAAAATATTCGCATCTGAAAAACCGATTCATTGTTTCTAACAAAAAGGATAAACTATAATCACCGAAAATAAAATGGGCTACCCACTATTCTATCATGTGGAACCAAACCTGTGAAATTTTAGAGAAATCCTTGCTGGCTATTATATTTTTTCATTCGCCAACCTTCAAAGACGCGCTACTGAATGAAACACCTATGTTTCAACTCTTCGCCTTAGTACGGGCTCTGCATGTTCAATTTCTGTCACGAAGTCTGTCATTTTTAGATCATTACCGTGTTTACGGAGAAATTATTTAAACATATTTTCGTTAATATATCGTTCAAAAGGCAATTATATTCATGCTAAAACTGTATATCAAATCACCATCTTCAGTTAAACGTTTGATGAAGGGTGATTCTGGCTGTCCGCGTGTGTTCATCCAGAGACGGCGCTTTCTTACATACACAAAAGGTGTTTTTCTTGTACAAATTTCACTTAGTTTTCCACTCCTTTCAATGAAACACATTGTATAATATTCTGTAAGTGGTCGTAGTTCACCATCTATAAATAGATAGTTAGATAGATAGCTTTATTGATCCTTTGTGCTACACATAATGTAGATGGGACAGGTCATAATTCTTAGAGTAAATACTTGTTATTCCCAATACCAACCCATGGAAATGAAAACTTTTCCTAACGAAAACTATAAAATTTTACCTGTTATTCCCAGTGCATGCTTACTCGAGGAAATGAAAACTTCTCCCAAAGGAAAACTCTGCAAGTTTTTTACTGAATGTTGATAATATTTAAGGAAGAAATGAATACCTACCCTATCGCTATATGGAATAATATGCAGAGGGTCCGGTTTTAAACAATAGTAATTTATGTATCAAGTGAGTAAAGTGATACTTTTTTTACGAGTAGGAAATGTTGACGCACGACGCCGTAGGTGGAGTGCGGCATTTCTACGAGTAAAAAAAACAATTTACTCACGAATCTCATACAGTATTTTTTCTACAACTGTCAAAAAAAATAACCAATTCATATTTTTTTGCAACTACGAAATGAATTTAGCATATTTTTATTGATTCATTATTCGAACAAACTTGGAAGAGTATGCCGGAGAGTTGAGTTTCAAACAAATGAAACGAATAATTTCGACAGGGTCGATATCTCTTTCTCTCCACACTATCCCGCAAAATGGAAAATTTGAAGCGAATATTAAAATAACATATTCATCGAGGTCAATATTATCATTATCAATGTTGATTTGACTTTCGAATAACTAGTCCATCGAAGTAACTTTTCATTTTCTTAGATTTGTATTCAAAATGAATAAACAATCCTCGTGAAGCAACGAATACCTTTTTCTTTCTTTGAACTATGTCAAGGAAATCTCATATTTGCACTTTTGCATCACTTTTCGTTTCTACTTAAAATAAATTTATAGTTATCAAGAATTCGTTATCTGGATGGATGCCCAATTTCACAAATTTTAATAATTATTGTGGTCAACTAGTTTCTGTCGGCCAAACAGCCATAGCTACCTTGGATTACCTAGTGTAGATTAGGTCCAATAGTTCCTTAGAGGTATATGCTATTATTTTGACAATATATTTCCTTGCTTAACAACCAATCAGTGGATTTCAAATTCTGAAATTCAGCCGATAGAATCGGAACTACAGTAAAAATATAATTTTTCGCTGTATTTTCACAGTGATAAACCTGCTTAGTTTTTGTTTTACTATCTGTCAAGTGAAAATAATGGTTTAAATTATAAACGTCAAATTTATGTGTTTTGACTAGTTATCTTCATTTATCAATATGAGCGATCGTTGGGGACAAATGTCCATGGGTATCATAGATGAGGCCGTGGAAAAAGAGTATTTCGTTGAATACGGCTAGAAGTAAAGCATCAATTACCAGGTGACACGATTTTTCTTTATTTCAAATCGATATATTGTCGTCGTAAATATAATTCGTGGTATGATTAAAAACCTATAATTTTTTGGAATATCAATTCATTGGCAATCCCAATGCAAGAAAATACAACTCGTCCTGCGGACTCGTTTTATTTTCAGCTTTGGGATTGCAATTCATTAATATTCCAAAAAATTATCGGTAATAATCATACCACTTATTATATTACCCCTGAAAATATAGCTTGTCGCTGTATTTTCACGGTGATAAACCTGCTTAGTTTTTGTTTTACCATCTGTCAAGTGAAAGTAATTATTTAAATTATAAACGTCAAATTTATGTGTTTTGACTAATTATCTTTATTTATCAATATGAGCGATCGTTGGTGGCAAATGTCCATTGGTATCATAGATGAGGCCGTGGAAAAGAGTATTCCGTTGAATACGGCTAGAAGTAAAACATCAATTACCAGGTGACACGATTTTTCTTTATTTCAAATCGATATATTGTCGTCCTAAATATAATTCGTGGTATGATTAAAAACCTATAATTTTTTGGAATATCAATTCATTGGCAATCCCAATGCAAGAAAATACAACGAGTCTGCCGGACAGCTTTGGGATTGCAATTCATTAATATTCCAAAAAATTATCGGTAATAATCATACCACTTACTATATTACCCCTGAATATATTCGCCGCGATAGTATGGAATTTTGATAATACTTATTTAATAGTAAGAATGCTAAGAATATTATTGGTGAAACATTTGTATATCAGATATTTATAGCTTATTATTTGCCAAAGAAAATGAGAACTGGCTTTATGACAGGATTTCGTTATTATTCGGAACTGTCACTGTTGTTGCATGAAACTGTCGGTTGCCTGGCAGCAGCCGTTGAAAAAAGTGCACTTTCTTTACGCTTTTCCGTTTAATAATGAAATCGTATGTTGATAGTGGAATATTGTAATACTTTACGCACACAAGCCACACAAAAAAAGTGGGCTTTTTTTGACAGTATTCGTCATGCATGTGTTATTCATTCAAGGATTTCGTCAACTGATTCTCCAAACTAGTTTCGTTTATATAATTCAATGTGATATGTGTTATGCAGGTTTATTCGTGAAACTGTAGAAAAAATTAAATTAATAATGTTATGTAGTATTATTCTGCATGAAGAAATATTGAATTCAAGAATTTTGAAATATACAGTTTAGTGTAATCCATTTGAAATTACAAAGTGTCATGATGAATCAAATATTGTCATTGGATTGATCACGCACACAACACCAGAGGAAATTTTCAATTAATTTCAAAGGGTACTTCTCGAGAAACATTTAATGGACGTTGGGCATGGAAATGTCTGTATGTTCATAGACCCAGCATGCAACACCATCCAGTTCTTCTGATAGTCGATTGTGTCTTTGTAATCTTTCAGTTTCTCTGAAAGTCTTCACCAATCCGTTACTTTCTAAAATATTCACCTAAGAAAAGTTTTCATTTGGCATGCACTGTTTACGGAAATGAACTTTGGAAGTTTTCCAATATTTCAATCTTAAGAAACTTCAACAGATAAACGAAGTACTTTACAAAAAAGGCTCCGGATAAGTTCGTGCTTTTGAGAAGATGGAAAAATGCATAAATTAACTAAATGAATCCATGTCAGACACATTGCAACTTCAGATGGCTATAATAATGCATTTTCGAAAATAACCCTGTTAAAAATTTATTTTTTTTGGAAAATAATCAGACCAGTTGATAATCCATCGAATAATAGCGTATTGATGCGCAACTAGCAAAAGTGTCACTTCATTTCTGATAATAATAATAATAATAATAATAATAATAATAATAATAATAATAATAATAATAATACTCCCTCATAAATACTCGTAGAGTGTACCCAAAGACATAGCCTGTGCGAGTAGAGGACGGCTATTATTATTATTTGCCGTGGCGCTCCGGGGCGACTTACTGATTTTTGGTGGCGTATTCACTTTTCAGCTGCAGGAAAACCCGGAAAACCTACAGCACCACGGGTGGCCGGCGTATGCACTCCTAGCTAGCACTAGTCGAGATTGGCATCTAGATAACACACAATACACTTGATTTCAACAAGGACTGTGGTCGTCCATCGATTCCGATATTGTGTACTTGAGAAAAAATCCCTCGTACATACATCAGGCTCGAACCGACTACCGCTATACTGAAGATCTGAACGGCCTGCGCCTTAGACCGCCAGACCACCGACCACCGTCACTTTTCTCTCTTTGAATAACATAGTAATTTTACGTTGAAAAAAGGGGAAAATTCTCCATGAAAATTGAAAAATGAAAAATGTGATTTATTTGTAATATCTAAAAGGAAATAACTACTTCCTCGGCACAAGCCTCGCTGGACATTGATAGATATTGTGAAAACACTAACTGAAAAGAAAATAAGAAATCTGAAAGGGAAAATTCGCATTTTCATTCAGGTAGTTGATTTTTTTAATTTTCTCTAGAATCATCAAATGCGAGAGAAGCGAACCTTGCTTCAATAAAATGAACGATTTCTGTTAGTGATATTTTTTAATAACATTCTCCCTATCTAATTTATGTAATAATTTTTTCAATGAAAACTAGATAAAATCAAAATAATCAACTATCTGAATGAAAATGCGAATTTTCACTTTCAGATTTTTTCTTTTCTTCTCAGTTAGAGTCTTTTCACAATATCTATCAGATGTAGTTCTATGTCCAGCGTGGCTTGTGCCAAGGAAGTAGTTGTTTCCTCTTAGATATTACAAATAAATAACATTTTTCATTTTTCAATTTTCATGGAGAATGTTACCCTTTTTTCAACATGCATACCTCCCAAGAACGATGGAAATAGCGACTAAAGTTTCTGTTTCAGCCGCAGATAATTCCACAATAGATTTTAAGAATATCCTATTCATATTTTCAAACAAAAATTAAAATTACTAGGTATTTTGATTTTTGTTCGAAAATATGAATAGGATATTATTAGTCGTCGCTATTTTCCATCGTTCAAGATAACCTCTTGGGAGGTATTCATGTTGAGAAGGTTGTAATATACCAAAAAAATACATTTTTTGTTTTTAAATTTTTATGGAGAATGTTCCTATTTTCATAGTAATTTTACTTACTCACAATACAGACCCATTTATATATTCAAATCAACCGATTTTTTTATTCATTTATTGTATTCAAATCAGTTTCACTGCAGATACTTTACAAAATCAATAATAGAAGATGCTCTTACACAAGTTGTCATTTTATCGTCCACAGCAGATTTAGCGATGGAAAATCCGAAGAAAGTTTACTTACAAGTACAAGTCTAATCGTGGCTAGGTATTATTTGTCACCAATTGAATTTGTCTTGTTTCGAGTTCCATATGAATGTGTATATGAACCAAATTTGTGCTTATTTTGGTGACAGTGGGTGGCTAATTGACAAAAATAAATCTGACGGCAGTCGAATATTCCAGTTTCTTCATACCAAAGATCACTGGAATATCTCCTATTTATTTTGTGTATAATTTTGAGAAAGAGCTTTTGTAAAATATTCAATTTCTCCAGATAGCACTTAGGCACACCCTGGGTGATCCATTCCTTCTTTTTTGTAGTTTGCGTGTTTTAATTGTGACAGTACACTCTTCAATTATTTGATGAATAGTTTCTGTGAAAAAAGTATTCGCAGTCAAAGGGTTGTCTATGTGATAAAGTTCATTCCAGTTAATCACCGACATTTTATTTTTTAATTTTTTGTAGTTAGTTCGCCGAATAGTATATTTGGGTTCATAATTTTTTTTATTTTTGATAATTTTTAAGGCAATCATAGTAACACGGTGGTCAGTCAAGTGAGTTTCCATCAGGACATATGTTGATATAATGTTCTTATAATCAATGTTGAACTACTTTCAATTACGGACATTTCAACAAAAAAAGGAAAGAAATAACATAATAATTACATAATTACAATAATAATATTTTCCATAATATTTTATAGACATAATACTATATATCTACTAAGAGAAAACATTGGTGAGGATATGGGTTCTAACATTAGCTGTTTTGAAACACATAATCTATTCTCAAATGCTTAACGGCCGTTTTGAAATGTTCCTTTATTAATTACCCTGCATATTCGGAAATCCCATTTCTCAGCTCCTGAATATCCTTGGGCGGAGTTTGCTTAGACTGTCTTCATACAATCCCGAAAAAGAATGAAAGATTGTTATATTGAAACGGTAATTTTGTTCATCAGATATTGGGTTTTCTTTTTCGTCGGCTTTGTTTTCTATATAAAAGGACTTCGTTCCCTGTTTAATTTTCTTCATAAAAAATAAGACCTATTATTTCATTGACGAGGATTTCTGTACAGACGTTGATTTGAGGATATTGCATATGCTCTTTCTTGACACAATTGTGAGTTTCAATTATTCCCGTGTCAACAGTTAATTTTATTCTCAAATGAAATAATGAAAAATATTACTTCATCAATGGACTCATATTCTGTGTCAAATTCACGTTAATTCGAATTTCCTCGGGCATTATTTCACGAAATTGCTGTCTTCTGTCGTGATCGTCTTTGCCAAGTTGTTAATGAATGCTTGCTTTGTTAGGAGATAACTCATTAAGTCGGTATGAAACCCACTGAAATATTTGTAAGCCCAGCAACTTTTGGAACTGACGTGGTAAGATCCATGGCGTAGTGCCCTGAAACCTCTTCTTATGTAGCTTTATAAAGAGGGGGTTAACCCTATTAGTGGCTATGGGTGAAACAAGGAACAGGAGACATCAAAATACTCGGAGCTCGTTCAATGAATTCGAGATTTTTTTTCACCATCTGAATTCAAAGGGTTGGATCTAGGCATCTCTCGGAGTATTTTTTCAATTTTTGTTAAAAATGACGTTGAAAAAATTGCAGAAATTTTACCAGATTCACTATTTTTTATCTCACTAGAAATTTTTTTTTTCAAAAAAGTACTCTGAGAGGTGCCTGTCTCATATATTTATCTTTCTTGTCAAAAATTTGCAAGAATACATGCAAAATCGCACCGTAATAGTAATTTACGTAACAAGTCCGGAAAACACTGTTTTTTTGGACGAGTGGACAAGATTCTAGGACGAGCGTAGCGAGTCCTGGAAGTCTGCGAGTCCAAAAAACTGTTTTCGGACGTGTTGCGTACACAATTTTTTCGGCAACCGTGTAGAATAACAAATTGAGACACATTTATTTTTTACATTTCTTTGTAGAAGAAAATTTCGAACATTTTAATTCTTATTTGTATTAAATATCGAAATGCGAACAGAAGATAGGTAGTAGATAGTAGTAACAGAAACAGAAAATTCGAGCATTTCCCGGACTAGTCCGGGAAGTGATACTTTCTCAAAGAAAAATCGTCCGGTAAGTAGATACTTCCGAAAAAAGTGATTTTTGCTGAACCCCTGCATACTCAATATTAGATCTTTTTTCTTCACTGATTCGAGCGCCCTCGCATAAATATGTACTTTTACATGGATACTAATATGGATGTTTGATTGGATTGTTGTTTCATTCATTAAATTTGGAAATAATACTGAAGCTATTCACGAAATTTTAGCACAGGAGATGAAACCAATTGAAATTATAAATGGGATTATTGAAGTTTAGAATATGTTGAATGAATAACTACTGAAATTGATGAATATTGGTGGTATTTACCGACAATTTATTCGCGAATTCTGTTGTTAGTTCTTCAGATATACCAACATAATGACATGAAATGGCTCAACCCAAGAACTTTTATCCAACGAACAGGTATCATAACAGACCGAAAGCTACTAGAAATTGCCTTAAAATTCATGAATTATTGGTGAATGAATATTGACGACAATTTTCAGTTTTCACCTGTCAATAAAATTCAAGTTCACAAAATTGATGAATTGATTTTGTAGTGTATCTATTCTATTTTGAGTGTTGAATGGAGAATTTTAAAGTGAAATTGAGTGAGTTCTTTACAGTACTCTGGTTCTAGTGTTGATTGTGGTCACTACTCTACACCTTAGCCAAAGGCATAATAACAGATTGTTACAAATTTGATGACAATTCCGTGAATGGAACATCTTCTTCCGAACTGGACCATTTGGAGCATTTGGAGACACCTTACATCCTATTTTACCGCAGAGCTGATTGTCACAATTCTTCGGACCTCTTTAGAAGATCTCAACCATTGAATTCCAACTCTTCAGATCATGTTGTGTTGCAGGTTTTTCCGGAATTCCCTGCAGCTTTAAAAACGAATGCCACCTAAATCGCCCCGGAGCGCCGGTTGATTATTTTAATGTTTTTACTCTGTTACTGTTGTTTTTCATTTGTTAATTCAAATTTCAATAAAAGTTTTCTTCACGCTAAAAAAAAATCGAATATTTTAGGAAACTATTGTTTCAGCTCACTTATGTTTCTAGATTAACTTTCCTAGTTTTCTTGGACACTTACATATTACCTCCGTGCTATAATCCAAAACCCACAACAATGTCGCAAAAGCTTACGATAGCATTGTGTTCCGTTTCTTTTCGTGGCATCGTCTAATGGTTTCCGTGACTTGGATGCACTACCAACATTAGTCCCCAGACAAATTATTAGGCAACGGTAAAGAATGAGTTGGAAAATAAGATCTGACATAGCGGTCAACCATAAAAATTCAATTAGATGAAATCTGTCGGGAAATCCTAAACACATTCAGTAATTGGGAAAAAATCAAAGAAAAGATGCGTGTGGGAGTTTGTTGTCATTCTTGAGTTTTTGATTTGATAATGACTTCACTTCCTTCACTGTACCAAATGACTTTTTTAATCGATGATGGTATTCATCAGTAGGTTTTGTCATGAGTATTCAATCAGTAACGGTAGGAATTCGACCATCATGCTAGATAACGTACTAGATATATTTTAATAGACAATAGCTAATTTTAAATTGTTTTTTAGTTCTCGTTCCCACGAAAAGGAAAATCCTGTATTTTTCAAGGAACATCGTTAGAGCCGAGGGAAAGTAGGTACGAATTGGTGTTCTTGAATTTCTGAAGGCTCTATGTCTCAGGGAACACCAAAATGACGGCATAAGGATGTGAGGACTGAGCTAGATGGGCCAATCTCGATGAGACCGCTAACGGTGTAACGATTAATGATATTTCGGAAAAGCGTCGTCCATAAAAATATCTATAAAACAGAGACAGATCGCCAACCTTTCTGCGATGTTCCAGAGAAGTAAGCGAGCTTGTGAGCGAAGTATCACCGACGAGACGAATGTCTCTCGGACCGAATCTAAAAGTTTCAATGTGTGTTTGGGTAATGCACTCCATATATGGGAACAGTTCCAAAACAGGTCTGAGAGAAAGCTAGAGAGCAAGGAACACAACTGAGGAGGCGAGAGATAAGACGGAAGTTTGGCTATGAGTCCTTGGTGCCAAACGCGATCAAATCTCTAGGAGATATCTAGTGCAACGGCCAGAGTTTCACCATATTTTCCGATAAATTGCTGCCAAATACGTGAGACATAAGCAGGTCACCGGTTGATCTCTGGTGCCGAAAACTATATTGTCGATCATATAATTCCTGAGCGTTCTAGATATTTCATGAGCTCGATGTTGATAGTTTTCTCCATGACCTTCGAAATAACAGATAGTAGTGCGATAGGTATGTAGTTGCTGGGCTGGGTAGGTTCTTTTTCTCTATTTTAGGGACTGGTTGTATCCTTGCAATTTTTCAGTTGGACGGAAATATTCCCAAATTATAAAAGAGGTTGAATAACTTGCAAAAAACTGGTGTTAGTTCGGGAGCATATTTCTTTAGGAAGATCGTAGGAATTCCGTTAGATCCACTAGCTTTGTTAGTGTCAAGACCCAGCAAAATACGTCTGATGGTTCGCTGGCGAAAAATAATTTCAGGCATATGACTGGAATGGTGTTCTGGGGTTGTTTTCATGATGAATCCAGCGTAGAATTTGCAGCAAACATGTTTGCAAAGATATTGGCGTCCTCCTGAGCGTTCGTTGCTAGTGTTCCATCTGCCTTTGGTAGAGGAGGAAATGAGCTAAAAGTAAAATTTCTTCCAACAGCTCTGGAAAATGGAGCGGTACCCGTTAGGACACTCAGCGACACGAGCTGTGATCGTATCTTGGCGTTGCAAGGTTCTTTCGAAGATTCGGTTGTCTCCTTGCAGTTGTTTCTTGCTTCAACATATTCCGTTCTAGTCTCAGTGACCTCATTTTCAACCATCTACGGTATGCTGCCTTCTTGAGGGCGACAGCTCTAGAGCTGTTTCCAGAGTTTATCAGATAATGTCCTTTTTGACGTGTTAGGTATATATGTGTGCATCCCCAGCATAATGATCTCAGACATTTCTTCGGCACATTGTGTTGGATCTCTAAGAGAGAAACACACTCTTTTCATGGAAATGCTGAGAAAAATACGCGAAGACCATCCCAGTCAGCTGAACCGTGGTACTATATGAGACAAGACAGCCTTGAGCTGCTCTATGGTGTATAAAATGTGCAAAGAGTGGAGATGAGGTTGTGGTCAAGTGGAGCACAAACTTCTATCACGATTGTATGGATCAGGATTGGTGGTGAGAAAGAAATCAAGTGTATTGGCATACTGGCTGTTTACATCAGGAATGCGTGTGGGTAGTTCGACCAGTTGCTCCAGAGCATAAGTGATAGCGAAGGCCTCAGCTTGACGATCTGCGTCGTCTGTTTTGTTGGAAAATTTGAGCCATGTGTACATTGAAATCCCCCATTATGATGACTTCATCTGTTAGATGATTTTGCTGGATAAAGTCTAATTTGAGTGAAGAAAACTCGAAAAAGTCACTATAGGATAGTTCATTAGGAGATAAATGAAGGCATCAGAGGAATTTGGTCTGTTTCGTATCAGCCATTACATCAAAGTTTTTCGGCTCCAAACTCTCTTTGCGTTGGCATGATAGGTTAGTCTTAGAGTAAAGACAAACACCACCTTTGAATCTGAGCCGAGAATGGAGTTCGTAACCATGACAAAGCATGTGGACTCTGTAGGTGGAGGTGTTACCGGACGATGGTGGAGACCATCTACCACCTACGGTTATCCTTTCAGTCACCTCTCAAGACCTTCTTAGTCCGACCCGATGGAGACACACTACTTGCACACTACTTCGCACATATTCGGATGAGAAGCTCTGTATTATTCAGCGCATTCGTTCAAAACTTTATTATTTTTTGAGTGAGGCAAGAAACACGTCAATTCAAATATCGATTATTTTGGTAGAGAAGTTTAAAAGGCTCAATGTTCGTTTTTCAACCCATCACTTAAAGCTAAAGAACTGTTTTCCTTGCGACCGTCAACGGTCGCTGACAAACGCGCTGTTCTGCTCATATGGCTTTATGTGCGAATGGTTTCCTTTGAGCGCGCCGACTGACATACGCGACTGTCGTGCGCCGCCGATATTTTGGTCGTCTGTTCTTGGGAAATATATACCCACATCCAAATGTAGAAGAGCAAAAAGAGTTCATTTAACTTTGTCAAAGAATAAACTTTTTATTTCCTAAAAATAATTAATTGAAAATAAAAATAGAGTTATGCAAGGTTTGATAAAGTAGGATATAATATATCAGAAACGTCAATCATTGTTGAAAAAAAAAGTATATCATTATCATTATCAGAGCAAATCGATTCATTTGCTTTTCTATACTTGTATGTATGGATTTTCCTGGAATTTGCTTCATTTGCATTTTCAGAACGTATTCACTTTGAAAAAAAAATATACTTTTGGTTTCCTTGGAAATGACATCACTTTTCGATTTTAAAATGGGACACCCTGTATTTTATTACATGCTCGGTTAGGGATGATCATGAGAAATCCAATTAACGATTCCAGGTTTGATGGTATTATCTCCAATAACTACGGAGATATCGCCAATTATTTTATCCATGTGCTCAATGAGTGGGAGAGAGAGTTGGATGGAACAGCCATGAAAAGTTCATCTCTCCTATACTCATTGCACTCATGGATAAAATAAATGGCGATAACTCCGTAGTCATTGGAGATAACACCATCAATCCTGGTGTCGTTGGATTTTTTAGGATCATCCCTAACTACTCATAATGTAATAATATACGGGGTGTCCCATTAAAAAATCGAAATTTGATATAACTTTTGGTAAAACCGAAAGTTGTAAAATACTATAGCAACACACCAAATTTGAAATCTGTCTTCGAAACTAAGGAAAAATTAGGGGGCGTACCTCAAATCGTGGTCATCCGGATAATTTCATTTTTTTCATTTTGTCAAACATGTTAGCTTTTTCAAGATATTGCCCGATAATGAATAATTATAGTTATATGATTTTATTTGAAAATAATTAACCTAATAATTATACCGGGTGTCCCTATAACTTTTTTGTTTTTGAAGATATTGAAATAAAATTTGAAGAATTTGTATAAAACATAAAACTGAGTTTTTTACAACTATCCGATTTTCGGTTGAAATGCATTTGCTGTGTGAAATTTAATATTCAAATTATCATTACTATTATTTTTCCAAATGTCAACAAGGCTCGTCTTGTCAGTAAAAAAGAGCATTTCATTACGAATAATTTGACACCGCACTATTAGGTCTAAAACAAACTTTCGTCAACAAACTTGAAAATATTACGGTAGATCTTTCCTTTTGAGATTAAAATAATATTTAAATTCATCGGGTAACCTGTGACCAACACACATGATCCAAAACCATCAATACAGGAAGCTGAAATCCAGAAATTCCCCCTGCATAAATGATATCATTAACATGTTTTTCAATTAATAGCGAACACAATAGTTTCCCTATTTACTTTTGCAGAAGTGAGGAAAGGTAAAGTATCGACAAGTTATGTTTTTTTTTTCAATACACCTTAATTACATTATTTTATCAGTTATGTGTGTCACAGGTTACTCAATACACATCACATTTCATTCTGAAATGGTGTTCCATTTTGAGGAAGTTTTAACGAAAGTTTGTTTGAAACCTAACAATGAAGCGGTATCAACAAAATTATAATAAAATGCAGTGTTGCATTGGAATAAAAGTAGTAATACAAATTCCAAAATAAAATTGTACATTGCAGACACATTTTGACTGGAAACAATATTTACAAAAATGTTGGAACTTGAATTAGTGATTTTTGAACATATCCATATAGCCCGCTAGAGTGAAAAATAAATAAAAAAAGTGACAAGTGACACATACCTAGTAGTTTTCGGAATATCAAAAAAGAGACAAAAAAGTGATATATACCAGGTCATATTAAGTTCATATCACTTCCCGTGAGATCGGAAGTTGCAAGAGGCTGAGTTACTTGTTAAAAGATGCAGTTTTGTCGTATGCAAATCCTCCAAATTGATTTTTTTTCCTGACCCGACAAGCCACTATGTTGCCATTAAAAAAAAAATTCAATAATAATTTAAAAATTGGATTCTACACAGTAGATGCAGAACCATAAAGTTGTATTTTCCCAATTATTAATTAATAATTTGAACGTATCCATCCAAGTGATACATGCTTGTATTTAAGATGTCTTATATGAACAAAAACAACTTGCGGTGAGACCGGAAGTTGCAGAAAGATGAGTCACTTGTCATAAAATGCAGTTTTATGTCTCATACAGTTCCTACAAATTTCTTTTTAATATCTGCAAAACCAAAAAAGTTAAGAGGGCGAGCCACTTTCCGTGGACACCCGGTATAGTTTTCTAAATTCAGGTTTCCGAATGATACATGGCGCGTTTGCCTTAGCAACCCATCATCTACTGTCGTAGAGAGATGTGGTAATCAATCGAATATAGTATGATCATTCAATGATTTTATTAGTCTTTCGAAAGAATGAGTTGACGTGCTCTGTAGCTTAAAAAATATATTAATGAGAACCCTTATCTATCTGTCATCAATTTGCCCTTAACAAATGAGACATTTTTATTTCCAATTCAACAGCCATGGAAGAGGAGATCAGATGAGAATGGAATAAATTTATTTGAATGGTTTGAGTTAACAATTCTGTCATTCCATTCATCCTCAGCAAAATGAACCATTAAGTCTGAAAAAAATATAAATTTTATAGGCTTGTTTATCTGTTCTGTTGGTGATATCCGAAAATAATAGTTTCTTATGGCTTGTTGATTATAAATGGCTCAAATAATCTCCGCACTACCAGAAAAACGAAAGAATCCAATATTTTTCTGATTTGTTTGCAGCAAAAAATGAAACATCAGGATTTACTATCAGACAACTTCTACCGGGTGATTCAACCAAGTATTCACGGTCCTGTAACTTTCTCATTTGAAGAAAAATAAATAAATAAGGTACCTCACACATTTTTTCGATGGTTCATTGAAAGAAATTGTATGACTCATTCCAATTATTCATATTCGGTCACATCTTGTCAACTTACCTGTCAACTTTTTTTTTGAATGAGTTGTAATATTTTTCATTGTTACTTATGAGTTTCTGGAGTTCAACATATAAATTATTAGATAAATTCATCATAATTACACGAAGTACTAAGGGGATTTGATGGCCCGCTGGGTCACCAAATCCTACCAAACTGGACTTTTTTCTCTGGCCCTACGTTGAAAAATGTGTTTGCGTTAGAATCCTTGCAAATATTGAATGCCTCAAGGACAGAATACCCACTGAGTGCCAGATGTTGCACAGAGTCAGTTTTCGAAGAGAATAGCATTCAGAGGGCAGCTGTATTTTGAACACAATAGACGTCTGACGGACAAATACTTGTTTTTATTTGCTTTTTCTATCACTTTGATGAAACGAAAGAACACTCTTTTGTCTTATTTCCACTAGATTTTTATTGTTACGACCGGTTTCGGGTTTTATCCTATTATCAAGTATAAAAAACTAACTAAACAAGTCATCAATCACACACTTTTTCTATCAATTAATTACAATTTATATTTCCTTGTTGGTGTTCCATTTTTGTAGAAAATAGAAGAAAGAAGTTTTTTCATGGCGGTACATTCTCTTAACGCTAGTGTAAAGAACCTTTTTGTTAACTATGCATAAAAATAGTCAGAATAATTAATTTTTCTTGGCGTGATTATGAAGCAAATATAACTTTATACAGTATCGGAAACTTTTCAGCTGGGGTATAGGCAGAAATCTACGCGAGCAACAAGGAACGCAATGATATGATAATCGGGTCAATTATGTTTCTTAGTAGCAAGATTGTTATCATAGCAAGACAATTTTCACAGCAAAATATATCCCAATTTTGCAGAAGGCTTGATATCTACATTACTTTATCGGCAGGAGATGATGTATCAGCAACATCTACTGCCGAAAGATTTCAAGCCATCTACAAAATTGAGATATATTATGATGTGAAAGTTGTCTTGCTATGATAACAATCGTGTAACTGAGAAACAGAATTGTCCCGATTACCATATAAATAAGAGAGACGCACTACTGCGCGCCTCTCCTGTTGCCTCGCCCGAAGAATTAACACCTCAGTTGATATCCCTTCCTCGAGCGAGTGGAGGAGAAATTGTAATGCTCTCTCAACATTAGAGCAAGCTATTCTTCACGCTCCTATAAAACCACCCTACCCCAGATGAAAACTTTCCGTTACTGTATAGAATTCTTCTATGCGTGTATGTCACTGAACTCCTTCTAAACGGCTGGATCGATTAAGATGACATTTTTTGCGTTTTTTCAAGTGGATTCTGGAATGGTTTAGATTCACAATTTGGTCCACTACAAAATGTTTTTTCAGGTAATTTTTTATGTGTAAGTTGAATGTAGCAGCTGCTCCCTGCGACTTCTCCATACAATGAGTTCGACAATAACATTAATAAAAATATATTGGCGAAACAAAAATATACACATCAATAGACAGGACAACGTTCTCCGGGACCGCTAGTAGTTTTATATGGTGGTACTCAGAAAGACATCTATCATAATAACAATAAAAAACTATAACAACTCATTTGACAAACAGTTATCTTTGACACTAGGTGACAAATTGTGGATAACTAGTCACTCAAATGTTTTCAATAAAACCTTGAAAAACTGTATAAGGTTTTCTTCAAATAATGAAGTTACAGGGCCAGGAATAGTTGGCTGAATCACCCGGTATATAGCGATAGTGTCGTTTTCAATGTACCAGATGGTGACGTCGAAACTACTGTGGAAACATTAAAGGAATCCTGAGAGAGTCTGGCAAAACAGTGAAATTATTCTGTGTTCCAGGACACAACAAAATACCAGATAACGAGATGGCTATTTAATTTGCCAGGCAGCCTCTTCATTCTTGAAATGTACAGTGAACAAAATTTACATTTTCACATAATGTGTGAACGCGAGATATGTTATTTTCAAATGGGAAAATATCAGGCGCAAGTATGGGATGGAGATGATCTTAGTAGATATTTACGATATAAATATC
This sequence comes from Chrysolina haemoptera, assembly GCA_958298965.1. Classification (NCBI taxonomy): domain Eukaryota; kingdom Metazoa; phylum Arthropoda; class Insecta; order Coleoptera; family Chrysomelidae; genus Chrysolina; species Chrysolina haemoptera. The sequence continues at coordinate 24,647,418 of OY282592.1, read as the reverse complement.
GTAAAGATATTACGCTATGAGATGGGGAATTGGTCAAACGATGTCATTATGCAGAGTTTGGTAACCCATCGATTATCGTAATATGAATTTACGATACTACTTTCGTACAATATTTCGCCAACTACCAATAACTTTAAAATTATTTACCCAAAATTAGTTAATATTCCTAAAATTGATGATACGCAAGCGTTGCAAAGGGTTGAAGTATTATTATTGAAGTTTAGTTTTTTGTGGTCCTTTGAATGTTTCAATAAATATTTGATATAGGTAGATTGTGAAGATCAAGACGTTCCGAAAATGATGGGTGCTTTTTGATTCTGCTGACAACGGTCCTCACAATTGGCATATTAAAGAAACCTAGACATCGTCGCTATAAAATCAATGAACATAAATCTAAATACAGATTGTTTATGGTAAAAAATAAAGTTCGTAGCTTCAAAAATGATAAACAACAGGTTTTGAAATACACCCAAATGAGTCTAGTTTTTACTGTATTTTGGGTAATGAATCAATATTGAAAGTTTCTCTCGATTAGGATACAGATTATATTTGAAAAATCCTCTTCCGTTGTGGCATTTTTCATTTTATACTTTTTTATTCAGTTATGGGGTAGTAGCATTAAGCCATCAGTGCGGATCCTATGGTTGGAAAATACAAAAATTAAGTGTCCAAAGGTCAATGCTACTTTTCTTACTTTATAAAAATATAATAACTGCAAGATAGACACTGTGAACCCATTCCATATGTATTCGTTCGACTTGCGAATTCATTTTCAAAATAAACTAAAACTTACCTGTGAAAGGTTCGAGTATGGTTTTTCCCCTTTCTTCCTTACAAACACAGCATTTCCATACAATTGTAGCTTTCACACAACACAGTAAAGTCGAGAGTCGAGGTAATAAATTGAATCACTTTTTTCCAATTACACTATAATTATTATCACAAACGCACAAAAATAAAAATAAACTACAACTATCAGTAACAAATAACGAGAACGAACGCCAATGGCTATTCACTTTCCCAATATCCAATCGGACTTTGGGGCTCAAAACGAGCGCATGCGCCTTAAAAACATCGCGTAGCATCTTGATTTGTCAGTATTCGCCTGAAGACACTTTCAGATTCGAGCAATTGAAACGTTGTGAAAAATTTAAAGAGGTAGAAATCTTTCATCCATTAAGACGATACGATAGACGTTCGAAATGCAAGTAATCAATTCACATATTGGTAGTAGGTGAGTTCCTTCACAGTCGATGATTCATTGTGGATTCCCAAATGTATAATTTTTGTTTGTAAAAATTCCTTGAGTGAAAACTGTTTTCCAAATCTGCAAAAACCCGACTTTGCATTCTTAATCACAAACAACTCCTTTTGTCATCAGTTAGCCCTTTCTTTTAATTTAATAATGTTTATCATGGTATCAACAGTGTGTCCCACTTTGAGCAGCCACACCCTCGTATTTTCTTGACAGTACAGTGATATCAAAAGTTATTTTTCATAACATATAGTACCCAAAAATATCTAACTTGAGGTTGATGAAATATTCGTATATCCATTTTCCACGGCTACCTACGACCAACTGAAAAGTAAAAAATTGGGAAAAACATACTGGCATTTTTTTATCGCAAAAATAACACCAGATTCTGTTTCAGAACACCCTAAAACCCCTAGATCTAAGTGCTTTATTCATTAAAATATACAGGGTGGCATCTGTTAGTAGCAACATTATTAATTTTTATTCATCCGAGATGATCGGTGGCTTTCGATTTTTTTTGTCACAAAGAGCCTGAACGTGTTCAATTGATGCTGAGTATAATAAATACCCAAATTTTACTTTTTCATGGCTTGCTATGACCAGTTGAAAAGTGAAAAACTGGGAAAAATTTACTAAAAGAGTTTTTACTAAACTAACATCAGATTCTGGTTCAGAACATGCTTAAACCCCATATCGCATTAAAATATACAGGGTGGTCTTACAGACTAGCAACATTTTCAATTTGTTTTCATCCGTAATCTTTGGTTGTTTTTGATTTTTTTCTCTATAGTAACAAAGAACCTAAAATGTTCAATTACTGCTATAGAAAATAACCAAATATTACTTTTTCATAGCTTCCTATGACGAGTTGAGAGACGAAAATACATTGAGGATACTTTAAGTACAAACATTTCTGGATCAGAACACCCTGATATCCCCACCTCAATACTTAAATCTAAAAATATACAGGGTATCATCTGTAGCTAGCAAATTTGATAACTTTTATTCATCCGTAATGTTGAATTGTTTCTGAATATTTCTTTTCCAATCAAGAAGCACCCAAAATATTCAATTGATACAGTGTAAAAAAAACGAAATACTATTAAATCAACTAAACGCTACGACACTACGCTAAAGCTAACGCAAACGCTACGACAATACGACGCTACGCTAGATGATACCCTTTATATTTTTATAATTCAAGAATTGAGTCTTGGAATTTTAGGGTCTCCTGAACCATAATCCGCTGTTACGTTTGTGCTACAAAAGTCCTTGATGTGTGTTCCACACTTTTTCACTTTTCGACTGGTCATAGCTAGCCATGAAAAAGTAATATTTTCTACAACATTATTCGAACATTCTTTAGTAATTAGTGATTATGGAAAAAAATCGAAAACAACTAAACATTACGGATGAATAAAAATCAATACTATGTCAGTTACAGGTGACACACTGTATATTTTGAATAATTTAGTTTTCAATTTGGTCGTAGGTAGCCATGAAAAAGTAATATTGGAACATACCCTACAGCATTATTTGAATATTTTCAGGTACTTCGTGACACAGGAAAAAAATCGAAAACTATCAAACATTGCGGATGAATAACAAATAAAAAATGTTGTTAGTTACAGATGACACTCTGTATATTTTAATGAATTATCACTGATATTTGGGGGTTTTAGGGTGTATGCTTCTGAAGAGCCTGTTTTATTTCAATCCTATATCAATCCTCCTGAAGAGCTTGGCAAAGCGAAATAGATTTTTGTCGACCAAAATGTATTGGGGATTAAATGCGAGAGAAGCGAACCTTGCTTCAATGAAATGAACGATTTCTGTGAGTGATATTTTTTTTTTTTTTTTTTTTTTTTTTTAATAACATTCTCCTTATCTAATTTATTTAATGATTTGTTCAAGGAAAACTAGAAAGAATTAAAAAAGTCAGCTATCTGAATGAAAATGCAAATTTTCACTTTCAGATTTTTTCTTTCCTTTTCAGTTAGAGTCTTTTCACAATATCTATCAGATGTAGTTCAATGTCCAGCGTGGCTTGTGCCGGGGAAGTAGTTGTTTTCTGTTAGATATTACAAATAAGTCACATTTTTCAATTTTCATGGAGAATGTTCCCCTTTTCAACATGAATACTTCCCAAGAGGTTATCTTGAACGATGGAAAATAGCGACTAAAGTTTTTTCTTTCAGTCGCAGATGATTCCACAAAAGATTTTATGAATTTCCTATTCATATTTTCGAACTAAAATCAAGATCCTGGTGTTATTTTTGCGATAAAAAAATGCCTAGTATGTTTTTTCCAATTTTTCACTTTTCAATTGGTCGTAGGTAGCCGTGGAAAATGGATATACGAATATTTCATCAACCTGAAGGTAGATATTTCTGGGTACTATATGTAATAAAAAACAAATTTTGAAATCACTTTACTGTCAAGAAAATACGAGGGTGTGGCTGCTCAAAGTGGGACACACTGAATATTGCGAAATTTTGAAAATAATTTTTCATTATTTCTGTCATATAGTTTACCTTGGGGTTGGAAGCAATATGATATTTAAATAATAAGGTTAATTACTGCTTGGCTAACCTATGAAGGAATATGGATAAACGTATGTGCTGCCCAAATTAGAATGACTATTTCACTCATCTTAAAATTTTCACCTAATCTGACCAATCGGAAGCCAAAGACAACTCGTGTTATCGCGATAACACCACCAAATCTGATTGGAGGATCAGCTTCGGTATTTTCAGCTACGTAACCATGACGAAATGAATACGTTTGACAGTTTGATCAATAATAAATATAGCTGGATATGTCAGAATGAGTCGCTTCACTGCAAATTCAAATGAAATTATGAAACGAAACATTATGATATTGACGATTTTAATAATTTGTTTATGACTGTCATACATTGTTCGTATTTATATTGAAACTTTATTCGTGAAATAGTCTTATCAAATTCAACTCTTGATTGAATTTATCTTATAAGTCTGTCTTTTATTTCTGAACTGCGGACTCGTGGTGTTTTCACGAAGCAATTCAGTTTCGTTCAGAAATAAATCGACAGACTTTTCACGAAAATTCAATCACTCGTGGTATTACTCCTGAGAAAGTAATCGGACGTTAAAGAGGGTAGTATACAGAGTCTAATCTAACCTCTTGCACTCCCGTGAAGGACGGGTGTATAATGCCATTTTATAATGAATTGCGATTGTGAAAATTTCGAAAAAAAATTGTGGAAATTTTAAATTTTGTTGGAAAATTCGGAAAATCTTAGAAATCGCTGTTCGAAATTACACAGTTTCTTCCATCCGGCAATTCCAGTATTATTGCGGCTCTGCTCCGGTCAGCTGACGTTCGGTGGACAGCGGCTCCCAAAATTTCGACGAATTTTCCAACACAGTTCAAACTTTCCACATATTTTTTCGAAATTTTTACACCTGCCATTCGTTATGAAATGGCATTATACACCCATCCTTCACGGAAGTGCAAGAGGTTATACTCTGTAAATAGTACATTCAGTTATAATGTATAGTGAGCTCTTTTGCTACTGCACATCGATAGGCGTGCCGATTTCATATCCCTTTATAGATTTGCTAAACTGTACGTCCGTGATGAATCCTTCGTCTTCCACCTTTACATTCTCATGCGTGTGCAATATAATTATTTCACCAAGTGATGATTGAGTTCAAGAAAACAGGAGTATAAAAGAAATCAAGAGAATCGTAAAGACAAAAAACACCAACACAACCATACAATTTATTTTCTTTGCGTTTTTAGTTACCCTCTTTTCTCTCAGGTTTTTGTCCTTCCAGCATGTGTTATAAGAAGGAAGACAATTCTTTTCATTGTCTGGCGAAACCGTTTGATTCGAGTATACCCTGAGGGCACATAATCATAAAATCAACATTTCCAGAGAGTAAGGAATGAAGTTAGGAAGTTGAATTACATTTAACTTAGTTTAAGAAGTAATTTGCCACGTTAATTGAAGCGGAACGCGGATGCGATGGGAAAGCTCTATTTCACGCAGAGAAAATACCGTTGCCATTATTCATGATTTATTAGGGTCCTAGTCGTAAAAATTCGAATGCCACCAACTGTATATATTTCGGAAAATAAAAATTTATTAGCTTCCATTTATAGCACTGAATGTTCGGTGGGATAACTGCAGCATTTTAATCGAAAAGCAGGTATTTCGGAAATGGTGAATAATTCAGTAATCATTCATTACAGTTGATATTGAACGGGTAGAAAATTTCGAATGGAGTAGGTAGTTCACACGTTTTCATCACTTACAGTTTATCTTTCTCGCAGTCTCTATATGAAATATGGTTCATATTTTCTGAACTTCACAATGTTCAGTTTCAACATTTGAAAAATAAATTGATTATTCGATCATTGCGATCAACTATACAGGGTTACAATTTCAAAAGTATTAATGACCATCAACTTCTTGAAATCCCCTTGAAAGATCAACTTGTTACACCAGTCAATATACAGTAAACTTTTGGTACTTTTCATGAAAAAATCAAATTCCCACACCTTTTTCAATTAAAAAAGGTATACTTCCTCAACAACGCTGGAGGTGATCTTTTTCGAGATATTTACAATTTTCTATATCAATGCATGTTACTTAGCTCCTAGGGCGCTAAGTGAAGTTGCTTAGAAAAATTTCAACAATCTGTATCTCGAAAACGAATCATTTTCCGATAAACATTTTATAGGAAAAAGGTTGTTTATTTTGACGAGATCTACCACATACTTAGTTTTTGGAATGTTCTCAGCACCTTCACTTAGCGCACTAGGAGCTAAGTAACATGCATCAATATAGAAAATTACAAATACCTATCTCGAAAACGATCACCTCCAGCATTGTTTATAAAGTGTACCTTTTTTACTTGAAAAAGGTGTGGGAATGAGGTTTTTTCATAAAAAGTACCAAAAGTTTACTGTCAAAAATGTTAGGGCAATTTGAAATAAATAATGACAGCGTACGCAGCGCCCTCTGGATGTTACATGGAAATTGATGCGAAATTATGATTTCCCACGAAAAAAAAACCCCGGATACCAAATTTCGTGCAAATGACTTATTTCTTGCAAAAGTTATTTTCAAAAAGCGAAAAAAAAAAATTCAATTTTAACACCCTGTATGTCCGAAACGAAGCATTTCCGGACACAAGTTTATAGTTTCTTAAAATTGTCTCAGGAATACGTCACTTGAATATTTTAACGTACTTATGTTACACCCTGTATAGTCCAAGAAACGAGGAAGTGGCCCAATGTTGAATGTGCAAAAATTAATATCCGAAAAAAAAAATTTGAGCGTATAGGAAATTAAAATTCAGGATGGGTTTCTATTTAATGCGATCCTGATAACCGAACATAACCTAAAAATTTGTTTCCAAAAGCGGTTTTTTGTTGATAACTAAAAAACTACAGCTCAGATAAAAAAAATTAAATCAAAAAATTGTAGGCATCACAAGGATCTATCAATTGAGTGGATTATAATTTTTCCGTGAAACCGTGAAAAATCGGGTTTTCTATAACTCTTTAACTGTAAGGTATTCAAACTTGTTAATTACTGTTATGTGTGTAGCCTATGGCAAACCAAAAGAGTCTTTTTTTGAAAAATTGATAAATATTGATTATTTTTCAAAATATATGAAGTTTTCTCAAAAAATATGCTCTTTTAATTTGGCTACTCTTGCTCGGGGAACGATGCTACAGTAATGATTCAGGGCAAATTTTTTCATATTATCGAATGAATATAGTGATTTTTTCAATTTTAAGGGTCGAAAAAAGCAATTTTTACAATGTTCGAGTGTTTGCACATATTGTGGTTCGAGTGAATGCGATAATTTCGAGACGCCTACCATCGAAATAGATGAAGAATTGTCCAACTTCATTGATAGAATGCTCACAGACATTATGGAAGAAGAGGAAGAGGAAGAAGAAAAAGAAGAAGAATGATTCAGCTGACAATCCTCGAGGAAAATTAGTGAATCTGTATCAATATAATATATAAATATTTTTTCTGTAATACTTTCATGAATGTATTATTTTGTGAATATAATATCCGTGTTTTTCTCGACGAACTACCCCAAATTAAGTACAAAGGGATTTTTGTATGTTGTCCAGAAGCCGAGATACTCCAAATTTTTCAAGCGCAAGCCACTTTGCACGCACGAAATAAGTTTTCAGTGCTATCCCCACGCCGCCACCCGCTACAGCTGCCACGATCTGCGCCTGCACGCCTCACTTTATTCATCAATTAATAATACTGCATATCCTAGTATTTTTTCATTGAAGATATAGGTATTCAACATTAATATCCACAAAGGTGACTGCTGTACGATGATTATTGCGCTTTCCAGATTTTTTTTTTTTAAATAAAAAGATTATCTCGGCTCCTAGTGATCGTAGGAATTCAATTTTTTTTTAATGCGTGAAATCATGCTAGGAATCTATTTTCATAAAAGTAATTTCAATAAAAACAAAATTAAGGAATTTATTTAGAAAAAAAAAAATATTAAAAAATTGTGCAAGTAATTTTTTGACCCTTAATATTAAAAAAAAATCAATATACTCATTCGATAATATAAAAGTACAACTCGTACAGAAAAAATTAACACGATCAAGAATATACAGCTTAGCAAATTTATGAAGGAATATCGATAAACGTATGAGCTGCACGAATCAGGATGAGAAAGTATTCGGACGATAATGAGGTAATATAAATAATTGTACATTCAGTTATAATGTAAAGTGAGCTCTTCTGCTACCGCGCATCGATAGGCGTTCCGATTTCATATTCCTTTATAGATTTGCCAAACTATATAACAACGTCAGTCGAGTCGGTCACCCTTCCACGTAGTTAACAGTTGCTTTACTTCAGAGATCGCCGGAACTAAATAATAAATAAATAAATAGGGGTTTCATTTCAGATTTAATAATGACATGTCACTAACATCATATAAATCCACCATTCTTAGCGCAGGGTATCAGGGGAGGATGGGATGACGGACGCAGAAGTAGCTACTTTTCTGCTCCCAATCAGGAGAGCAGAAGAGCGCCCTACCAAGGCGATCCTAGTACCCCCGCGAGAGGGTGCTGTTATCCGCCCGCGCTGGTGTTTACGCTGGGTCGGACATTTCACTATATCATGGTAGAATCTAATAGTATGCACGCCTCCTGCAAAGCAAATGCGTGTTGTTTGTATTGAATTCGATGTAGTTTATATCCAGGAAAAGGCTAAAGCAAAAAACTGGGTCGCCGGAACTACTCATCAACTAGAGCTGCCTGCCGTTTATTCTCCACTAAGTTCTTTTGAGCTCTTTTACCCTAAGTATTGTATAGTCAAAATTAGTAATATAAGAATATAGTCAAGATCATCCACGTTTTTTTTACATTTGAGTAATTACATTGAAAATAATTTTTTACTTTTCAGTCAATGTTGGAAGTAAAGCGTGTTCTTTAGTTTTTTATTTAATTTCATTTTTGTATTCTTCGTCTTGTGGAATGCTACTGCGGCAATTTTTTTGAGGGCTCTAGCTTGAAGTTATTCCGCTGTTTCATCTAAAATCTGTAAATAGATATTTGTTGTTAAATGAAATTTCAACATCCAACATTCAACATTCAACATTCAACTGAAGCAGGTTAATTGTGAAATTGGACTAAAATTCGTGAATGAACAAATCTTACCGACTTCTCTATAATTTTATTAGAGTTTTAGCAAAAATATTCTTCAGACTTTAGGATACTTTAGAATTCCTTGTGTAACAAATCGTCGAAATTCCTCTCCTTCAGCAATTTCCTTCACGTCCTGTTTTTTACGTTTTTCACGTTTTTATGGAGGATATTAATTCCCTGCTCTTGCAAAAATAAATAATTTTTCTAGTAGCAATCTTCATGTATCGACATCAAATGTCGAAATGCTATCGAGCGAGGGTCCTTCAGCCAGTTGTGTTCTGAGTAGTCTCTGTTACTAATAATAATAATACTCCCTTATAAACACTACCCAAAGGCATAGCCTGTGCGGGTAGAGGACGGCTATTATCTTTATTATTATTATTTGCCGTGGCGCTCCGGGACAACTTACTTTCATGTGAAGGAAAACCCGGAAAACCTACAGCACTCCAAGCTAGCGCTAGACGAGATTGTCTTTTTTTTTTTTCAAATAAATCGCATCATCCATTAGAGGTTATTAGCGATGGAACAATAATTAAATAACATTACATTAAATTACAATACATTACATTACATCACAATTCAGAGTTTACAGTGTCTATATTTTGTTCAGGATGTCAATTGACTTGAGAAATTTCATGAAGTTCACTACGTTGTTTCCTTGAAGATTTTTCTGCAGGTCGTTCGAAAGTCCACTGGATACTCTTTGTCATTTAGACAACTCACAATATACTTATTTTTCAACAAAGCATGCGGCCGCCTATCGATCCGATATAAAGTATTTGAGAAAAAATATCTTGTACCTACATCGGTCTCGAATGGAGTTTCGAACGGCCTGTGATTCATCATATTAGGATTCACAGGACTCACCCAATCTAGTTACGAAATTAAATAATTCAACCAATTGAATTAAACCGAAAAACAGGTCAGTTCTGACTGCGGCTTGAACAGGACCCTTTAGCCCTAGCCCCAGAGTGGGACGCAGTTAATAGATCAGTGACCTGCATATATTTGTTACGAGAATTAGACGGCCCGATGTTTTTCACAAATTTTACGGATTTTTCCGCTTTATTTTTCAGTTTTCGCAACTTTTTCTCAGAAAGAGAAATGTCTCAGCTCCTGGTATTTTTCAAGAAGCTGTACGGACTACGAACAGCACTTTCTCAGCACTGTCTCTTCCGCGAGTTATCTTGCTATTCTATATTTACACCCTAACGATGAAATTGATGGAACGTGTGATGATTGATCATTCTTTATATTTTGATATGGAAAATCTGATGACACTCGACATGCCGCCCCACTATTAGCTGAGTGCTGAGGTATAACGTATACAGTACACATTCTGTAAGTTTACTTTCACCTCGCTCATCAAAAGTGTTGGGTAGCGAGTTTTTTATTATTGTTCGGTTCGGAATAGCCTTGGAAAGCGTCTAGAAAGCATCTCGACCGCCAATTCATTAACGAGTTCTCATTCACTGGTGAATTCAGATAACTCTCCGGAAAAGGAGTCGATTTGTCTGCCTGTCACCACAATAACTTTAACGACTTTTCCTTTTTAGCTGAGCTCATTCTATTCACTATGGCCGATAGGCCTGGAAGTTTGACTTGTCTTCTTCGTCGAGTTCATTGATTGGTATTATAATCACAGCTGACTGCATGTAATGAATTCCATGTTGACATTTCGCAATTTTTACTCAAGAAGAAAAAGAGAAATAGTAGGTTATTATCATTTCAGTGTTGTAAGGTTTTATATTTTTCCTGTTCAACTGTATAAACGAATTCAAAAAGAATTGGGGTTACTGTAGCAAGTAAGCAAAAAGACTTTTTGAAGGTCCGTCAAATTTTTGTGTTCAAAGTGCCTACAGCAATTTTCAGTACAAGCTCTACAAATCTATGCAGCAGTAAAAATTTGAAAATTATCAAAGGTAATACCACGAGTACTTCAAATTTTATTGATAATTTTTTCATTTCCACGAAAACTTGTTTATTTGGCAAAAATATGAAAACAAACCGATTGATCACTCGTCCTAACGGACTCGTGATTTTATCTAAATTCGGTTTGTTTGACTGTTTTTGCCTCAAATAAAGAAGTTTAAGTGATGAAAATAAGAAATTATGTGATAAAATTTTAAGAACAAGTTGTATTTGGGAAGATTATTTTTTTCAGCAATTTAAAGGATTTTGCTTTATCTTTTTCATTTTATTATTTTATTGAACTCAAAGAATACATAAGATAAAAACTTTTTGAACAAGAGAAAGAATTAATTATTTGAAAAATTGCAGTTATTGAATACACAGTTTTCGTAAAGAGTTTGGCCAGCAAGAACAGGATGTCTCTTCTTGATATTTTTACCGCGTTTACCCACAAGCTTATTATACAATCGTATGGGGCACCGTTCAGGATTCTCTGAGTTTGGTGTCAACCATTTTGTGTCAGTGCATTTTTTATTCCCACCCTGGCAAGTTTTACTAAATATAGGATTGTATTCTAATCGTCGTTTTTTCACCTGCATTATTTAATTCCTCCCTGATATAATGGATAAGGCAATTAACACCTTCGCCTCCGCTCCATGCTAATTCATACTCATATATTCTTCTTGTTCTATAAAACTTTGCAATTCCTTTCTCTCGCTCTTTCTTGAAACGGATTGAAGCTTATATCAAATTCTAGGTAGTATTTTTCCTGTATCAACTTGGCTGTTACAATCCAAATAGTTTTCAACGCATACTCTTTATAATCTTCGCCGTTGCATTTTTTCATATTTGCTGCCCATCAGTCTTCCAGAACTTTTGCAATTCCTTATACATTTTTTGGATTTGATTGTGTTTTGTGGAGTGGAATTTTGTATTAAATCTTCAATATTCTCTTGGATGATGGCACTGAATCTGTTTGTGTTAATTTTTCAAGCACTCAATCATGACAAATTCAGAGTAAAATTTTGACGTTTCAATATAAACAAGGTATTATCGATGAAGAAGCAGTTTTATCAGTATAATACTGAATGATTGGCCAGAATAATTCGTTGCTATTAGTTGAAACCACCAAAATGTCAGATTTTGACATATGAAAAAAATAATCACCTGCTATTTCCAGTTATGAATTTTGACAAGCATTCTGGTCAGGTAAGTTTTATTTTAGATGTGTTTCGAGTTATAATTGTTGTAACCAACAGTCTTGTTCATTAAAAACCCACGGCAAGTGCCGTTCCTACACAACCTGAATTAGAACCATTTCCTCGTATCCCAGTTGAAATTTTACATATATATTATATATATATATATTATATATATATATATGTATATTATGTGTATTAGCCCAATGAGTGTGAGAGGGAAACTAAGCTTATGGATGAAATAAATGGTGGTATCTACGTAGATATTGGAGATAACAACATTAAACTTGGTATTGTTGGAATCCTTATGATCATCCACCAACCGATAATGCAATGAAGAAAATGAAACTCAAACCATTAAAGATATCGAAGGAAACCCTACAACTTATGTATTTAACATTTTTTTGTTATATATAAAATAAAGAAATTACGGAGGGGGCGACGGACTTATGGTTTTGCTGTAGATTTGTTATTTGTTTAGTTTTACTACTTACCTATGATATTTTCATTGTAAATAAATAATGAAAGAAACGTTGAGAAATATGAAGACTGGTATCTTTTAAAATCAGTATACTGTAACTTAAAGTGTTAGATATGTGGTATAGTTGAACTCAGAAAAATATGGGCTTTCGATTTTTGATATAAAAATATACGTTTTCAATTCAAAAATAAATATCGATAACGTCATATCTTGTAAGGTGGTGAGGGAAAAAATAAAATTTAATTCATATTAAACGTTCCTTCATCATCACAACCAAATATACTGTGAATACTGTGAAGACTATTTTGATATTGGCGGAAAATATTAATATTAATCGTTGCTTCACACTGTGGACAACAGTTCGCTGATCATCAGTCAATATTATGAAGAGACAGCATTTCGACACAAACCATCTTCAGAACCAGATATACAGCGTGTTATGTAAGTACATGTCCAAATTTGAGAGAGGGATTCTTTGAGTGATTGTAAGACGAAAAGCTTATATCAATATAGGTCCGATAATGCTTCGTTTTCAAGATACAGGGTGTAAACATTTTTAAAATAAATCGTATTTTTCGTTAATATCTTAATAATCCTTCAACAGATTTTGTTGAAATTTTGCAGTGTTATCAAGGTTAGTAAGGGGGTTATTTAACCCTTACTATATCAAAATTATCGTATTCAGTGGCGTCCCGGAGGGCAACTTAACAAATATTTTTTGCAGAAAAAAAGTGCGCCACTGTTTTTTTGTAGTATTTGAATTTGTCTCACATTGAGCACCTGAAATTACATCTTTTTTATATTCACAATACTTTTCGTACCTTGCTTTGTTTTTGAGAAAAAACATAAAAACTACTTTATTGCATGTCTCTGGGAAAACATAATAAAAAAATGTAACTACTTAACCATCAAAAACTGAGGTCTACATGCTTGTTTTGATTTTCATAAAAATTTCTAATACTAGAACAACAAATAACACTTCCAAATTTCAACAAAATCGGTTGAAGCAATTTAAGGGGGTTATTTAACCCTTACTATATCAAAATTATCGTATTCAGTGGCGTCCCGGAGGGCAACTTAACAAATCTTTTTTGCAGAAAAAAAGTGCGCCACTGTTTTTTTGTAGTGTTTGAATTTGTTTCACATTGAGCACATGAAATTACATCTTCTTTATATTCACAATACTTTTCGTAACTTGCTTTGTTTTTAAGAAAAAAACATAAAAACTACTTTATTGCATATCTCTGGAAAAACATAATAAAAAAATGTAACTACTAAACCATCAAAAACTGAGGTCTACATGCTTGTTTTGATTTTCATAAAAATTTCTAATACTAGAATAACAAATAACACTTCCAAATTTCAACAAAATCGGTAGAAGCATTTTAAGGGGGTTATTTAACCCTTATTATATATTATAATTATAGTATTCAGTGGCGTCCCGGAGGCAACTTAACAAATATTTTTTGCAGAAAAAAAGTGCGCCACTGTTTTTTTGTAGTGTTTGTATTTGTTTCACATTGAGCACCTGAAATTACATCTTTTTTATATTCACAATACTTTTCGTACCTTGCTTTGTTTTTGAGAAAAAACATATAAAAACTACTTTATTGCATGTCTCTGGGAAAACAATAAAAAAATGTAACTACTAAACCATCAAAAACTGAGGTCTACATGCTTGTTTTGATTTTCATAAAAATTTCTAATACTAGAATAACAAAGAACACTTCCAAATTTCAACAAAATCGGTTGAAGCATTTTCAAAATATTTACGAAAAAAACGATTCCTTTTAAAAATGTTGACACCCTGTATCATTATCGGACCTATATTCATATGAACTTTTTGTCTTAGAATCACTCAAAGAATCACCCCTTGAAGTTTGGCCATGTATTAACATATGGATTATCAGTACTAATATATGGTCGGGACACTGCTTGATGGAACAAACCATTACCATAACCAAAGATAATCGGGTCAATTCTGTTTTTCAGTAGCAAGATTGTTATTATAGCCAGACAACTTGGACAGCAAAACTTATCTCAATTTGCGACGTAAAAATCGTTACCAAATCGCATAAGCTCGGCTGTCAGATGACAGACGGATATTTGCCTCTAGCTTCAGTGGAGATGGGGTGGTTCGTATAAGTGTAACGAAAATAAAGGGATGTCAAGGAGGGCGCCAGGTAAGTTTACCCCTTCCAAATACCCAGTGAATAAAATCATCAACCTCTAAACCTACCAATGAAAATTAATGAAAAAAAAAACCGATACACGTCCGAGTAACTACATGGGCGTAGCCCATTTCGGCCCGAAAATGTGAAATACCAGGTAAGATGAATTTTAATGAGCTTGGGTAAATGCCCATTTCGGCCCACAACGATAGGTAAACTAATTAAAAGGTATTTTTTTTTTTTGGAAAAAGAACACAAAGTCGTCTCCACGAAATTTAATAGAGCAAAGGATATAAATCCAATCTCAAACAACAAGACATGTTTCGAACATATATATGTTCATCTTCAGTTGGGTACAATTAGTAATATAGAAAAGCTGAAAATGTTATAAGGTTAACAACATGTGGATAATTCATCATATTTTATACTTACAAAGTGTGGAGAGAAAAAATACAAAAATAGTAGGACTAACAATTGAGCTATAGGTACATGATGTACTTTTTTACATGTTATTTATATGAAAATAGGGGTAGAACCCCAGAATATCCATTCAAAAGACAATCTTGAACGTGAAAACTATACCATACACGAAGCGACGCTTATTCTTTACAAAATGGAAGAGAAACAAAATTCCCAATGGCAGAATGACACTCCTTGGAGACAGAGGGGACACCTAGTGGAACCTTAAACAACCTATTAAATAGGTGAAAAAGAAAACTATATTTATAATATACCCGTTGGACAAGCGACAAAGTTTAGTAATTTAGACGGCAGATGGCCTATGTGATTTGAATTTGGAATGAAAATAGGCAAAGTATAAGTATTTTGCTAACTTTGCCTATTTTCATACTGACCCATCTATATTTATTTTTGTTAAAGAACTTTTTAATGTACAAATAGAAACATACGTAAATTGTAATAGTACCTATTAGCATTACAAATATGTCTAGAAATTTAGGAAAGAAAAAACAAAAGTTTATGGAGGAACAAATATAAAAATATAAGAACAAGGAAATTTCAAAATTAGATTATGTGAAAATTGTATCATATTATCATTCTAATAAGTAGCATTAAGGCGATTTTTGTACATATTGATAAATTAATAAACTTTTTAACAAAATTGAATAATATATGTTGTTATATCTCTGTGTATAGTTACAGATCTTGTGAACGCATTATATTTAAAATTCTAATTAGGTACCTAATTACTAGTCCATCGTTAAACCCTCCGGGCCGAAATGGGTACATTTAAAATAGGTACATTTTGTGTTTGGGGCCGAAATGGGCCCTTTTTATGCACGGTACCTGCCATCTCGGGCACATTTGTTCAAGTGACACAATACAGAAAGTACCCGGTAAACAGGTACTGTATGAAAATTAACTGGAAATATTCTTTCAGTTCCAAGTAAATATATCAGTAGAATCTCCAAATTACAAATTGAGGGTCTGAAAGAAAATGTTCACACGCGAGTTGTAGGTCGAACGGAACCAAGATTAAACGGCGTAGGCGGCGGGGCGTGCGTTAAACAAAAAAAAATTAACCCGCTATGCGATATTTCTTGGGCCCTAAACAGGTAAGAAAAAAATACGACTTATTTACGCACTAAGGCATAAAATTTTGATATGACAATCAAAAAGTTACTAAAAATGAGTCACTATTTCAAATCATCAGTAGAAAAATATATCTTTGATTCTGAGTCTGATTGACAATCATATACAAAAATGTACCTACATATTTCAACTGGAAATAGAAGGATTTCACCAGGATACTGCATCGTATCAGTTTGAAGTAGTTATTCAACCTATATCAAACGAAAAATCATCCAGTGTATCACAAATAGATGAAAACACATATTTATATATGCTTTCCATATTTTTCATACGGAATGAGAGAAAAAGTAAATGAATGCCGTTTCCGTCCTCTTTAACAAGGCTTTCTCCCGGAACATGTTATTCAGATGAAAAACGATGAGACCAACGGTGCTTTGACCTGAACGAGCGGCATATTTGCCTTTCGAGGAAAATGATAATGCGTCCTGAAGTTTGTGGTAGACTGCAGTGTGGAAAGTGTCCGTACGCCTAATTTAATGCTATTCTACTATGTAGTAGAGGTAAATTATAAAGATGTAGAATATTAATGGGTCTAATTGTACTAAATTCTCGAGTTGCAATGGAATTACACACACATTATGGAACTCAAGTCATTATCATTGTTTCATAAATATAGCATTACTGGAAATGAAGAATTTCAACACGTAATGCTATATGTATGTTTTGGATATCTTGTACCAGTATTGAAATAGCTATTTATTTGTTCATCAAAAAAGAAGAAAATAAAGCATTTCCGACCTGAATGTTTTTTAATGTCCTACGCGAAGCGGAGAACAGTAATAAACACCGGACGTTTTTTTCTATTTTGCTTTTGAATGTAATAATGGTATTCGCTTTTAAATTGAGATGAAGCTAATGGACCTTTTCACGGGCTATGAAGGAACACTGTCATTAGAAAGTGTATTCACTAATATAAATCGGGATTGTAATTTCTGACTGCCAGTTTCTTTGTAGTAAAGAAAGGGGTGACGTGAAAATAAGACTTGTTGTATAAGTTGTGCACCATGGAATCTCAAATACTCGTTACATCTGGATTGTCTCCTATGACAGTTGTAATTTGTAATACCTGATCGGTGCGGGTTCGTCCATGTCGTTCACGTAGCAAATTAACAAAAATCGTTGAAGAATTTCAACACGTAATGTTATATGTATGTTTTGGATATCTTGTACCAGTATTGAAATAGCTATTTATTTGTTCATCAAAAAAGAAGAAAATAAAGCATTTCCGACCTGAATGTTTTTTAATGTCCTACGCGAAGCGGAGAACAGTAATAAACACCGGACGTTTTTTTCTATTTTGCTTTTGATTGTAATAATGGTATTCGCTTTTAAATTGAGATGAAGCTAATGGACCTTTTCACGGGCTATGAAGGAACACTGTCATTAGAAAGTGTATGCACTAATATAAATCGGGATTGTAATTTCTGACTGCCAGTTTCTTTGTAGTAAAGAAAGGGGTGACGTGAAAATAAAACTTGTTGTATAAGTTGTGCACCATGGAATCTCAAATACTCGTTACATCTGGATTGTCTCCTATGACAGTTGTTATTTGTAATACCTGATCGGTGCGGGTTCGTCCATGTCGTTCACATAGCAAAATAACAAAAATCGTTGAAGAATTTCAACACGTAATGTTATATGTATGTTTTGGATATCTTGTACCAGTATTGAAATAGCTATTTATTTGTTCATCAAAAAAGAAGAAAATAAAGCATTTCCGACCTGAATGTTTTTTAATGTCCTACGCGAAGCGGAGAACAGTAATAAACACCGGACGTTTTTTTCTATTTTGTTTTTGATTGTAATAATGGTATTCGCTTTTAAATTGAGATGAAGCTAATGGACCTTTTCACGGGCTATGAAGGAACACTGTCATTAGAAAGTGTATGCACTAATATAAATCGGGATTGTAATTTCTGACTGCCAGTTTCTTTGTAGTAAAGAAAGGGGTGACGTGAAAATAAGACTTGTTGTATAAGTTGTGCACCATTGAATCTCAAATACTCGTTACATCTGGATTGTCTCCTATGACAGTTGTAATTTGTAATACCTGATCGGTGCGGGTTCGTCCATGTCGTTCACGAAGCAAAATAACAAAAATCGTTGAAGAATTTCAACACGTAATGTTATATGTATGTTTTGGATATCTTGTACCAGTATTGAAATAGCTATTTATTTGTTCATCAAAAAAGAAGAAAATAAAGCATTTCCGACCTGAATGTTTTTTAATGTCCTACGCGAAGCGGAGAACAGTAATAAACACCAGACGTTTTTTTCTATTTTGCTTTTGAATGTAATAATGGTATTCGCTTTTAAATTGAGATGAAGCTAATGGACCTTTTCACGGGCTATGAAGGAACACTGTCATTAGAAAGTGTATTCACTAATATAAATCGGGATTGTAATTTCTGACTGCCAGTTTCTTTGTAGTAAAGAAAGGGGTGACGTGAAAATAAGACTTGTTGTATAAGTTGTGCACCATGGAATCTCAAATACTCGTTACATCTGGATTGTCTCCTATGACAGTTGCAATTTGTAATACCTGATGGGTGCGGGTTCGTCCATGTCGTTCACGTAGCAAAATAACAAAAATCGTCTTTTTCTGTTTATCTCTTTTGCTTACCTTATTATTATTTGATACAAGATAAGTAAATAGATTATAATATACAAGGTGTTAATTAGGTACGTTGACAAACTTCGGAAGGTGATTCATATGAACTTTTCGTCCTGAAAACTTTCGAAGAATTTGTCAACGTACTTGAAAACCTGATGAGCCGCAGTAGAAAAACTTCCATATCGCTTGAAAAAATGTTGGGACTACTTTCAGTCAAGTACATTTCAGAGAGCAAACTCCTATTTAAACCAACAGCTGAATAGCAAGGGTACAGAAATGACAAAGTTGTGGTGATTTAGAGAGATTCTGAAAGATGCATTCATATAAAACACCAATAGTGTGTAAAGTAATACTTTCTTTCAATGGTGCTTTTATCGATTTCAACGCAAAAAATACGGTGTTTATATAAAATCATTAACTAGTGACACTGTAGAATATCAGAAGTGGATAGAAACAATATAAGGCAGATTACGTACAATTCTGCGTTTCATCATTTTTCAAAATTTTTATTGTTATTGAAAAATAAGGAAAATAAATTAATTCGTTTTTTCTAAAAATTTCATGATGCTAGTAATTTTTTGAAAAGGGATACTTTTATTTTTTACCTTTCGTGCATCAAACTAATACCATGCAACTGTGATTGAACACATTCATAAATTATATTGAAACCCTTTGATTTTCTCTGGGAAATTCATGAAGCTCTCTTTTTGTAATAAATACTTTTTCGGTATTTTCAATGGTTGACGAGTTATAGGCTACAATAGGCTTTTTTGACCGAAGGGGTGGTTTTCTAATGGCGAAGTCGTGTCCACTAAAAACGGATTATTGTGTTTTTATGATGTGTTGGAACTCCACTAACAGTTTATGAAAGAACTCCAAGCCCGATATGTGTACCGATATGTGACGCTACCTACCATTGCTCAATAAAATTTAAAATAGAAGGAAATGGAGGGAAAGGCATTTTTATTGTCAGGCAGACTTATTATACATCACTTTACGAAGTTTCTGACATGCTGAATACTATTTGAATATCCTTATAAAATCACCAGGACTTCGGGAGTTTGTGAGATAGTTTTCATTCCCGACCGTAAACTGTTTACTTTGAAACTGCTTTTGCATCAGAATTGTCTTTGTTTCAGTACATTGTAGATAAACTGCGAAAAAGTGGGCTCATATGTATCCTCCTTAAAATTTTATTACACCAAATGCGATATGGGGTTAACTCTATGCAGGATGGCATTTTCACATATTCATTTTTTGCTATGTAAGGATATTACGTGCGAATTTATTACTAGGAAAAGGAGGTACCTCATGGAAAAATGTACAGTTTGTAATCTGAACGTTAAAAGTACAAAAATTGATAAAATTTGTTGGGTGAGTATTAGAGATGATGCCACCCCCAGTTTTGAGATAAATAATCTTATTCAAAAATTTAGGGGGCTTCTGATCAATTGAAATGTGATTTGAATGTCAGAATGATGGTCATATTTGCACAAGTGTTAATATAAGATTCTTATCGATACTAGTGTGAATAATAAAATCGTTGGATCAGATTAATTCAGTAATGCATTCAAAATTACATCATATATGTGGCAGCCTTAATACATATAATGAAAATTTTCGGTACCTCAAAATCACTCCTTCAATCTTTGCTGCAGATTTTGGAGAAATAAATGGCAGAAAATCAATAAATTTGATCGGAAGACAGTTTGACGGAAAACTTGTCAACTGAACGTTAGATCCTGGCAGTGTCTCTGCAACCGACTACCCGGAAACATAATCACAATCATCATTCGAGACTCGTATTATGCAATTCATTATAAATATCCTTGTCCTATGTGCATATTCAGTGTAATCCATTACATTATATGAATGAAGAAACCAACGAACTCACAAAAATACTTGTATATAGGTAACTTATTAAATAATGGCGAGATTTTTCGTACCACGTCTGGTGCAAAAAAGACGCTCATTTTGCAACTTGTTATATAAATAGCTATTTATGATTTCACATTATGCCCTGTTGTACAAATCATCAGCATTAACTCAGCACTCTGACTACCCTCGATTCACTTTTTCCATTTCTTTGGAACTGAATTACTTTTCTTTTGAAAAAATATTATTATATTTTACGTATTTATAGCTTCACAATCAACAGTAAACTCCTATAATTTGAGTAATCAGTTCAGATTCACTGCCAAAATAGGTACACTGGGCACTTCACTGAATATATTTGTCTTCTGTCTTCTCAACTCTCTTTGTTTCAACTGTCTCCCTCTCTCTCTCATTCTCTTTCATGGCTCTCTTTGTTTCAACTGTCTCTCTCTCTCATTCTCTTTCATGGCTCACCTTTTTATATATACCATGCGAACGATCTTGTAAAAGTTAGAAATGTCAATGCTTCGCTCATCGATGTCTATATATCAGTTTTATGTCGGCCCATTTGTCGATAATGACAATTTTGAAAATCACGTGGGACGTAGCTGTTGTTTGTAATGTACAAAAATCTCCATTCAAGGAAGCGCTCCGCAGCGGTTGTATACAGTTTTGTGGGGTATTAACAAAATAATAAGTTTCGACCATTTATCATCACGATAACTTTTATATGTTTCTTATACAATTAATAAGGTTTTCAACTGTCTAAAAAAAAAAAACGGATTCAATTCTTCGTAATTTTATTAATCACGAGGATTCGACTATTATTAACACCTATAGCCGAAACGTCGTAATTATTACAATTGCAGATAATTGAATTTCTTTGGTTCCTCATACAACGGAAGTCCAGAAGAACCTTACTAGAAGTGTAACATTGTCATCCACTCTCGAACAAACATTTTTTATACCAATTGTAAGAAAGTTCGAAATATATCACTAACTTCATTGTTCTTTTGTTCCAGGTGAGTTCATCAACATGACAGAGATCGATCTTTGATTATCAGCAATGGTACTGGTGAGTTCCATTCTGATACTTTCCGATAATATAACGTCTGATATCTGAATCTGAAACTGAAAATACTTATAGATTATTCATACAGACTTTCCGTCCCTAAGTCTCCGCAAAAATTTTTAGTACCACAACTACTAACCACGAAAAGTACAGTGTGACCCACTTAAGACTGAACCACCTTTATAAAATCTACATTTTCCAATCAATTGGAATTATTTGTTTTTTTTTATTAGGGAGACATTCAAAAAGTCTACTAGGACGGACACCAAATTTCATGATTTTTAGAAAAATTTCAGCTATAGCAATGGATTAGCGACTTTTCCGAATGGTTCATATGTAAATTTCTAAAAAAATCGGAATTGGGAAGCAAGTTCTTCAGAAGCAGTTACACATCATCACATCATCACACATCAATGATGGAAATGATAGAAATATTAAAAACACTTTGAAAGTGATTTGTTTTGACATAGACCTGTCATGGACATTGCATTTTGATTTTTGTTCGATATCGCGGGGTATTTGAAAAACAACTAGCTATTTCGTTTCTTTTCACTTCATCAAGTTGATCCCACATATTCACAGGTATGAGTAAATACCTAACCAAAATATTCAGATATCTTAAGTTGCGTATTCACGAGAGCATTCGTTCCGCATGAGCACCAAATGAGCACCGAACCGGATATTGAATATTTTCCTGAGGCTGACTGCGGATCGGTGCTCAAGCGGTGCGCACGTGCCATGAGACCAGGGCCGTAACGAGGGCGGGGCAAGGGAGGCTTTGGCCGCAGGCGCTAGCCCGCAGGGGGCGCCAAAATGACTTTGGATCTGAATAATATCAGCTATCTGAGGTTTTAGTATTGTTAGGGGGCGCAAACCTACATGTTCGCCACGGGCGCCATCCATCTAGTTACGGCTCTGCATGAGACAATACGCAGCGTGATGCAGTCTGACTGATCTTAAACCGTACAGCCTGAGCTTGAACCGGGCTCTTTCGGTGCTCGTGTGAATACGCGCCTTAAAATGAACACCGAATATGTTCAACCAAATTATATCTTTTATTTGAATGATGGTTTTTCGGATTCTTAGGCCGACGTTTATTGAGAGAGGTTTACAGTTATTTCGTTCACTGTTAACTGTCACTGTCACTGTCCACTGTCACAACGTTGAGTACATCGCACAATTAATGTCAGCCTAAGAACCCGAAACACCATCATTCAATCAACGACGGCCGCGAAAGCCTTTCACAATATGTCGTTTATGTTTGGCTCATATAATTTGCCTGATCTGTAACTATAGGCACTTTGGAAACAGCGAATCACAGTAATGAAACGTTTCTCCCATGACAGATTTCAACAAATATTATCATTAGTATTTTCAGTGGAAGGGCCATATCTCAAAACCAGATTAATATTGAATCGCCCATGCAAGCAAAAGTTAGAGAATAATCTTTGTGTGTTAGTTAGGTTAACCTCAGATCTAAACAGTTTGATTTTCAGCTTCACGTATTAATTTCTGTTTTTGTGTGTATTCTAAATATGAGTTTTCAAAGGAATACGAGGAGGTTTTCATCAGTAAACAAGTGAATCTTTCCTTTCATTTCTATTTGTATCTGAACGAATTTCATGTCACCTTTCGGTTTTATCATGCATAAAGATAACTGCCATTTTCCACAATTCAAATTCGGGACTTCAATCACAAATATATTTATTTGTTTTCCGAATCCCTGAGGATCTCTACCTCGTCCTTTGCCGTCTTTTAGTTGAGAAATACTGCTGAATCTTTGAAAGTCATGATACAATCGCCCAAAGTCAAAGATCAAAAAGGATCCGGATAATCCAATTGCTGATGTATACCCTTTTCAGGGAATATTTTTGAAAGGTGTCTGTTTCGGTTACTTCAAACTTGTTCGTAGGTTGATCATCCGCGCATTTTGTCGAGTAGGTATTGATCGATTAATGTACAGGGTGCATATCTTTCATTCTTTCATATTGTTTACAACATTCAACAGTTGGATTGGACTCCTATGGATTATTTGAACTCTAGCAGTTTACCAAGTAGGTGAAATTCAAAAAAATTTGAATACTTGCAGAAAAATGTTTGGTATTAAAATCCAATAAAATCTTTCAGATGATAAATGGCAACAGTTAATTTCAAGTTGTTCGAGGGGTGTCACCCAATACGTTCAGTGTAGAATATCCGACAAGTAGGTTGAAACATATATTTGTTCTGGCTGGTCGTGGAAAATGAGATGGAAGTAAACTTCCTACATATACTAACAATTTTGGCAAAAGACTGAAATGAACGAGAGCTGCTATGACATTCTACGAGTTTTGTTCGTATTTCAGTAATGTTAGTTTTTTTCGGATTTTCGATTGTTGCCTTTCATTCTAGCGAAGTGGTCGAGGTGATGAGAACGTTTGCTCTCACCTTTTTGGTATACACAGGAAATACATAAACCTAACATTATGCAAATTGCAGTTGAGATCAACAAGTCATGTTAACGAGAATTAAGTATCTGAGAGTTAACAATTTGACGTTAACGCCTTACCAAGAGACGGACACCGAATATTTTCAAGTTCTTATTTAATTTAATAAAATTTTCCACAATCAACTGATAATACATGTAGAATAGCTGGTGTTGGGACTTCTTAGATGGAATCCAATCCTACTTCCTACTAATATTATATAAGTTATTGTTTCTATGGATTTGAATGAAATTTAGCACACGGATAGTGTATAACCTGGAATATAACCTGGAATAACACAGAATACTTATATATATATATATATATATATATTTATCTTTTATACTTTTACCTACAACAAAATTGTTATTATAACAAATTAATATTCCATTTAATTTGTAATTGTAATATATGTCCTAAAATAGTGAATTAAATTTAAAATTCCTTTTGTGGATGATTCAAATTTTATTCATATAATATATAGTATATTTATTTATATTAAATTCAAATAGTTTATAAGTAATTCTATGGTACTGTATATGATTCAGTTGTATTTTTTTGCGAAACAAATGTAATAACGCTTATCGCCTACTACTACTTTATTCACTTTATAGTGTTCTTGTAAACCCATTCTTTCTTTGAATAAAGTTATATTATTATTATTCTTATCTCAGTGAATGACATTGCTTAACGACTGTTATCAATTATTTTTGAAACTGGGTCCTGCCAGCGACTCCGCCAAAAAATCAGTCCAATAATAACATCAACAAACATATATTAGGAGGGTTAGCAGGCGAATTAAAAATATACTCATCAATGAACACAATGATGAGCAGTGAGGACAGTACAACTTACGCTGTGGAAACACTTTGGAATTAACTGGCGTGTCTTCTCATACATGGCATCACACGTTGAAAGGTAAGGGCTGCGTCTTCCCTACCTCGCGCAAGTCTCCCGAGGAGTGTTACTCGTAAGGGGGCAGCCGGTTGACGGAAATAACAATTAAATTTTTTTTTTCAACAATTCACTGGAGCTAAAAGTTGGTATACCAGTTTTGCTGTTGCGTATTCAAGTTAGGAGGTTGCAATTCGCCCTAAGGTTGGCATTCACAATCGGGTCAATTCTGTTTCTCATTAACAAGATTGTTACCATAGCAAGGCAATTTTCCCAGCAAAATATATCTCAATTTCGTATAGAAGGCTTGAAAAAATATTGGTAGGAGCTGTTGCTGCCACATCATCTCCTGCCAATAAAGCAATGTAGATATTAAGCCTGCTACAGAATTGAGATACATTTTCCTTTGAATATTGTCTTGCTATGGTAACAATATTGCTAATGAGAAACAGAATTAACCCGAATATCCATCAATAAGTCCCAGAGCCGAAAGCTCTCTTTTGATCGTTCAAAAGTCTTTGATAGCTATGGATAAAATGTGAATTGTGCTCAAAAGAACATTGTGTTCGCGTAAACGACAAGTTCATTCGACACCAACATTATATCAATCATATGTTCTGGTCGTAATGTGCTGTGTTTTGCAAATATCAGTTGATTTGCAACTTCAATTTCGCAATTGGAAGTCATGCAAAACTTCATTTTAACTCAGTTTCACATTTGATTGGGGAGGAGGAATACTGATACAAAGAGTTCGTCCAAATTTGTCTTTGTTTTCTGCTTCATTTGCTGGGGAGAGCACATTGTATAATTTTCTGTAAGTTCACTCTACGGTCTAAGCCACCGCTAAGCTAGCGGACACCCTGAGCTACCGGGTGTCCGGTAGCTTAGCAGTTCAAGGCGCAGGACGTTTGAAACTTCAGTTAGCAATAGCCGGTTCGATCCCGGAGTGCGAGAGAAGTTTTCTCAAGTACATCGATAGGTAGATGTTACAAGGGAGCTGGCCCCTTGGCCTAATCCACTGCGACCTTTTCAGATCTATTGTGGAGGCTCCGATTGCTTATAGCACATCATCTAGCTTCTTCCATTTCATCAGAATGAGCAGATTTGATAATGGCCTTTCGAGATAGCTTTCCGCTCTTGGCTTTTCATCTCCAAGTTGTAGAAACCGCACCCTTGCTAGTCCTTCGCACTGGCACATTACATGTATTGCAGTTTCCTCTTCTTCCTGGCAGAACCTGCAAATTGCTCCTTCCGCCAGACCTATAATATTCATAAGTCTGTTAAGCCTACAATGGCCTGTCAGCAGACCTAATACTTGTCTGGCGATCCTCCTTTTATAGCTGAGGAGTTCCGTCGTGAATTTTGGCGAGCGTCTTTTGATGAACTCCTTGGCCTGTCTCAATCCTGGTCGGGTTTCCCACCACTCTTGAGATTTGTTTTGTACCCACTGTTTGGTGTGGGCTTTTGTGGTGGATTTTGCTACGCCGCAGAAGGGTTCCGGCCCAATGAGCGCTGCCGAAGAGCCTTCTCTGGCTAGTGTGTCGGCCCGCTCATTGCCCAGGTGTCCCTCGTGGCCTGGCACCCAAGCTAGGGTCACACTGTTACGACTACCCAGCTCGGTCAGATCACACAAACAGTCCCAAACCAGTCTTGATTTGACTTGGTGGGAACCGATTGCCTTGAGCGCAGCTTGACTGTCGGAGTAGATGGCCACTGTTTTGTTCCTTATCTCTCGTCTCAGTATTTCACATCTATAGGTAACAATATGTCTTGTTGAAAAGCAAGTGTGTTGTGAGTTGCCTAGATGCAAATTCCGTCCAGAGCTAGCTTGGATTGCCCACCGACCTCCCGGGGTAGTGCTTTAGGTATTCCGGATTTTTCTACAGTTGAAAAGTGAATACGCCACTGAAAATCAGAAAGTCTTCATGAGCGTCACTGCAAAATAATAATAATATCTGTCGTTTACCAGGACAGGCTATGCTGGGTACACTCTACGAGTGTGTATGAGGGAGGATAATTAATAATTAATAATTATATATCATTATATCGGTTGGGGGGATGAAATATATGAAATTGTATACACAGTAACGAGTACCTACATGCAAATGATGCATGCATACCTGAGCTTTCATAATATAACAAATTCACTTGATCACTGATCTGTTTTCCACTGTCCTACACAGTAAAAAATAATTGAGTGTGATTTTAATCACTGAGTTTCCCAATGGAAAACAACACCAAAATATCATAGATTCATCAATTTTATCAGGCACTTGATAAAATGTTGTGAGTTTTGCTGAAATAAGTGAACATTAATGTAATTTCGGTGATTTTGGAATTTGTGAAATATCAATAAAGAAAAACACCAGAAATTCACAATTACGGTGCTTTTCCGTCATGCAAAATTTAACCGATTTACTTCTGTTTGATATACGCCAATCAATAGAGTATAAAATGAGCGATTTTTCAACAAAAATACGATTAGGAAACCGACAGTGCCATCACATAGAAGACAGTCCGTTGTTATATTTTGTTATGCTTTGCAAATGTCATTTATTAATTCGGTATAAACATTTTAAAACAAAAAATGTATTTTTTTAAGTATTTTGCTTATAAAATGATAAAAACTAATACAGCAAGCTGTCGGATTATTAGTTTTGTTTGGCAAAATTGCAATATGACTGTATTCCATGTGATGGCATAGTTGGTTTCCTAATCGTATTTTTGTTACTATAAAATCCTCTATTGATTGGACTAATAGGAAAAATGTGTTCTCTGGGTGTGTGTGTTTCAATACACTGTCACTAATTCAGTGTAGTTGACATTTTATAAGGAGAGTGTCAATAATACAAAACTTTTGCGACGCTTTCAACTTCATAGGTCCTCGTTGAGAGTTACCAGTAAGCTCTCTTTGTCATCTTTGTCGCAGAAAGTTCACAACAAGCAACAAGAAATATGTCCCGAATGGTTTCATATATCATGAAAAGGCAGGTTGTTATCTAGTATTACACTTTGGAAACTTCTTCGGTACCTTTATTGAGTATATAGCCTATATAGAATAGCTACAACTCTTCATGCAACTAAGATCATTATTGAGTCGAGGATAATGTGAATCTGAAATGCTAAAACACGTTATCGGATTTTTTCATGACCTTTTATTTTAATTGGAGAATTAAAAATTGTATATAATCCAGTAACAACAGACAAACTCGAGCAAAAAGCGAAGAATGAATTGTAGCACTCTGAAACTCGGCACATGACATCTCGACATCATGTATTATTAGAAAAAAAATTGTTTACTAAAAAATCAGGGGTGGAACATAAAAAAATTTTCATTCAAAAAAAATATAATTTTTTTGTTGTTACCTATTTCAGAAAATATAAGATTTATCAAAAAACGATTTCGTTGGAGATAATTCAATTCTCCACAACAATGATTATCAGTAATACCTTACGAAATACGCTCGTTTTCTCAGAAAACGTGGTTTAACGCCGGCGCCGACGTCACATTTCATGCTCGCGCCAACCCGCCACTACAAGTTCGGGCAGGGCCAAAATTAGATTTGTCATAACTTTGCTAAAAATTATAGTAGAAGGAAAAGAAAAAGTGCATATCGTTCCTGAAGACTTCTATTTCCTCAAGCAGATATAACGATATAAGTTTTTCCAAAGTTTTCCAAAATTAAAACCCCTTTAAAAACTTTAGAAAAGTCAAACGTAGTTTACAAAATTCCCTGCACGTCCTGTGACCTGCAATATATTGGACAGACATCTAGAAATTTATCAGGACGCTTAACGTCGCATAAAAGTGATTGTAATTTGAATTAATCCACATGTGCACTTGCTGAACATGTTATTAAAAAAAGGCATGTAATGGACTACAGCCAAGTTTCTGTTTTATGTACCGAAAATAATTTATCAAAAAGGTTATTCAAAGAAATGTATTACATAAAGAGTGGTACCAATAGTATGAACAAGAAAACTGATCTACAAAATTTGAGTGTAATTTATAACTATATTTTAAAACTGGAACTTTTCCCTCCAGTTTCCCCAAATGACATTTAGTCTGAAACTACGTGACAGGTTGACCTGAATTTCCGGTTTTTCAAAACCGAGGTAAAGGTTGGTACTGATGTGCTTTCAGACTCCGTCTTCTCGTGTAGGTTGCTCACACTGTTTGGTAGTACTTGGTTGGTAATACTGGTTGCTCGTTGACATATTGTCATCTTTCAAAATTGATTCGCCCTCTCTCTCTGGATGATGTCTCTTTCCTGTAGACAAACCATGTGCTCCATATAAAATAAGATTTTTTAAAATATTGTAATGTTTCAATTAATAAATAATTAATTTATACTGATGTATCCATGTCTAAGTGACTTTTGAAAATATGGAATGTTTCATGTTGTGCACGTTGACTTTTACTTTTAACCTCAAGTTGTAAGTAATAATTTTTTTGTATATTACCCATCTTTTTGTACAACGTCCAAATTTCGTTTTATAGATCTGTCCCGATGAAGGAATAAATATAGTTCCGAAAACTTGACAATAAGTATAACAAAGAGTTTTCTTTGACAAAGCCCAGTGATTTGACTGCATCCTCAAGATTGTCCAAAGTTTTATTTATATATATATATATATATATATATATATATATATAGGATATGAATAAGCGATTATTTTCAACATTTACTGAAGATAATGCCGATTTTATGGGTAGGTTGAAAATGAGACAGGAGTAAAACAAAAAAACAAAGTTTTTTTTGCATGTATAAGTGGGACCTGTCACACTATTTTGAAATTGTTGCATATAGTCCAGAGAGGGTATGGGTTGCTGCTTCAGTATAATAATTCCATATGTACTAAATTATTCATGATTTTCGGTCATCGGTAAACATCTCCGTGAAGTGCAACAAAACACATTTTAGGTTCTCAAATACAACACCAAGAATAATATTAAACCAAGATATTTCTTTTTTGTGTCAACTGTAAGTTTTGTTGGGCGAAACAAAATTTTGTTCATTTGTACTGAAACTACAATTGAAATAATTTGTTAATTTGAATGAGGTGCTATTTTCAAATAAAGGTTTATCTTGTTATTTTTGCAAAAAATCATTGAAAACAACATGAAAAACATGATCAAAAATTGATTGTTGATACAAAATTTTTTTTTTACTTTTTTACTGTGTATCATCCATGTGATTTTATTATTTCACTTTATTCTACTAGTGAATAATAGGTCACTGTATGCTTCGTAAGTGTGGACAAAACTCCTGTTTTAATGTGATTGTGGCTAAAATTATATTTTGTTCTTTTCTGTTAATGAGTAAAAAGTCATTAAAGAAACAATAATTCCGTCACACCAGCTAAAACTTCATTTCATTAGAAAAAATTTCAGATGTTTTCACCAGTCTGAAAACTTTAAGTAAATAAATGTATCAAACCTGCGAAGTGAAAGACGTAAATCAATATCATCAAAACATGCTGACTATGTCGAATAAGGTAAATGCCGCTTCCAAAGTTTCCGATTTATGCAACGTCAGCCACTTAGGTTAAATTTGAAGCTCATATATCCTTTGTTGTTGCGATTACGATCAAATCGGTCAGAGAAATTCACTGCAAATTCTCGTCTCTTAGCAATTTCTGGAATACAGGAGATTGGACTATTACTTTGACTCAACCAAATTTGTATCCAACGCACTGAGTTAGGACCATATAGTTCGAGAGTAAAAATCTTTTATGTCATCTTAGAAGATTTGTTTTTGTATTCAGTGGACTTGATGTACGACATCCGCACGATCTGATTGGTAAGGAGTTACAGCCGATAGAACATGTCTCAACACGTCTATAAATACCAGAATTTCCTGGCACTTCACTTTTTTTTGCTTCGGTTTCGGGAAGGGCTATTCTGCCGTAGAATATACGCCAGTCACCGAAAGAATATTAACACAAGGGCGAAGGTTTGGGACCATTGAAACGTCCATACTCAGTGACCGTCAAGAAACACTCTCGATTTTAAGATAGTGTTTCTGTTATTCTGTACCGTGCCCATTTTTTTCATGAGGCCACACAACGTGACATAAGGTGTCACAAATATCATTGTTATTCAGGATTTGATGAGCGGTATATTACCAGAGTTGTAGTAATAGCGATTTACTGCGTAGCAGGGCGGGATCTGGAAAGAAGAGGTGCACGAGAAAGCTACGCTTTAGAAAAATAAACGATAGTTTTTCAGGCTGGAGTGTCCGCAATTCTAACTGTAACTACGAGGCAAGAGGCGAAAGCAGGGCCTGAGCAGAGCATTTATATTGATTGAGATATTCAGGCAAGGCTCATAGCCATCTGTTATCCTAAAGCACTTTTACAGGAATGCGGAGATGCTTTCGAGAAAATGAAGGAAGTTCAGCTTGTATGGGACTCGGCTCACAGAGGGGTGTGCCGAAACGATGTGGCAGATGTTCAGCTCCTTATGGATCTGGCATGGCATGGCATGGCATGGCTCTTAGGCAGGAATCACCAAGCAATACGTCTCCTTAGAGGAATAATAACGGGGCATAACCATTAATAGTTGCCGTAAATGTGATGACAAAGAATCCTATTCTTACTTCCTCGGCGAGTGCGCGGTATATGGGAGGATAAGATTTGAAATCTTTTGAATTGGCAATGTCCAACAAGAAGAACCAATCGACTTGGACCTACAGATCTTCATTAGAAGGCCATGAAGGCTCAAAAATTAAGACTAAGAGGAAGTAATGTAGATATGTGGAGAACAGAGGGGATGGCAAAAAGGGTCCATGAGGGCCGACTTGTCTGGCTGTGGCACCGGCCTACCCACAATTACTACTACTACTACTACTACTAAGATTTTGGAAAAGATATACTCACTGGAGACCATTGAGATGGTGCACGCCATACTCAAAAAGAAAGGGCCATAGAATAACTGCACCAATTCAAGATCGGTTTTCGGGGCTAAAAACTCTAAGAGATTTGTGACCAGTACATCTCTCAGATATGAGTTCTCACTGGCATATCATGTTTAAATTAGTTAGGATACTATCTGGCGAAGTTTGAGGAAACAACTTGGTACAATTCAGGGTAGCAACAGGGTCTTTATTGACCTCATCAGATCACGATATAGTTTGCTCATGCAAGATTCGATTTCATCTCCAGTGACAGTAGAATGAGGATTTAAAGACGTCAAGGAAAACACTACTATCACTATAACATTGTTAGAACGAATACTTTTGACGGAGGATTAGTAAAAATTTGGGGTGTGGTTTAAATTTGGAGGCTTGTTCATAGTCAATGCTGAAGCGAGTTCATCAGCAGCGAGGTCCATAACCAGTACTCTTGAGACACTTGTTACATTTGCTCCATTCATTGGTGAGGAATTCAATTTATTGCACGACAACGCGAGACCACACGTTTCCAATACTTATAGAACGACAATGATGTTCTCGCAGTGGTCTAGCTCTCCAGTCTCGACTTGATCTATATCTATGGAATAATAATAATGGGAGTATAGTTAGAATCCTACAGCAGCCTGCAGTGACTTTGAATGAGCTGAGGTTTTTTTGGGAGGCCATTGATTATAATCAAATAAGAACTCTGATAGTGACTATAAGCCAAAATGTAGAGATCACAAGTGCTCAGCTTTGCCAAATAGTTGCCTAGTTACTTCGAGTGAAGCAGCTCATGATTCCAAGAAACATTTCGAAACAATTTGTTAGACAATACAAATATTCCTGCTGAGATCAAAGTAGCAAAAGTATCTTTCACTCCATCAGTCATCATTCATTATTATACAGTGTGCTCTCACCACCGAAAGAGTGAAGAACAAACTGAATTTCGGAAATTCTGCACTTGGAGATCGTAACATCTTGCAACACTGCAAGAACCCGAAGGGTGTCATGCAGAAAAAATGTTTCAATCACCACGGATTGCTCTCAAATTTTACAGGTGCCTTCGCACATGATAGGCCAGTTTCCTATTTGATTTTCGGTGAGTGGTGGTAGTTCACCCTGTATATAAAAAGTATCATGTCGGATTTTAATTTAACCATTAGTGAACTAAGTTGGCAACTTCAGTTCATTAGTCCAATGCAAGTAAGAAGGAATGTTACGTTCAGAGCCTGCATTGAATGTCATATTCACAGTGAAATTAATATCCCTATCTTTCTTACGAATCTAAGTACTTTATAATTATATTCTTAAACAGGGCAATTCAAATTCGACCCCCACCATTGGGATCTCCTAAACTACAGGAGATACGTCGAAGCTTAAATTGGGGCAAAGTTGCGTTTTTTTGTGCTTAACAAAATACCGTTTTGAAACTTGGAAAATTCCGAGTATTTCCGGAAATATCGGGAAAAAACTGAAAATCGGAATTTTCGTTTTTATTTTTTCTATCGTTATTTGACAACATAGCTCAAAAAAGTACATTCTCATTGATACTTTTTCTTAGCTACACGTTTTCATGTTCAGATTTACTATCCGACGTTTCGTCGTCTGGCATTCATCATCAACTTTTTTTTCTGTTATGGGCGCCATATTGTTTTTTTATACAGAAAAATTGTGATTATTATTCATTGATGTATAATTTGTTATGATTTGCTTTTCTGAAACCACAGATATTAAAAAACAACTTCATCTGAGATGGTCATGACTCCATCGAAAAATTTTGTTTAACAAACACTAGTTTTCAGAACTCATTAAACATCATAAGTTTGCACAAATACTTCAGTTGAAATGTCCTCATTCTCAAATGAAGAAAAACGAGATATGTTGAAACTTTATTATAAATTTGATAGGAATAGTACGAAAACAGCACAAATTTATTTTGAATTATATCCGGAAAGACAACAGCCGGATAGAACATTATTCGGAATTTTGGACAAACACTTGGCTGGGTACGGTGCGTTTCAAAAACCAAGAATGAAATATGGAAGCAGAATGGAACAATATACTAGAAATAACTTATTAGCCGAGGTAAAATAATTGTTCATTCCATATTCGAAGAAGTATAATTATTTTTGATACTTCTTTAGATAAATGCAGATCCTTCCAAATCAACACATCAAGTCTCGGCAGAAATGGATGTGCCACAGACGAGCGTTTGGAGGGAATTCAAAAAAAGTAGTTTGAAATGTTATAAGATACATATTTCACAAAAATTACATCCAGGTGATCCTGAGAGAAGGATGGAATTTTGTAGCTGGCTCTCGAATAGTAGACCCTACAAACTTCTTGAAAAACATTATTTGGACCGACGAAAGTACTTTTTCGAACTGTGGTGTTTTTAATGGAAATAATGAGCACATTTGGAGTGAAAATAATCTACGACACTTCAGAGAAGTCAGACCACAAGTTCGGTTTCGTTTGAATGTGTGGGCTGGAATTCATGACGACCGAATGCTTGGACCTTATTTCTTCTCTAATGAGTTGAACGGGGAAACCTATCTTCGGTTCTTAAGAAACGAATTCGAAGAATATATGGATACGTTTCCCCTTGTAATTATAACAGCTGCTGGTTTCAGCATGACAGGGCTCCTCCACACAATAAAAGAGTAGTTTGCGAATATTTACACCAAAGATTTCCTAATAGATGGTTAGGAAATTATGGACCAGTGAGGTGGCCGGCAAGGTCACCTGACCTTACAGTTTTGGATACTTTCTTGTGGGGCACTTTAAAGAACAGAATCTATGGAGAGCAAGAATATGACACAGTAGATGAACCTAGAGACAATATCATCACGCAATTCAGGTATATATATCAGAAGAAGGGATATTGTTAGGGCTGTCCTTAATTTGAGACAACGAACTCGGTTATGTATTCAAGAGGAAGGCCATCATTTTGAACACTTGTTGTAATTCTTTTTGTGCATTTTTTACAAGCTCATGATTTCATTTTTGTTTTTTGAAACGCACTGTACTCAGCCAAGTGTTTGCCCAAAATTCAGAAGACGAAACGTCGGATAGTAAATCTGAACGTGTAGCTAAGAAAAAGTATCAATGATAATGTACTTTTAGTTTTGAGCTATGTTGTCAAATAACGATAGAAAAAAATAAAAACGAAAATTCCGATTTTCAGTTTTTTCCGATATTTCCGGAAATACTCGGAATTTTCCAAGTTTCAAAACAGTATTTTGTTAAGCACAAAAAAACGCAACTTTGCCCCAATTTAAGCTTCGACGTATCTACTGTACTTTAGGAGATCCTAATGATGGGGGTCGAATTTGAATTGCCCTGTATATTGTTTTATCAGATCCATCTTTCTCGAACCTTTCCTGATATCAGTGGATAGTATATTCTGTATGCGCTAGCTGAAAGCGAGCCCGAGGAACCACGAGCATAACGAATTTTCATTCTAAACGAGTAACAGACTGTGCTTCCTCCACATCAACATACAACAATGTGTATTCTTATACAAGTGATTGAATGAAATACACGCAAAATGCATAAGACAGCAACTGTTGTGAAGTGTGTGTTTATCATCACTACAATTCATTTTCTATCACACTAAGCAAAAAACAGATCTATAATTTAGGATAATGTGATATGACCATTTACGATTCGAGTGTTACGCAATATTCAATAAAATATTCGACCAAAAACTACGCCAATATTTTTAATATGATTCCCGGCCTTCATGGCGTTAATTTCGTTAATCAAAATTTGATCACGTCTGAATACACCACAGCTCACGATTATATGAATCCGTTAAATAATATGCAATGCTTTCACATGAAATGATTCGATTAAATAAATACTAATGGAAATATTGAATATATTGAATCATATCATCCATTAAATCAAACCAGCATGCTAAATGGCTGTTATTGTGGATTTTTCCTTCAAAAACACAAACCGCTGAATTAATTGTATTGGTTGTTTTGTAATCTTAAATTGGTACTACAGCAAAAATTTCAGTTTGTAAAACTAGCGAGGGCCGTTACAAAAGTCTCTGTGCCTTCAGCTTTCTGTGTCGTGATGAGAATTTAGTACCTCATATCCCTTCAGCTAATTATGATGGATTAGGGACAGACCCGACATGTCAGAATACTGCACTCTCATTATGGAGTCCAGCACAAAAA
This sequence comes from Chrysolina haemoptera, assembly GCA_958298965.1. Taxonomy (NCBI): domain Eukaryota; kingdom Metazoa; phylum Arthropoda; class Insecta; order Coleoptera; family Chrysomelidae; genus Chrysolina; species Chrysolina haemoptera. The sequence goes on along the minus strand of OY282592.1, from coordinate 24,611,086 downwards.
AATTCACCGACTGTTTTAGTTTCCACCCAAAAACAGGAGTTCAGGTGTCGGTTACTTCTCAGACTGACTGACCCAACGAGTTCAGACTTTTCACCACTGTCTTTTCAGCCGGGACATTTGATGAACATTTCTTGTCGGGTGGCAGAGCTTTGGAACTATTGCCTAGTAAGATTTTCTCCGAAAACAAAAAGTTCAAATATTCTTCATAATCTCTGAACATTACAGGATTTCCCTTTTTATCTGAGAAACATTTTTATAATTAATTTGTCAGAAAATGTTGTTTTTCAAAAAAGTTCATTGGAGGCTTCAGATTTTTCAAACGGTATATAGAGGTGAACAAAATAGAGGAATTCAGAGAGATATCTGGACGAAATTTGGTAGATCAGCAAGTAACTGCTATGAAAAGTAGCGTATTTCTCACAGCTTACTTACTTTCAAAACTATGTTTTGCTCATACTGTGAGAAATATTATTTCTCACGGCACTTTGCCCACACCACGTACATTTATATGGAGAATCAACAAAAATCGACAAAAACTAGTTGGTCAGGTTACAATTTTAAAACTGTTCATTACGTTGATTGAGGGATGAGATAGTCCAACTTTTTGTTTATTGAACTTCAAAAAATCATCACATAGGTACTCAAGTTCCTTGTCGACGGCTCTATCTCTATATTCCATAATAGCAGCTAAACGGGTCAGAAGATAAGGCAAGGGACAAGGCCCGGAAATCGACCGACGCTCCTTTGAAATTCGAGATTATTGTATACCTCTCAATTTCAATCAATTACAGAATTAGAATTAGTAGCTTGTGTATATCCATTCAAGAGTAAAATATGAAATATTATTACCAAACCCAAAAATAATGAAACTGTCAAAACGAGTGTCAAATCTTCTCTTTTTATATTATAACCCAACTTTTTCGTTGCTTTTTTATTGGTGCTTTTGTGGGTTATTTTTGACATTCGAACTACTAAAAGAGATTTGAAATATTAGACTCCTCCCATTGGCCGTACCCGTAGAAACAAAACCTTCTGGATCCAGTGACCCTACTGCGGGGGTCGAACCAGCGCCCTCTTATGACGACCCTAGGTTCTTCCCTAGGCGAAGTGCGCAGACCCCGTGTCAGAACCGACAGGGGGCTGTCGTGCTGTCCTCTCTCTTCTTCCTCCTTACCCCCCGGGATAAGTTCGAAGTGAAGAAGTTAGTTGTCATATATGATATCTTAAGGCTTAGAAATGTTAATTTATAGGCAATAAAGTTTTATTTATTTATTTATTTGTCACAATACCCGGGCCAAACTGTTTTTTTTTATTTACATCGTGATATTTTTATGAAGTAAATTTTAAATGAATTATTTCAATTGTTAAATGTAGGATACTTTATTACTATTTTAGTTTTGCTAACCATAAAAATAAATATTGAGTTACAATATTATTTGTATTCTTTAAATTTGTGCAGTTGTAAAAAAAGTATAGTTTCCAACATGTGGGGAAAGTTACTTTTCTCACGAGTGTGGAGGTTTGTCGCACGAGCCTGAAGGGCGAGAACCGCAAACACACTTTCCTCACTTATAGCACAATATACAATTTCACACTTTTTCTCTCCAAAAAGAAACTGGTAAAACATCGTCGGCAACGACTATCACACATAAAAATAATTTCTTCATAAAAGAAAATCAATTTTCTCGGACTTATTTTCTTGAACCGAGAAACTAACGTTTTGGGTTAAGATTGATTTGTTAAAATTGTTTTTTCTTAGAAATTCACGAACATTTTCTTCTAATAAAATTGTCTAGGTGCTTGATATATACGCATTATAAAATACTCATTATTAGAAACATTTCTTCAATTTTAGAGAATATTGTTTTTCAAATAAGTTTTTGAAATTTTCAATATAAAAACCACCTCAAGTGTAAATATATTTTATGCAAGTGTTTTTGTGTTTCTACGCGGGTGGCGCTGCGACTGACTTCAATGTAAGTCGCTGTTTCATGTGTAGGGAAATGATAGTTATACAGTGGATTATAACTCATTGAGCTGGGGCAGGACGAGTTTAATTATTGTTCGACCAACCCTAGCACTGACGAGAGGCATGAACCTCGAAACGCGTCTGCAGGTGGTCTTCCCCAGCCAAATGAAAAAAAATCTAATGTTTGAAGTACGGAGATTTTTAATTCAGGTAATTCAAATTTCTTGTATTGAAACCTGATGTTTTGAAGTACACTTGTACATCCAAGTAATTCAAATTTCTTATTCTGAAAACATATTATTTTGAAGCAAACTCAAAAACCTCGTAGATTTTAGTACAGAAACCTTTCATCCAAGTTATTCTGATTTCGTATATCGAAACCTAATGTTTTGAAGTAAACTTGTAGAATTTATCTAATCAAGCATATAGTTTTTTCGTTTCCGAGTTAATCAGATTTTTTATATTTAAAAATTCTGATATTTTGGAGTAAACTTGAAGAACATTTTATTTTAAATGTACGGTTTTCTTAAATGGAAATCATAATTATTGAATTAAGTATTTGATACAGTTAATATAAGTAAATTATTCTTTCCTTTTGAGAACATATTGTTTTGACTGTATATAAAAAAAATGATTTTTTATAATTGAGCAGGTTGCGTATGCACACGAAAAACTCTGTATATCTCTCAAAAAACTCTAAGCATTGTGTTCAGATATGTGACTGTTTCTCTCAACCACAGAGGATCGGAGTGTTTTTTTTTTCTGCTTGCAAAATACCCGTTTTGTCATTGTGAGATGAATAAATGATAATGAATGAATTTTTATCCATATGTTATTAAAGTGATGAGAGGTAGAGATCCTGATGGATCGCACCCACAGCAAACAATAGTTTGTATTCGCCTATTTATCAATCGAATGGTTTGCTTTGGTTTTTATTACAGGAAGATTGTTTAATAACTAATAATGATGATAACTCCCTCATGAACACTCGTAGAGTGTACCCAAAGGCATAGCCTGTGCGTGTAATAGACGGCTATTATTATCATTTGCCGCGGTGCTCCGAGGTGACTCACTCATTTTTGGTGGCGTATTCACTTTTCAGCTGTAGGAAAAGCCAGAAAACCTTAAAGTTTTTATTAATGTTTTAACCAACGTCAGTGAATAATAGGCCGTCAGCTAGTGACAGATTTAGGTGCCCCATTTTCGCATACAAAGAATAGGGTTGAAAAGTATATCGATTTGGAGTAAAATGAAGATATTTTTACGAGTGGCTCCTGGGGATAACATACCGAGAACTCGATTTTTCAGAACAGTGCTTATTTGTTTCCCTCGTGTTTCTATTTACGGTACGAAACTATAGAGGGTGATTCGTTAAGTCGCCTTAAGGAAAAAAGTTCCTATGAATATATGTCTGGACTTGCTTCGTTTCTGAGATACAAAGGCGTTTGAAAAAAAAATCAATGCCCTGTATCTCAGAAAAGAAGCAACTCCGAACACATGTTCATAAAAACTTTTTTTTCTCGAAACGATTTAACGAATCACACTCTGTAGTTTCGTACCGTAAATAGAAACACGAGGGAAACAAATAAGCACTGTTCTGAAAAATCGAATTCTTGGTATGTTATCCCCAGGAGCCACTCGTAAAAATATCTTCATTTTACTCCAAAGCGATATACTTTTCAACCCTATTCGAGGCTTGTATGCGAAAATGGGGCACCTAAATCTGTCACTAGCTGACGGTCTATAAGCTCTTTCGACAAAAGTGCACTGCCGTGTATAGGGTTATCATCTTATGCTAGTGGCGTAGGGTTGCCACCCTTCCCGTTTTCGGAACCCCTGGATCCATCAGACCGATCATATGCCCGACAGTATTACCGGCTCTTTCACTCTAAAGGGTATTTCGGCAATTATTATTCTCAGTAAGGCCAAATATATAAAAAATAAGGGAAAATGAGGGAAAATGAGGGAAAATGATAGATAAGTTTGTTGAGTTCTGGTTCCCACGAAAAGGAAAATCATGTATTGATCAAAGAACATAGTCTAGGGAAAGTAGGTAGGAGTTGGTGTTCTTCTTGAATTTCTGAATGCTGTATGCCTCAGGAAATACCCCCCGATGCAGCGAGTTGTAAAGCTTTGCCGTTTGGTGGAAAAACGAGCCCTGGAAAGTAGACGTGCGGCATGTCTCCAAAGTGACGGTATATGGATGTGAGGTCTGAGCTCGACGAGTCAATATAGATGGTACCGCCAACGGTGGAACCAATGATGATATTTCGGAAGAGCATCGACCATGAAAATATCTACAAAACAGAGACAGATCTCCAACCCTTCTGTGATGTTCCAGAAAAGTAGGCGAGCTTGTGAGCGAAGTATCACCGACAAAACGAATGGATGTCTTCTGGACCGAATCTAAAGGTGTTAATGTGTGTTTGGGTTCTGTACTCTATATATGGAAATAGTATTCTAAAACCCTTATAAATGCCTAATAAATCATAATCAGTTGACGGGAAGTGAAATACTTCTCGGCACGAAACATAAAACCATGTTTTTGAGAGGCACTCTTGGCAGTGAACCTCACATGGTTCTCCCATGAGAGGGTACTGCTGATGGTAATACTGAGCATTGAAATGGAAGATGACATTGGTACAGAAACTCCTAACATAGTAACGCTGGCCACTGTGAGATTGGCTCTTCTAGAGGAAAGACATGCTTGGGTTTTATTCGCATTGAGTTCCATCAAGTTGTTAGTTCCCCATTCTAGAATTTTTGCCAAGTCCGTATTTATTTCATGCACGATCCTTTCCCACTCCTTTCTGCATTTACTAGCTCTCATCGGAGCTTTGGAAGAGAAAGCGGTATGAAGGGTACTATCATCTGCAAATAATTGAAGTGAAGAAGAACAGTGTTGGTCCTAGAATGGATCTCTGCGGAACACCTGCATTTATTGGTAGACTATCAGATGATACTCCATCGACCAGCACGTGAAGAGATCGGTCTGAAAGTAAGCTACATAGCAAGGAACACAACTGAGGAGAATGTCATAAGGTGGAAGTTTGATTAGGAGTGTACCAAACGTGATCAAACGCCTTGGAGATATCTAATGCAACGGCCAGTCACCATATTTTCCGTTAGATCGTTGTCCAATATGTGAGACATAAGCAAGCCGTTCTCCGGTTGATCTCTGATGCCGGAAACTCTATTGTCGATCAATGATAATTCCAGTGCGTTCTAGATATTTCATGAGCTCGATGTTGATAGCTTTCTCCATGACCTTCGAGTGAACAGACAGTAGTGCGATAGGTCTGTAGTTGCTGGGTAGGTTCCTTTTCCCTTTTTTAGGGACTGGTTGTACCCTTGCAATTTTCCAGTTCGACTGAAATACTCCAAAACTATAAGAAATGTTGAATAACTTGCGAAGAACTGGTGTTAGTTCGGGAGCACATGTTTGGAGAACGATCGGTTGAATTCGGTCAGATCCACTAGCTTTGTTGTTGTCAAGGCCCAGCAATATGTGTCTGATGATTCGCTGACGAAAGATAATTTCAGTCAATGGGAATGATGTTCTGGGGTTGTTTTCCCGATGAATCCAGAGTAGAATTTGCAGCAAGCATGTTTGCAAAGATCTTGGCTTTCTCTTGAGCGTTCGTTGCATCTTCTTTGGTTGGGGGAGGAAATGAACGAAGTAAAATTGAAATAAAAGAGGGGGACCCGTTAGGACACTCATTTAGATAATCTGAAGATATCTTGATAATATTATGAAATTTGTGTTTTCATCTATCAAATATTCCGTGCTAATGTTCATTCAGCATTCAGCCATGATTTCCGAATTCCGAATTCTTCATGGTGTTTTAGGAAATAAATCAAAACTCGGGTTTTCCGGAAATAACAATTTGGGATATATTTTACTCGACAAATTCGAGTATTAATGGCCTAGAAAACGCCTAGGGGATACTCGAAGATAAATATTCCATGCAATCCTGCAATTCAAATGATACGTTTTCCTCTTGAGATTTGATGGAATATTTCGGAAACCGCTGGATGATATTGCAAATATAGAGAACTCATACATGTTATTTGTTCATATTATAAATTCAATGTTTCGTAATCGACCATCACGAGTATTTCTTTTGTAATGTTCGTGAAAAAATTGTTTGGGATATATAAGTAGAAGGTATCAGTGTTTTTTTTAGTGTCTAAATGCTGTATGCTTCTAGGATGCTCCTGGGTAACGAGTTAAAAAGCTCTGCCGTTCATTGAAAGAACTAGCACTCTGAAACAGATATTCTACAAGTACCCAAAGTAAAAATAAAGGGGTATAACAATTGAATTCAACGAGTTAATCTCGATGAAATCGCTAACGATGGAACGACTGATGATAAAATATCAAGGGAACATCATCAGTAAAAATATATACAAAATAGAAATAGATCGTTAACTTTTCTGCAGTGTTCCGGAGAAGTAATCACGTTTGTGAGCAATGAATCACCAACGAGATAAATTGCTCTCTTCTGTATCGAATGGAAAAGATTAAAGGAATGATTAACATGTGTATTCCAGACATGCTTGGGTTTTGTTTTTCCTAAATTCCACTGAATTATCGCGTGCCCATTCTTGAATATTGGTTTGATGGGCTGATAACGGAGATCTGGAAAGGTACGCGATATGAAGTGTACTGTCATTCAAAAAACTGTGAACTGAACATGAAGTTATGCCCAACAAATAGGTAAACTTCAAACTCCATCTACCACCATAGAGATCTATATGACAGAGAGTTAACTATGCCCAAAACTGGGGAGCAAGCTTGGCAAGGAGTTCCTTGTGCCAAACATTATCAAACGAGATATCTTAGACCATCATATTTGTTTGATGATCTTCCAAATAAAACATAGTATATCAGTGGGAATGTAGTTGCTCGGTAGGGTAAAAATACCTGAATAGTATAAATTGTAGGAAATTTTATATACTTCCATTCTGAATAAAATGTTTTCACCAAAACCTGATAATTTTCGAATTATAAGCGAAAAACTACAAAAAAATAGATTTTTTATCATTTTTTTTGCATTTTTTTAATGTTCCGTCAAGAAATTTTGTTAGCAAACTTCAGATTCGGATTCAGCACTCCAAAAAACATGTGAAAAGGAAAAAATCAGAACTACCCCAAAACTTTCCAGCCAGGGGCCCCGTCGAATACAAATTTACTGAATTACAGGTCCCAGAAAAGAGTATAAAACATGCCAAACTCTTTTCACATTAGTTGGCATATGACAGCATATGACGGTCAACGGGAATGATATTTTGGGGTATCATATGAGGTAGTACACCTAACGCTAAGTAACAAATAATTCGATAAATGAAAATATAGCTGTGGGGCTTGGTGACTTTCCTTTCAATTATTTAAAAGGAAACAATTAAATTGGTATTTTATTCAGTTGTCAGTATAATGGGAATCGATAAAGTGCTTAAAGCTTAATATGTGTTTTAACTGATACAATCAGTTTATAGTCAATCCAGTTCATGCTCAGGATTCATCCGGCAACTTATTATAACTTCATTTATCTACACGTTTTATATCTCTCGTAACAGATTGGAGCCGGTGTTATTGCTAGTTAGAAAAGGTTTGGACGCACGGAATGAGGTTCTAAAGATGTTCTTTATCGTTAACATGAGCGATAAAAAAATACGATACAAAATCCGCGTCACCGGATACGAACGATTACGGGTTTAGTTTTTTATTATGTTCCATATTGCGGACGAGATGGGAAATTTCATGCATTTGTGTCACTTTTTTCAGTGAAATACGTGCTTGGTTTATTTTAATTACTCAATGCTACGCTGCAATTTCCTACGTGATGATAATATAATTGTAGAAGTGAAATGCCTTCGTGATAAAATAAAAGTTTATCGAGTCCATTTCTCTTTCTTTTTTTCTTTTAGTGTCAATACTTGTCTCGTTTCTTGGTCACGAAGCTAAGAATTCTTGTACCGCTAGTCGCTCCATTATATTTTTCGGTGTGGCTGGACATGCAAGGCGAACCAATCGTTCAATTCTGATTCAAAGTCCTGTAAGGACTCGCTTGATTTTAGCAGCAGTTTTCGAGCTGTGAGTCGTACACATTTCTCCGGGGTCCACCATGTGCCTCGGAGTGGGGCGTAGGGTGCTCCTGGTGATTCCAGTCGTGAGACACCCCGGTCTGGTTGAAAGCCGAGAGTCGACGCCTCGGGGTGCTGGATACTCCATGTGATTCCAGTCGGAGTCCTTTGCGGTTGGTAAAAGCTGAAGAGTCCACGCCTAGTCAACATGGCAGTATCCAGGTGGCACGGACAGTTACCCATCCAACGTAGGCCAATATGGGTAGCAGTCGCACAAACGGCTTCGAACGGTGACGTATCCGGCTTACATGGGTACCTGGGGGGAATGGAGGTGGCCCCGTTAGGAGTGAGGACGCTGGCGCTTCTTCCACACAGTAGTGCGTCTCTCTTATTTATGTGGTATTATCATATCATTGCTTTCTTTGTTGCTCACGTAGATTTCTGTCTACACCCCAGATGAAAAGTTTCCGATACTGTATACTATTCACTAATCCAATTTTCCAATTATTGATCATTGCAATTTGAAAGTAGCAAATATGTGTCATCTCAAATTATTGTATTACATGGAAAATTCGATATCTCATAGAAAAATTATTACATCACTTTCGATATCAGCAAATCAGCTCATCAAGAAAATACTTGGATAACTTTATCGATGAACTTTGCTGAAGATGACTATGAAATTTTAACTAATCAATTCAACTTTATAAATCCCAATTCATCGTGAAATATGGGTGGAATGAATTTTTGGTAGCTCATTTAATCAACCACGCAGCTTTAAGCTGCTCATTGTAATCCACTGGTTAATCCAATATTTTCTACGGTGAAACTTTTTATGTTCATCGAAGGGTACGGTGACAAGTTCATTACGGTGTTATTGGTTTTCGAGCTTTATGCTAATTCAGCGGAATTTGCCGATGGCAATATGCCTCTTCGACTGAAATGCAAATTTCGAACCGATGAAAAATATTGTTAGATTTTGAAAGTTGCTTTGAGTGTCGTCGTACCGAAGCATCTACACTCGAGCCGAGAGAACACTGATTGTCATTTTTGCAAAATATCACATCACCATAAATTTGATCCCGTATCGCTTCAATCCAATCTTTGTTTTATTCAGACGATCGTGATTATCGGTTATGGGATGAAAATGCTGCAATGTATTGATTACCAGTTTTTCCTTCAGGAATCCGGGGAAACGAAAAACCTTCCTTGTAACTTGTGATGATTCCTGCCACTTCGAAAATGAGCTGAGTTGTTTGTTTGCAAAGATTAGCTCTAGTTAAATATTACATTGAGGGAATTCTTCAATCTCTTGAACATATAAAAAGCAGCATTATACAGTATCGGAAAGTTTTCATCTTGGGTATGATGGTTTCATGAGAGCGTAAAGAATAGCTTGCTATATGTTGAGAGAGCATTACTATTTCTCCTCGACTCGCTCGAGAAAGGGATATCGACGTGAGCTGTGGGCCGTGTGTCGCATTGCCACGTGGTCCATTAATGCGTCAAGTGGGGTAACAGAGAGGTGCACAGTAGTGCGTCTCTCTTATTCATGTGTTATTATCATGTCATTGCGTTCCTTGTTGCTCGCGTAGATTTCTGTCTATACCCCAGATGAAAATTTTCCGATACTGTATAGTAAACTGGTCTTGTGAATGTCATCACACATTAAAAGGTCAGGGCTGCGTCTTTCCTAGCTCGCACAAGTCTCTCGGGGACTTCTGTGGGTTGCTAGTAAGGGTGCAGCCGGTTGATGGAAATAACAACATTAAATTTTTTTTAACGGCAGAAGCTGGATATATAGCAGCAAATCATTTACCAAGGCCGCTGATTTTGTTGAATCGTCTGTTGGATGGATAATTTTAAGAGTATACCCACTTCTCCATTGTTTGTGAATAGAAAAAGGCGTTTTGTTGGAATAAGTAATACATAACATAATATTTCTCAATCTGTATATGAGTGAGGCCAGTCGTGTCCAGACTGAGTTTATGCTTGGATTGTTTTGTTCGTTTATGTTTGTTATTTTAAAAGGAGAATAATATATAATTATTTTAAAATTGATATATTTTTCTGCATCAACTTCAGTTAATTGATTTGCAATATATGTGTTAGACTCAATTGCCAGATTCGGCCATTTGCCGAAATAAATAACCAGTTCGCAAAATAATCAAAGCCAAATTATCAATGTCCTAAAATAGGACTTATTTCGGAATCTGTTCAAACTGATTTACACATTTCGCGATCTGAGCTATCCGTAGTTGGTCAAATGCCGAATATGAATGTATTTCGCCAGATTATCATTTTTATTTTAGTATTTCGCCGATTTTACCATTTAGAAATGGTCAGACGTCGATTACATTATTTTGGTTAAAAAAAATTCTATTTAACTTATTTATTTATTATTTAACTTTTTTATTCATTAATGCATTTCAATATAATTCACATACGAACCATTTGAAAATGTCACAAATCCAGTGGTGTAGTCAGATATTTTCTAAAAAAAAGTAGCTAGTAATTTTTTAAATTTTTGTCCTTGAAAAATAAGATTAGTTGGTCCTGGAAATGGAGATTTATCTATGAAAGGACCCTGCAAAATCCTTATGGAAAATGGCTCTCGGCTAAATTACCGGAATTTTTGGTATGTAGATTTTGACATCCTCGGCGAAAGTGTCCATGGGCACAAAAAAATCGGCCCACTAGTTTTTGAGATACAAGGTGTCAAAGATGAAAAGTGAAGCTTTTTGCTAAGAATTTTTAACAATTCTAAGAATTGACAAAACTCCTATTTATTCTGCGAATACCATGCCTCAATGATGGTAAAATGTCACCTTGATCTCGTATCCATTATACTTTTTCGTTTTGTGCTCTACAACAGGGTGAACAAAGAAATATCTAATTTGATTAATTTTACATCAACCAGTGTGAGTTCTCTAATGAGAAATAAATATTCAATATAGCCAGGATGAACTTCCTGAATCTCGACCAAAGTTAACTGACATTTTTTTCAACAGGGTATTTTGAAAATAGGGGTACGTCAACCACTAGATTTTTAGTTCGGATAAGGGAGACCATTTCATTAATATATCAAGCATTCTTCACCATTAATAACGTCACACACTCATTTCATGTATATACAGGATGAGTAAAAATATATAGTCCAATTTTCTTAGAAAAATGCTGTTTTTTCAATAAATACTCTTTATTTCGAAAAAGAATCGGGTAATTTTCATGAATTTTTTATATAATGTACTGTTTGAGGAGTCCAAAATATTGTCATCAATTTCAGCATAGGTCTCCGGATTCATTTGTCGGCAATATACTTTTGAATGTACGGATTTTATTGATACCTACTTGTTTGAAAATATTTGGACTAGATTGTTAGTATGGTACTCATTCCATACATGTTGAATGAAATCTCTCTCATTTGGAAGCTCTATTTTCAAAGGAACTGAAAAAAATTCAACAAAGCTTGTCTTCAAAAGTGTTTTTTTACATTAACTTATATTTTTGTGTGAAATATATTCGAATACATTTCAGAATTAGTTCATTGAATGAATGTCCACAAAACGTAGATATATTTACTACCTATTGCGAAACTTCTTGTAGAATTTTGGGACTAATGAGTCCGAAGACCTATGCTGATATTGATAAAAATATCTTGGACTTCTCAAATTGAACATTATATCAAAATTTCATGAAAATTACCCGATTCTTTTTCGAAATACCGGGTATTAATTGAAAAAAAAACAGTACTTTTATAAGAAACTTGTAATGTATTTTTTTCTCACCCTGTATACATGAAATTACTGTGTGACCTTATCAACAGAGAAGAATGTTTGATATATATGCCTCCCTTATCCGAACTTAAAAACTAGGGGTTGACGTACCCCTATATTTTAGAACCACCCTGTTAAAAAAATAATCTCAGTTAACTTTGGTCGAGATTGGGGGAGTTCTTCCTGGCTATATTGAATATTTATATTTCTCATTAGAGAACTCACACTGCTTGATATAAAATTAATAGAATTGGATTTTTTGTCAATTCTTGGATTTGTTAAAAATTCTTAGCAAAAAGCTTTACTTCTCATCTTTGACATCCTGTATCTCGAAAACTAGTGGGCCGATTTTTTTGTGCCCATGGACACTTTTGCCGAGGAAGTCAAAATCTACAACATACGAAAAATTCAGAGAATTTAGCCGAGAGCCATTTTCCATAAGGATTTTGTGGGGTCCTTTGGTGTCTTAGTGGACTTTTTGAATACCTACCTAACGAAAAAAAAAATCATTCCAATCAGTTGAAAAATAAAAGTTTTATGGGTGCTTCAATCTTAAATGAGCCTCACTGTATAAAGTGGAATCACTCCCCAGAACTGCATGTGTTTTCTCAATCGTATACGAAAATAATGTCCAATTTGAATTTGAATATTCCTTCACACTATCATAAATGCTTTTCACCGTAGTCTGCCCCATATTTCTCTCAGATGGGACCAGTTTTTCGATATGGTCCAGCCATATCAATTATAACTTATAATTGTGTATGAAAATTACTTTGGATAACATTTATTGAATTTTAATCGAATATATTCAATTGAGTAACTTTGGAATTCCCAGATAGAGGCATCTATTTGCTCTAATTCAGCAAGCATGTGAATATTCTGAAAGACAATTAAGTAAATCCGGCAATCGTTCATCTTCCACGTTCTAAATGTATAATTGAAAACGAATAGAATCCTCGATGTTCAATTAAATATTAAATTGTATGCAGGAAATACTGTTCTAAAGCTGAAAAGAGTTCAAAACAAGAGTACGTTTTTTGCATTTTTCGAAGCAAATTATTTTGTTTGAATATAATTTGAACTCAAATGGCTTCTTCTCTTAAAGTATTCATCAAGTACTTAGCTGAAAGTAGACCAGAACAATAGTTCAGGAATGATAATTTTCCTCAAAGATTTCCGCGATGAATAGCTTCAAAGATTTTTCCTTCTATAATGGCGCATTCATTTCATAATTTATTACACGGAAAATTACTGTTCTATGTTTCTGTGGGATACGTATAATTTCTTTATGAGAGTTCGCGCGTGTTTGAATGAATAGGGTTTATTGAATACACAGAATTGATAATGATAATTATATTAATTCATTTCATTCATTTCGAAAGTTTTGTTAATTACCATTGCTGAGTTATGAATAGGTTCACTTCAATAAAAATAAGATTGTGCTAATCATAAACAAAATGATTTTAACAATTTGACGATATAACTATTTTATAATTTTACGGTTCAACAATTCAACAACTTAACAATTTAACATTTTAACAATTCAACAAGTTAAAAATTCAATAATTTAACAATTCAACAATTTAACAACTCAACATTTCAACAATTTAACAATTCAATAATTTAACAATTTAACAATTTAACAGTTTAACAATTTAACAATTTAACAATTTAACAATTTAACAATTTAACAATTTAACAATTTAACAATTTAACAATTTAACAATTTAACAATTTAACAATTTAACAATTTAACAATTTAACAATTTAACAATTTAACAATTTAACAATTTAACAATTTAACAATTTAACAATTTAACAATTTAACAATTTAACAATTTAACAATTTAACAATTTAACAATTTAACAATTTAACAATTTAACAATTTAACAATTTAACAATTTAACAATTTAACAATTTAACAATTTAACAATTTAACAATTTAACAATTTAACAATTTAACAACATTAAACATTATTCAAATTTATTTTGAAAAAAGGTAACTGAAAATTTCAATAGATTACATTTCACCTAACTCGACGTGAAAACTCAACTCTACTTAATTTTTTTTTGTAATTCCTTTCCTTTGAGTTGTTCGTGGGGTTGTTCATCCATCAGATCCAAACTCTTTTTTTTTTATTCACAATCCCGAGAAATTAATCTTGATAGTGGGATTTAAGAAGGTTAACTGATTCTTTGAACTCTTTATGAAAAATTAAACCTTATTATGAAATCAATTTCTTGATTATTCAACCAGAAACCATTAAAATTTGAAGCAATCTTAATCTGATCGAAATGAATTTGGTATAAAAAGAAAGGTAATCTGATCTATGTACGTGCTGTAAAAAAGTTACTTTTCATGGATATAAGAACGCGCCGCTTCTGAATTTTCAAACGTTGAATTGTCCAAATTATTATTTCTGTCAGCCGGCTGTACACTTATGAGCAAACCTCAGAAGTCTTCGAGAGACTTGTGCGATCTGGAAAAAACGTAGCTCATACCTTTCAACGTGTGATGCCATACACGAGACAGGTGGCCACTCTGAGAATCGATCCCGTGTACCTTGGATTTGGATATTTTACCCACGCGCCACCACGGTTCATAATGCGTGGATGGCCAGAATCCCTGCCGCAATTTTTTTTTGTATCAAACGTGAGACTGAAATTGAATGTACAAAATGAAATTTTTGAAAGATCTACAAACATTCCACAATATTCGTGGCAACCTTGGTATATTGGACTATATTGGTTTATAAAATCAATATACATTCACTGTTGTACTGTACACCTAATTGCAAAACAAATTATTTGGTGATGATACTTTTGACGCAGAGATTCACCACTTGACTTGATTTTCCAAGTACTTGACTTGAAATCAAGACAAACTCAAGTCAAGTATTTATTTTTGAAATTCAAGGCGACAAGTACTCGTACAACAAGCTACCTACTTGATGTTTCTTGAAAAACTAGTACCTTTTTGGTATTAATCTGATTAATTGCCAAAACGCAATTACAATAAAAAAATATGGATGCAAAAATAAACAAAACAGTAAAATACAGTTCAATAATATTATGTTATAATGTACCCCTCTGAAATGGCAAAGTAGGTTATATTTTTGAAATGCCCTGTTTTGAAATGTATAGCGTGTGCCACAATTTCAACTAGATTGCTTGAATCCTACAGATTTTTGTAGATATTCAAAATTAAAAAAAAACAGCAACAAATAAAAAATCATTGAAGAAAATAAGATGTGGAAATTTTTTCGACCCACTGGGTAGATTATTCAATTCTGTCACAAACTACTACATAGTTATAGCTAAAATTCAATTATTGTTTGACCATCTCAAGCTAACTCAAAACTGAAATTGTGCTACGCTTATTCGAACCTGTAGAGGTATTTGTCCAGGAATTAGATGGGCTGGATCTACCAATTTTTTTTTTTTTGTAAACTTCAGTGTGTTTAGCTTGCAAATGTCGGCTTAGTGGAGATGTTCGGCAGTTTTTCATTTTCAAAACCGCCGTACATGGGGAACATTTGCCTTGTTTGTCAGTATTTTTATTACTCTTAGGATCTTGCTCGACTATGAAATAATCCGTATTTTATTAGACATACTTTTATTCACTTCAACTTGTTTGGCCTTTAATGGCGCCGACCCTGCGCTTTCTACTTTTGTTTCGATGTCATCAAATTCTGACACTTTTCATCTACGATATATCCTGAGCCGCTGCTTTGAAAAGGTCCCGATTCCATTACGGACAAATCACTCAATTTAGACATAAACAATTATTGTCTCTCTCGGATCGCTTTCAAGTAGTTTGATTTTACTTGATATCGAGTCAAGTAGTTGACACCGTAAATCGAGTCAAGTCAAAAGACACTTTATTATTATTAAATATCAAATTTTCAAAAGCTTGAGTTTTGAAGTCAAGTCAAGTATTTAAGAAAAAAATCAAGCTACTGGGCTTGAGGAATTCCTGCGGGTGACATAGAGACGTGCACCGTTGCCAGTGCTTTTCAAATGTTAATACTCAATAAGACTATTAGAGTTTTCAATTGAATTATCTGGAGAGAACGGGTCATGTAGAATGATTTTCTTTGTAAATGTCCACGCAATGGATGTTCGTTGTGTAATGGGTATACAGCGAAGACAAATCAAGAAAAAGGGACAACCCATCGCTAATTCTCTTTCAATTCGCACTTCGTAGATCGTCACATGTTGCAACACTGTAAGCGCGCGTGCGAGAGCATATGGATGTGTTTACATAACGTAGTGGCGTATATAATATGAGGGTTGCCATACCAAAAAAGGTTTTGAATCATCACGGATAGATCTAAAAAAATTACAGGTGCTTCCGCACATTACAAACAAGTTTCCCATTCAATTTTTGGTAAATGGTAGTAGTTCAGCATGTATACTTTTCTCCATCACCTCACAGTGAATGAGAATGAATGAGATTACTAATAACTGTTCTACTTGAATTACAGATATTAGTCAACAATACTTAAAGCTTTGGTACAACTTTCGGGGAAAATAAACAGCTAATTGAAACAAAATACCTACCGAAAAAAAAGAGAAGTAAGATGTTTTCAGCATTGTAAATTCCAGCTTGGCGTATCAATTATTGATCTTCTTGAAAAAAAAAAACATTTCTCTTCTACAATTCCGTACTAAAACAATAATAGAATGGACGACAAATAAATTCGTTTCTCCAGTACTCTACTTTACAGATTTTCAATCAAATTATCGTCTTTGTCTAAGTGGCATTGTGGACCTGAAATTGAATTACACAAAACGAGCAATATAACAAACGCCGCATGAGACAAAGGACTGGTAGATGAGAAAACATTTTTAATAACTATTGGGGTGACGTACAACAAATCATATCTGATTATAAGGTTTAAGAGTTCGAGGCTTTCGTTTACCATGCAATGTCGCTTTGTGTTTTATTCTCATTTAAATCATAACGTGGAAGAGAAGTGTCGCGTAATACTTGTATTATTATGTAATCTCATGACTTTCATATGAAAACACGGACCTATGATTCATTACATAAAAATCTTTTTTTTTTTTGTTTTCGTTAACCAGCTGCCGTCCCCTACTAACGGCAGCACTCAGAAGTCGAAACTTGTGCCAGCCAAGGAATCACGGGGTCTTACTTTTAACGTGCAATTCCAAGCACCTTCTCGGGCAATAAAAAAAAATACAATCTCTATGCTTTGAACCACGCGACCGGCAACCACAATGATTTAAAGAATGAGCTCCTAACCACTCGGCTATCTGGCCCTTGAATTTTTTCTTAGGAAATCTCCCAGGTTTCTAAAAACAAACCCCCCCCAGAAGCATCTAAGAGTTAGTACGAGCAAGAAAGATCTAGGACTGGCGACCTATGGCATGTGCTGGGATTTGAACAAACGCCTTTGGGTGAGAAGCTTTTCTCTAAGCCCATAACCGATTGATTCTAAGAGGTTATTGTTGCAAATATAAAATAACTTGATTGTCGAGACTTACACCATCCTCTCTGAAGTAGATACTCTTGAATGAAATTGCTGTCACCGCTGAAAGCGCTTTTAGTGAATATTCCACTTTTGTGTTTTTAGTGATTTTTTTTTACACTTGTGATATGTTAACGTCTCTTTTGATTACAGATGCTTGTACACAAAATTACATTTCAAAATATCGCAGTTTGTTAAGTTTCATTGTTGTTAAAAAAATTATTCCAGTTTTGGGTTAACATGTATATCAAGAACTTTAGTCTGATTCACAAGTGCTTTTTGTACTATCATTTTCATAGAGAGACCGAAAATTATATGCGAAATGTCATTATATTCGTAATGGCACATAGAAAAAAGTATTGAAACAGAAAATTTTGCTCACAAAAATCAAAAAAAAGTTTTTTTTAAAAAATTTGATTAAAAAAGGTTTTGTTTTTTCGCGAGTAGGTACTTCAAAGATATCCAAAATAGAAAGCAGGAAATTTCCCGGAAAAAAGTCTCACTTCCTGGAACTGTGCTACCAATATTTATAATTTTATTTGAACGGGAAAATATGGGTGAAATCGGGAATCGAACGCTTAAACAAAAACATCAGTTCTTTCAACTAATGAAATATGAATATTCAAGAATAAAAAAATTCAGGTACTTTCCGAATACATGAATAAACGAAAAGCCTTCGGCAAATATTTTCTTCCTGTTTTCGTGCTGATAGAAATCAAATTAAGGTAGAGGTTCATTAGACAAATAAGTACGTTATCTCGAAACCGACCTAATCCACTCTGATTTCGATTATTATGTTTTTCAATTTGTTGGTACTTACTTACTTACTTTCATTTATTCAATTTAATCCGCATTAACCATTGAGGTTATTAGCGGGGTACATTATTTCATCATTACATATCATCAAATTATGTTAAATACGTTGATTAATTTAAAAAATGTCAGTAATCTAGTGATATTAATTTGGCAC
>OY282592.1:23919303-23992588 GCA_958298965.1 Chrysolina haemoptera | reverse complement strand
CCTGGGCTTGACGGTTGCCGCTAAGTTACCGGCAACCGTCAATATATACAGGGTGTTTCATTATGAATGCTGATCCTGTTCGCAACCGCTTTATTTCTCTGAATATTTTAATTATAATTTTCCTCTCTTCTCATAAAAATGGCTTCTTGACTATATCGAAGTTTTAGAACAAAATTCGAATATTGAAAATTTGAGCTCTAGCAATGTTGTGTGCAGTGAGCATTTCGCAGAACCAAATTAAATTTTCTCAAATGAGTGTCTGAAAAAACAGGATAAAAGTTCGGTTGAAAATCAGGAATATCTGAACAAGTAATTATTAAAAATACACATTATATCTACCCAATCAATCTTCATGGACATTTTTCTTCATAAACTGTTAGTAAACGTCCCATAAATAATAAAACCACAAAAATTTTTTTTGGAAGGACCTTGCTTCACCCCTGAAGAGAGGCCTGTTTTCGCCTATTACTCGTCAACTTTTGAAAATATCAAAAAATATTCATTACAGAAAATAATGCTTGATAAATTAAACAAAAGAAAGTCCCCACACAATTTTTTTGAATAAGCTATAGAATCGATGTCGAAATGTTGTCATGATTCCCAATATTTAAAATTTAAATTTCTTCGCGCGCGGCCTACTATAAAAACTAATTGCTCGAAAACTATGCAAGCTAGGAAAATTTAATTGGAACATATTTGATATTTCATGTCCTAACAATCTTTATATTTAATATATAAGTTGGAAATAAAAATAGAACTAAAAATTGGGTTTTAAAGGAGATGAAAAATACTCGCCGTCCTAGCCATTTTCAATGGTTATGAGTATGTATAACTATTTAATTAAACATAATAAGTGTAATTATCCACTGATATTTCGGGATCATAGCTGCATACAGTCCTGCGAATGGTATTAGCTTAATGCACGAGAGGTAAAAATAAAAATATTGCCTTTGAAAAAATTACCAGCATATTAAAATTTGCCAAATTTTCGCCAAATGATTATTTTTTACTAAAATGTTGAAAATACGAAAATACGAAAATATGGAAAATAAATTCGGTATTTTTTCCAGGTTACATTATAAATCTATTTTAAAATGAAAATATTCTTTTTGAAAAACCAGCATCTTGAAATTTGCCAAATTTTCACTGATTGTTTATTATTTACCGAAATATCAGAGAATAATTACAATTTTTATATTTTTTTGTTGTTTTGGCATCGACTGCTATGCTAATGAGCCACGTGTTCTGGGTAGGCATCGACTGCTATGCTAATGAGCCACGTGTTCTGGGTAGGCATCGACTGCTATGCTAATGAGCCACGTGTTCTGGGTAGGCATCGACTGCTATGCTAATGAGCCACGTGTTCTGGGTAGGCTGTGTTACTAACTTCTTACGCCACTTTTTATTGAAAGGCCACGCGCGCGAATAAATTTAAATGAAAAATTTCACACGCAAATCAATATTTGGAATCTTGATGATGAAATTTTGACATCGTTTTTTTCGTAAAAAATAGCTTATACAGATAAATTGGTTAAGAACTTTCTTTTGGTAAATTCATCAAGCTTTCTTTTTTGTAACAAATACTTTTAGGAGTTATAGGCCAAAACAGGCTTCTTTTTGGCTAAAGGGTTGGTTTTTGTTCATCTTCATCTGATAGTTGTTCTTAGAAGAAAAAATCAGAAAGGAACAATGCAGAACTAAAGGTAAATAATATACAGTGTGTTGCATAAGATGTCACCCATTCCAGGTTACTTTTCACGTTATAAAAATCATTGGTATAGGGTTATTTTTATTGCAAGTCGAACACGGAAATCTTAAGTGGTTCTCCCAACTTTTTTGAATATATTAAAACCTTCTAAATAACATATAAAAAATATTTTATCTAACCCCACTATGGAATATGGAATGTCAAAGGACACCGCACACTTTAATAGGGAAAGTGGCCCTCTGTAGAAATCGACTGAATTTTTGATATGTTATAGTCCAAGTCATTCCAAACAAAAAGTCCAATGGGCATAAGTTTTTCTAAAGGCTAGTTTTAATGTTAGAGGGCGTTGAATATTCTCATTTTTTCTTTATTGTTAAACAACAAAAAAAGTTACCCTGAATAATTTTCACTATTCTGAGTCATTAAGATCTAAACATTCATCAATATAAGATGGTCAGATGGACAGATGGTCAATTATACAGTGTGTTCTATCTGGTATGGTCAAACTAATACTTAGTTGATAATGAAACTCAAGGAGAATATAATGAAAATAGGTCTAATTCATTTTGATAGGGTTGTATCGAATTATTATGTAAATTAAATATATCCGATTATTTTATTGATGGTCAAGGAGTGTGATGGAGAAACTCCTCCTGGCGCGTCAACCAAGCCTCCATTCACACATTTAGCATAAGTATAATGTGGAGAAAATATGTTACATTTAACGTACCTTTAGAACCTAATGAAAAACCGTCGAATAAACTCTAATAATAGTTCACAGGGTGTTTCATTTGGGAAAATATCAATACGATCAAAGAAACTGACATTGTAGTTGATCCACAGTTGCTATTTAATAGTATTTCAATGACGAAATTTTACTCTCATCCTGCATAGACCTGGAATTCTCGGGAATGATTGAACAATTTTTAAAACGAATGTAGACTATAATATTTTCATAATGCGTCAAAGTTCAATTTCCCGAATACTGTTGTGATATCGATATAAAAACGAAAGTTAACCAGACAACAGGATCCAGAACTAGAATTAATGCCTTATATACAGGGCGATACGAAAAAATTGGGTTAGTATGGTGGAACGCATTATTTTAAAATGAAATATTAGTTATAACATCTGCGTAACCTTCATTCACGTCTCTACTACTATTGCTTGTCTCTGAATCAGTTGGAAGTTACGAATTTTTGGTCGAAATAAGTCCATTTGTAGATGCATCATACCCTGACGTTACAATGATAGATTTAGAAAGAAAATTTTGATTAAGGCCATTTTATTGACATATTTTTAATATTTCTTATTCCTTCTCATGCCTTCAAATTATGCAGGATGGTCGAAAAATATTTTTCAGTACGGAACTTTTAAAATTTAACTTTCGCTTTCTTTTAAAACGAACACTCGGTATATTTTTCGACTATGTGATGTAGTATACGGTGTAGAATAGGATTCATAAACATTTTTTGATTGTAGATCCCTAAGGCGATTTGTAACCATTTTCGAATTATTGATCTTTAAAAATTGTAAGTAGCTGGAACACACTGTATAATTGACTAAATGTAACAATTCCAAAGAACAATACTTAAATAGTATCTCATATTAATGAATGTTTACATCTTGATTACTCAGAATACTGATGATTATCCAGGATAACGTTTTGTGTTGTACAGAATGGTGAACAAATGCAGGTTTTCATGGGCCTCTAGGGCCAAAACTAGCCTAAAGAAAAAGTTGTGCCTATTGGGCTTTTTGGTTGGAATGACTTCGACTACAACATATCAAAAATTCAGCCGATTCGACAGGGGGCCACTTTCCCTATTAAAGTGTGCGGTATCCTTCCAAATACATTTTCAAGATTTGGAAACTTTTTATAACATATTGTTTTTTACAATTATAATCAATATCTTACCTGCTATTTTTCCCGAGCTAATTCTGTTATACAGAATTGTCGTTTCCAATAATTTGCAGGCCTCAGGCAGTTCTGTGATGAAAGTTTCGAGACAATGTCCACTCTACAAAATACACATTAATTAACGGAACTATCTATATTAGAAAGATTATAACTAAAATACTCAGAAAACCATTGGCATACCGTTAGGGCGGGTCCGAAGGGTTGGTATGGTCACGTGAATTTGTATGAGAATAAGAAAATTTTCTGTGTTTTTAAACAGGCTGCCATTAATAAGTGTACAAGTTGTTGTTTTTAATCTGTTTGAAAAAATATGGCATACCGATTGAGTAAGCCTAAGCACTGTTAACACTGCAAACATTTTGAACAGTTATGGAATAACATTCCATGATTTTACGCAGTATGCTATTTCATTTTCATTAAGTTTATGGTAATGTAAGATTTATTTGAAATTGGTATATCGTTGGAGAGAGTAAAAACTACAGGCATACGCAAAAAATATTGCAAAATATTAACAAATATTTCTGCCTTTTTAAGCAGTATGCCTTTCTGTTTATATGATGAACATGGTCCATGTAGTTGGAGTAACAAATGGCATACCTATCGATAAGGTCCAAGCTTGTCGAAAATATAAAAAGTAATTCAAAATAGAGATAACCTGTGTAAGAGAAACGTGACAATTTTAGTATATTACATTACCAGTGCCATTTGTCAAAATCACTTTCGCACAATTAATGTACAGACACTATTTTTCCTTCGACCACGCCATGATTTTACCAACTAATATCGATATTATTGACATGAGTGCAAGAAAATCTATCAAAAAGGCTGACTGAGAACTAACTTCATCTACGTTAGATAATTATTTTCAAATGCAAAATATTTTCTTTACGAATAATACCTACTAGATCAAAGTTCTGATTAAACATAGTTTTTTATAATTATTATAAATACAAAATATTCACTTATAAGATATACGTATGTATATTGTTGAATTTGCAATGCGCAGTACTTCCCGGTTATTTGCTTATAGCCTTTTCCGGGACAGCACCGAAACATCGTGCCTCACAAACTATGAGGTTCCAGTTGTCTGTAGTGAATGAGATGACAACAGTGACAACACACGCATAGGCAATGCAGGAGGCGGACTTAATTCAGTTACCGCTGTTATTCTATTGAAGTACGACATTTTCGCTCAGCGGCGGAGTTACTTACCACCGCCCTCTCACGGGGACCCTTGGCACTATCTAAGCGTTGTGCAGGTCTCGAGGACTGACAACAGTCGAGGTACCGTGGGGCACACCTACTGAGACTAGAGTAGAAGTTTGTTTCTTCAATAAAATATCGTTTTCAGAATTGTGAATTTATAGGAAAAAAATTTCAATTATTTTTATTTATTGTGTCCGTAGTAGGTATGTGGGATTGATTACAAGCGAGGTCAACTTTTAAGGATGTTCCACTGTGATTGCACAAAGCATACAGGTTGTAACGATGAGGTGTTGTATTGTTTGCTGCATAGTTGCTCATATCGAATCCTTCCACAAAAATATCAATTGTAACACTCAATTTGTTATTGAAATTTTCTGGATAAAAACGTTTCAGATGGATCACTAGAATTTTTGGAAATTTATGAATTGATATAGACGTGCATTTCCTTCTCTTTTCGCAATTAGAACAGAAAGGTTTCTCGTCATCCAAATAGTTTGTGCTTCAAATATAAATATTACGTTGAAAAATCTGAATAGGAATTATATATTTGTCAGGTTGACAGCGGTAGATCTAAACAAATTATGTATTTGACAGCATTTCCGCAGGAGTGCGGAAAGTTACTTTAAGCACGTGTGCGGAAAATACTTTCCGTGAGACTGTATAGTGCGATATGCTTTACTTTCTCATGTGGTCGTAGGGAAACTCAGTTCCAGCATTGTTTATGAAGTCACAATTCAGGCATAATAAAAATAGCGTATGATGCACTTGCATAAGTGCCTTTAGAGCACTCGCAACGTTCAAACACGTGGCAGCATATAAGTTTATGATAAAAGCTGTTAAGAAAAAAACACAGATTACGTTTAATTTAATTTAAAAATTAAACCGTAGAAAAACTATACTGTACAATAAATATATAAATGAAAGGGAAGCAACATATAACGGTCCTACGATGGTAATGTCGGAAAATCGAAATAATAAGAAAGTTTTATTGCATTTTTTAATGTGATAAACCCGCACTACTTGTATGCCATTTTTATTTCAACGAAGTGAATCACTAACTCTAATTATAAACCAAGAGGCATACTGATTAAAAACATAATCATTATTTTGCAAATTTTTCCACAATTTTTTATACAGAAAACTCGCACAACTTGTATGCCATTTCTTATTTCATCTCCATATACCATGGTTATAATAAAAACAGAAAGGCATACTGCTTAAAAACATGGAAATTTTTTAATTTATTTTGCAACTTCATCTCCATTTTTTAGTATGACGAACCCGTACAACTCGTATGCCATATTACATATCAACAATTCAGGAGACAAACTTTATATTACAACAAATTTTGTGCTGATTAAAATCACGGGATGTTATTCCATGCCTGTTCAAAATGTTTGCAGTGTTAACAGTACTTAGGCGTTACTCAATCGGTATGCCATATTTTTTCAAGCAGATTCAAAACAACAACTTGTACACTTATCAATGGTAGCCTGTTTAAAAACACGAAAAATCTGTCACCATCCCCCGGTCTATATGTATGTACGCATGTAACTATGTTCGGGTCAAATCTTGCAACTGAATTTTGACCCACTTCTAGTTGTTCGATTAACTTGTAATTTGGTAGGTGTTCATAATTCCGGTGACAATGCATTATGAAATTTTTGTTAGAGAGAAATAAAAAATTGCGGCTCCAATATGGCGGATGAGTTTTGTGATTATGGTTCGATTCGATTTTGAATTGGTATGTGGGGGTTTCGGGGTCGGAGATTAGGATTTCCTTATCAAAATTCATCAAATCAATATGGCGGCTCCAAGATGGCGGACGAGATTTGTGATTTTGGTTTGATTCTTTTTTGAAGTAGGATATTATGAATTTTTTGTCACAATTTATGAATCAAATATGGCGGTTTCAATATGGCGGACGAGTTTGGTTATTTTGGTCCAAATCGATTCAAATTTGGTATATAGGGGTTTTAGGGGTCGGGGATTATGAATTTTTGGTCAAAATTCATAAATTTAATATGGCGACTCCAAGATGACGGACGAGTTTTGTAATTATGGTCTGACTCTCTTCAAAATTGGTATGTGGGATAGAAGATCATGGATGTTTCCCAAATTGAAGAATGCTGATTCAGGATGGCTGACGAGTAAATATTTAGATGGCCTCCTCATTCAAGAGCTAGATAGCTCAAAACTCACAGGAAACAGGATATGTAATAAACATTCTTCATCAGAAATCTATAGATTAATGCGTACTAACGGAAAACCAGAAAATAAAATATTAATAAAAACTTCTTAAAAACAAGATTTCATTTAAATGTACTGACAAGTAAAAAATAATTTCTTCAGATGTGTAGGTTATTCTGTGAGTTACAGATTCAAAAGCTTGTCGCTTTCATATTCGAACTGAAAACTTTGTGCGGCAAGCTTTTGAATCTGTAACTCACAGAATAACCTACATTACACATCTGAAGAAATTATTCTTTACTTTTTAGTGCATTCAAATAAAAGCTTGTCTTTGATAATTTTTTTATTAATATTTTTTTCTACCAGACCGATTTGTTGAGCTCACAATACCCTGTGAGGAGTCCTACTAATATTCTAGTAGTGTTCCTTTTCTGGCTTAATAGATATTCTGCAAATGTTGGCAGCGATTTTTTGATAAACTCTTTGGCCTGTCTTTATTCCTGGTGAATTGTTCCACCATTCTTGATATTTCTGTTGGATCCATAATTTGGTCTTTAGTACAGCTTGCTATACTTCAGAACGGTTTTGGGCCATTCAGGGCCCTACTTTCACTATAATTTCATTCATTTCACTGTAAGTCAGTTTCTGGAAACAATTCAATGTGCTACTTATTTGTATGTATTTTTAGCATTGTTCTTCTGCAATTATATGATCAGCAATATCTTGAAAACTATTTGCAAATACCCATAAGGGGCATAATGTTTGACAATGGATTGTAGAGTTTTCCATATTTGTTTTTTTAATTACTTTTCTCTACGACTATTGTATTCTACATTGAATTCATATTCATTATTAGTTGAAGAATGAAGATAGTTCCAAGACACCGTGGATTTAACTCATTATTCAACGGCACTCCGCCAATCACAGATACGGAATTTTCAGGATCCACGATAACCATATGTCACGGCTATTATAGCCGCTTGTTTTGCAGAACATAGTTTCCAGTCAACCCAAGAATCGAGAAACTTGTGTTTCTTTCCAATTATTTGCTTATATAATGTTAATAAGCAGATAATTGCCGCGAAACCAGCGGAAAAAAACCGTGTGTTTAAAATGTGACCCTGTATTGACCGCAGCTAAAAGTGTAAATAACGCAGTCTAGCCGTAATATGTCATTGACGATAACCGAGAGGTTTAGACCAATGACAAAACAGCAATGTACCAAGCGAATTTCTCAAGAAGGATTTGCTTCATTAGACTTGTCACGGCTTGGTATCCGCGAATGTCAGATTCACTGTTTTCTTTCTTAGTTTTAACTTTAGCTCCGGATGAAAACTTCTTGCAACAAAAGTATTTCGAATAATTTTATTTATATGAACATTTTACACTATCTCGGTTCTTGGTCAGGCACAGGTTCTTCAATATTTTATTTTCAAATTTTGTAAGTATCTATTTGGCCCAGCTGGTAAGTGCCTGTGATAGGAAATTGAAGGTAGTTTTAAGCTCGAGTTCGAATCCCACTGCTGGAAGTTTTTTTATGTTATTTTTTCTCAACCATTTAGTTTTTCATGTATATTGTTATTCTTCCTTATATTACCTTGTAATTTATCCTACTTTTTGGTAATAATAGTATATTCTTCAACGAGCGTAAAATTATAGCTATTATCCGAGAAAATGATTCTCATTATACGCGAGTAGAAGACTATACTTTCTCTAAGACTATAAGACAATTTATAAATTTATGATGAAAGCTCAGTTTGTGGTGCTTATAGGTATCTATCGAAATTATTGCCTTTATTACCAAAAAGTAGTATAAATTATAGAGCAATATAAGGAGGAATAACCATTATACATGAATAACTAAATGTTTGAGGGAAAAATAAAAAAAAAGTTCCGGCAGTGGGATTCGAACTCACTTTTATCTATATCTTCATACTGCCGCAACCTTACCACTGAGCCAAATATGTAGTAACAGAATTTGAGAATTACGTATTGAACAAACTCTGTCTTGACCAAGAACTGAGATAGTATAGAACATTCAGGTAAATAATAATTGTTCGACATACCTTTGTTGCAAGAAGATTTCATCAACAGCTAAATTTAAAAATAAGAAAGAAAACAGTCAATCGACATTCTTAGATGCCAAGTCAACAGCTGTAGTTGATAAGGATATGAATCACCATGTCTGCCTCAGTTCAAGCATTTCAATAGCTAGCAAATTGTTGTTTGAGTTTAGATTGATATAATATTCAAATATCCCCTACCTTGGTGGTATTTCGAGAATTTGCTCCTGTTCGACACTTCATAACAACAGTGTAATTGAATGTTCCAGATATTCCTGAAAATTACCATTGAAAATGTATGTATCAGTTACTCCTAAATGAAAAAAATGTAGAAAGGAAATTCTTACAGGCATATTCAGCATGCTCTTTCTTTAAAACTCAAAGAAACAGATCTCTGATGAACTATCATATTCACAATATTCTTTAATCAATAAAAAGCACTTCTACACCAGTCTTTGAAATCAACAAAAAATTGAAGAAAGGAGCATCTTGAAATTTGTTAATCTAGCTTCTTCTTTTTGTGTCATAATGCAATTTTATAACGAATGGCAGGAGTAAAAAATTCGGGAAATATTAAATTTTGTTGAAAAATTCGGAAAATCCTGGAAACCGCTGTTAGAAATTACAGTTTCTTCCATCCGGCAGTTCCAGTATTATCGCGGCTCTGCTCCGTTCAGCTGACGTTCGGCGGACGTTTCCCAAAATTTCGACAAATTTTCCAACACAATTTAAACTTTCCACAATTTTTTTTTTGAATATTTCACACCCGCCAATCGTTTTAAAATGGCATTATACACCCGTCCTTTACAGGAGTGCAAGAAGTTAGATTACACCCTGTATTTTGGAAAAATATAAAATATACAAGTTCTTTGAATAAGGCCAGCCACTGTTTCTACAAGGGTTGTGTTCACGTTCCAAGCAAAAAGAGAGGTACCAAAATCTCATTTTCATTAATTTTCTTTATTTTATACTTTTCTCAAATATTTGATTTAGAATTGGTCATTATCACCCTATGCGACTTCGATTACACGAAAGCCAGCCGACAGGCACGAGTGTGTGTGCGATGACACTCAGAAATATATGCGAAAACGAGTGGGCAAATTGCAAGTACGTGCATACATTAATGTCAATAATTCAAGTTTTTGAAACAGATAAGGCATTCTATTTCCGCGTTTTGGATTTATATTGATTTTATTTTCTCATTCACAAACAGGTTGTTTCACAAATTATTATTTAATGTTTTCGCGGTAGTTGGGCTCTTTCTATTAAATACAATGACTTTTTGAAGAATGTTCCTTACCACAAGGATTTTTTGAAAAAAACAGCAGTGCGACAGACTGGTCTAAAGCGTTAAAAACTATTCTTGGACATTCTGGTGACGAAACCTAAAAATTAAAGAATATATCACAGGTTTCTAGATTATTTCAATTGATTATATTACATTTAGTTTCAAACTACTGATATCGAATTTATAACCAGTATTATGATTTATAACTGAACAATTCTCCAATTTTTTTATAACACTTCTGTTGTTCAACACATCTATGTCATATTTCTTAACAGAATCAGTATTCTGGTGGTGATCAACTCCCAATTTTTCTCTTTGATGTACATGTTTTTGAGGAACAACTTCTGATTTTTGTAGGTGAGTTTTGACTTCTTGTTTTATTATATCTGGAGATTGTTTTCTTGTGGGAAACACGAGCTCATTCTTCACTTTGCTCTTGTCCACTGATAGAAACAGGTCCTGAAAGATACAAATTTTGTTATTCTCATTTCTCAAAACACTTCAAAAATACTCAATATTTTTTTATAAAAGGTTCTCAAGTGTTAGCATTATAATAATCGAACAGGTAAGACCGGGCAATAACAACACCGTTATCCAATCAAAACAGCAATACCAGGCATTGCACCAGGACCCTACGCCAACGCCTAGTGAATGCTTCCAGTCTGATCCCGGATATACAAAAACATGTGATCAGATCGGAGGCCCTACCACCGCGCCTATATGGACTTTCTCAAACCGAATATCCTATTATCCCGGTACTTTGCCCCGTTCGACTGAAGATCCAAGCGACCACCTCCATACTCCCGGTGTTTACCGAATTTCGTGCTTACGTTGGTCTTTATACATCGGCACTACTCTCCGCAGCGTAAAAACCAGGCTCTCTGAAATTGCAAACAGTGCAGACTGGCCTTTGCCATTGCGTTGCACGCCTACAGGGAAGGTACCCGTTACATAGTTTCAGAATACGGAAGTGCTAGCGACCAAGAGAAACTACCATGACCGCCTTGATAGAGAAGCAATCCTGGTATCCAACCCTGAAAAACACAAACATAAAACCGTAAAATAACACAACCGCCATGCGATCACATCCATTTACCACAATCGAGCAGGTAAGATCGGTAGTCACAACATTGTAATCAGGCAGGTAGAAAATAGCAACATCCCATCTGGTCAGGCAACCCAATCAAGACATATTAATCAAAATAAAGTGATTAGTCAGGCTGCGTATATTAATTGCAAGGATCTTTCTAGAATACAACATCCACGGTGAAGATGCTCACCGCAGTTGTGATGGAAACGTCCAAGAAAACCGCCTTCACAGAGGTGAACTGATCAGGGCCTCAAAGCCCGAAAACCATACTTTTTGGTTGAACTAACAGTTAAAAAGATTCAATTTGAAAATGAGTATACCTAAATAAGACTAATCTGAAGTCATTAATTGGATTGATTTGAAATATGCTTATTTGAATGTTATAAATTTATAAACTCACAGCCAGTCTCTGAAATCCGTTCAAAGAAAATAGGGTATTTGAATGGATTAGATCGTTCAATCACTTCAATCTATTTGTTTTCACACATAAATCTGTAATTACAAAAACCAGCGTGAAAAAAGAACGTGGTGACATATATTTGCTAGGCTCCATCAGAAGACTACCAAAAGTATATTTATGAAATGTAACTGAGTGTTTATTCACAAGTATTGGGCGTAACATTTCAGTATTGTTCACTTTCACAAGAGACTAAAATTCTCCATAATAAAAAAACCTTTTACTTCGACAAATCCAACTGATATTTCCATTGGGTTTAATTAATGGAAATTCAATATCATAACTAATACCCACCTATTTCCCATTCGGTTGAATGTATATTTTCAAAACAACCACACTATTGAATGGAATTAAAGGATATTTAAGGGCATAACTAGGACAACATGGAATGTGCCACGAAAACTATTCTTAATGGATATGGTCCATTCTCAACCCTACTTGGGACCTCAAGTCAAAAAGAACAAAGTGTGAGGAAAGTATGTGATGAACTGTTGATCCATAAAATTATTATGACGAATTATTTAAAAATAATAGAGAAAATGAATTACCTCTTCTGAACAAGCTTTATGAGTCTTTAGCTGAAACATCAAAGTACAATTTTCCAAAGCCTTGAATTCAAAATGGTCATTATTCACAATTCTGTCACAAACTAGCTCAAATAGTGCTTTATCGAACTGGTTAACGGCACAAGTTCCATTCAATTTGAATTCCAAATGAGTCTTATTTCCATATGTTCCAAGGGATTTGTCAACAGGAACATAGGTACAATCTTAAAAAAAAAAGAAAAAAAAGAAAATTCAGTTCATAGTGAGATAAATAACGATAATGTTCTAAAATCTGAAACTGAAAAAAAAGCATGAAAGTAAACCTTATAAATCTGTTTATTTTATTTTGGAACAAGACATATTTTGATAAAAACTACCCAGAATATTCAAATGCCCGAGTTAAAATTGAAAGCTTGATTTTTATATTCTGAACTTCATCAAATATTTCAGGAGCAGCATGTTTTTAAAAATGCTAGATTTTTCCAGTACATATCTGCTATCTATACTAATTTTTTTTTTCTTCCAAGTGGTTCATTTATTTGAAACAATAACCACAAAGTTGTACAGTTTCCAAATCTGAATGCTGAATACGAGAATAAAATTCTTACCAGTTTTATGACATTTTGACCGATTATTTTGGCAAATATCAAAAAGATAAAGAGATCCTGAAATATTGAGGGTCAAATCCGTGTTTTTCAATGTAGTAAAGTCATATCTGCAAAAGAATTTGTTTGTTATTATCACAAAACTGATTCATTAAAATGCCACTTACAAGAAGTCATTATCGAGTGGTTGTTTGAAAATGCATCTGGATGAAGTTTTCTTCCTCGGACACGCAGCAGTCGTTTTCCACGAAAACTCAAAGGTCAAATCAGTTCTGTTCAGTAGTTTTATACCTTCCTGAGGAACATACATGAATTTTAGTACAAAAGGTGAACCCAATATGGGTCAAGAACTAACAACAAAATTTAATCTAAAATGTATAGTGAATGTTTCCAAAGTATGTCAAAGTAACTTTCTCGGACTGAACAGTACATTATTCTAAATGCACCGGAGTCAACAATGCGTCCATAAAAATTGGAGGAGAGCTTATGTTTCTAATAGACAGCTTCCAAGACTCTGATGTTTCAAAAAGTGACATTCAATCTACTGTGGGTAACCCTAGGAACTCAATTCAATTCAAAACATGCTTTATTGTATTGTATATTGTAAGTATATATATATATATGGAAACTGGAAGTTCGGGTTGAACCGCGTCTAGAATTTGTTGAAATTCGACGTTTCGGCTCCGATTTTGGAGCCATTTTCAAAAAAAAAAGGATAAAATGATTGAAAGGGTGTGAAGTTAGATTCTACACTGAGGTCTCAATCTGCCTACTCCTCAGGTATCATCAGGATTTTGTAACTTGACGCCGGGGTCCAATTCCAAATTGAAGATTTTTTCTTGATGAATGACAATTAAAAAATAAAAATAATGGTTACATATTTCAACTCAATTCGGTTCGTAGATTAAAATAATAAATATAAAACCAACACGATTTATAACTATCTTTTTACTTCCAAATGTTATTATAAATATATACAATACAAACCGGAAAACCGCCGAAGATCAGATGCTGTAACACATTGAGATACGTGATACCTATGTCATTATTATTTATTTTTAATTTTTGAACAAATATGGATCCGGCGAAATCAATTTGTTATGTTTTATAATTCAATATCATTCGAAGAAGTGGTAGTACACTATAACTTCTTTTCCCTTCGATATTTTATGAAAAGAAAAACTTAAAAAAAAAAGTTGAAACTTGGCTAGCCATTTTCATTATGAGTTCTCATATACCTAGTCAAAACCATTTCATATAAATACATACCTCACACTTTCCTTTGCAACATTCGAAGATAATGGCGCTTTTGTAATAATTTTGGTATTGCGGTGAAAAATCTCCGCCATCATTTTCAATCACCAGCTGACCCTCACTATTTTCAAAAAATTTCTTCATGTGCCCAAGAGATTTAACTCTGGAATAAAAAAATGACATGTTAATATTCCCAGGAAGAATATGGCATAATATTAAATTTATTACAGTGATATCTGAACAACTAAATAGCAGTTTGGCATCGGAGCATTTTGAGCACAAAGTTCAGAGTTCATTCGGGGGATCGTGAGGTAACGTTAGTCGATAAGACCGAGGTTTTAACTTTTCATATTCTGCTCAGATGAAAGGCTTCTTGCTCTGCTCGCACGGTGGAGCGGCGTAGACTCAGGTTCGGCAGCGCGAGAGCAGTAACCAAATAGTCAGCAAGTTGGGACGATTTGAACGGGGAACAGAAGGCCTCAGATATATGCATTGATCTACCTTTGCACAGAGAAGAGACAAACAACCTTAAAACTAGTCTGCAGATCGTCCCCCTATTCGAAACAAAACAAAATACTACTAGGTGGTTATAGGGGAGCCCTTGCAATACCTACTATCCTTGACAATAAGGAACATTGTGAAGAGCTGAACCGTGATCTGCATTCAAATATATTTTCATTTTTTCCCTTATTTCTATGTATCTGAGATACGCTGGAGTGGGTCCTCAATGGCTGGACGGCACTGACGATAGCAGGGGTCACAGCGGCCCTCAGCGGACGCTCCGTGGCCGGTGAGGATCGGCATCTGGTTCACAGGTGAAGGAGTGGACCTTCCAAGGCTGACTCGGATGCTAAACCTCCAGAATCGTTCCTTGAACGTAGAGAGGTGGAAGCACCTAGTAACGGCAGGAGAGGCCGGTGGGTGGTTCCATTGTTCCATTGTTAGCCAAGATACCGCCGCTCTTTTACAACCTAGTCGTCCTGGCGGTACGTAAAGTGCCGCTGTGGTTCAGGCAAGGCCATGGTCCCTCGAATCGGACCGGGAAGGGACCACCCACAACCAACCCACAACCAACCAGAGGACGCAATGGCGACGTTGAAGGTAGGTCAAATAAATCTGCAGCACAGCATGGATGCAACCGGGGAACTGGAAGGCACCCAAACTGGTAAGTCTGAGATATTTTTAATACAGGAGCCGTATGTTCACAGGGAGAAAGTAAGAATTTTGATTGGTAGCGGCTACCAGCTACTCGTGGGCAAGGCAGACGGGGAGGAAGTGCCAAGAACGACGATCCTGGGGCCAAGAGATCTCGAAGTGGTTCACGTGCCACAGCTGGGGACCAAGGACGCTACAGTTGCAGTCATAGCAGTCAAGGTAAGAGGAATTAAGTATAAGGTAATGTGGAAGCGTACATCTTCCGTACAATGATGCGCACTTCAACAGAGGATTTGGTAAAAATAGTAATGTATGAATGTTGCGCATGATATTGGGGTGCGATTCCAACGCCCAAAACAAGATTTGAGGCAGAAGAGACGTCAATGCGCGCGAGGAAGCGCTGCTCGAATATCTAGCAACAAGAGGTGATTGACGTCACGTTAGTAACAAGGGTTATATTATATATAGGTTATATATATAGGTATTATAGGTTAAATATAGGTGTTATAACGGGCTGGATGGTATCGGAAGACATTTCGATGCCAGACCACCGAATGATAAGGTTGCAGAACCTGACGAAATTTTCCCAGCAATGCTACAGAAGGGCCAGAGGAACACCTCACTCGATGGTCAGCTGGGTTGTATCGTCACTAACGAAGATGAGCGTTGATGTATCCACCGGGACCACAGAGTGAAGCCTTGGTGAGAAACGGCTGTCCCCAGGAAAGCTGCCTCTCTCCCCATCTATGTTGCTTGGTCATGAACGAACTCTTGGGTAAACTCACAGATGAATATTAGGTTAGGTATACGCGGATGATGAGGTTGTCCTAGTCAGCGAACGATTTATTGGAGTCGTCTGCGACCGTATGCAGGCCGCATGTAGGATAATTGAAAGGTGGTGTGGTGAAGTAGGGCTCTCAGTAAATCCGACAAAAACATAGATGATACTGTTTACCAAACGAAGAAACAAAGATGGGTTCAGGCCACCCACCATGTTTGGACAATTGCTGAAATTGGTTCAGCAGGACAAATACCTTGGGGTGGTTCTGGACTCCAAACTTTCTAGAAGGTCTCAAGTTGATAGTATTATTCAAAAGTCGGTAAGAATCCTATGGCAACTGAGGAGAGTTGTAGGAAAAAATTGGGGAGATTATGCGCTGACTATAAACGGCGATCATAACACCAAAGATCTGATATGGGTCAGCTGTACGGTGGCCAGGCGTAGAGTAGCACAATAGGCCGAAAGCTTATTAAGTCCATAGGTTGGACTGTTTGGTAATAATGGGTGCAATAAGAACCACCCCAACCACAGTATTGGAGGTACTGTTGAGGTTACCAATCTGGATCAAGGAGGCAATGGCAGCCCATTTTTGGAATATGTGCCCGGATCTATGCTGATTATTATAGAATTCGAGTAGATTAAATTCGTCAGAGATCAAGTGAAACGTAACATGGAAACATTTCCTAGAGTTGAAATGTTAAAAGGCAAAACAAATTATCATTCATGGAAGACGATGATGCTTGCATATATAGAACTGAATATTGTATCTGCCGAAGAAGAGAAGCCAACAGCGAGTTCACGTTCAATAGAAGTATTCGCAGCACAATATGCCACAAAATTTGAAGACTGGAGGTAAAGACATTCTTTGATATTTGATCTTAATAACTTGTTGCACTGATGCACACATTATTCCCGACCATATTTCAAGGTATAATATACTCTGGGGAAAGGCTAGTTTGAACGAACAACTTTATAGTTCTGAGAACAATGAAAAATGAAGCGTCATTATCAATCAGAGAAGACGAAAACTGAAGAAAATTTCTTCAGAATGCTCCTTTTGTAAGGAATATAACAACAATATAACAAAAATTACTGACACAGCTCCTTCGGTTCATGACTCTGATGGAGACATAGTGTTTCCTGTAAAACTATAAACAAAAAATGTTTGTATTAACTGTAATCCGGCTGCCCCCTACGAGCCAACCTCAGAAATCTTCGAAAGACTTGTGTGAGCTGGGATTTTTTCATGCAATCCCAAGCCAATCATGACATGTCTAAATATATATTTGACATGAGTGCTACTTCACATATATCTGGAGGTGTTTGGTAGAGGTTGATTGGTTCAGTGAAAAAAAAAAACCATTTGATTTGAATAAAAAAAAAAAAATACTTTGTTGTCCAATATTCGTTTGCATGGAGGTGTAGCACTTTCCTACATCAGGTAATTTACACTCGATTTTAGTATTCGTATGCGGATTGAATTGACACATTCCTTTTTGTGACTTACTTTCAGCTACACTCGATTGAAAATGTGGTGTAAATTACATTACATCTCGTAACAAACGACAGGACTTAATTTTGCTCATTTCCGGCTGCACCTTCAGTAGGCCTGCCAATAACGCTAAATTGGCAACAACTGAATTAGTATAAGCACTAACTGAACACTACACTACTTATCTACCTATATTCACACTAAAAATGGAAAAATAAATAAACTTCAAACAAAAATTCAACAGACACAAACACGAAAAGTCACTACGCTAAAAAGCGAAAATTACCAAAATACAGATTTAATACAAAAACAACAATGCAAATTATATTTTTTATTTATTTTCGTCTTATTTTGTTTGGTACTCAGTATTAAAATTACTTATTATTCAATCCATATACATTTATGATTTATTTATACCATTACAAAATTTTAGTAATCCATTTAAAAAGATTTTCCTCATACAGACTAATTTGGCGGAAAATTAAATGTCATTGATTTTCCTCCAGAAGAATTAGATATAAGCAGCTACACAGCAGACAATGACTCAGCGGGACTACCTATAGCAGACACTACACTGCTTACTATAAGCATCCATATACAGGCACGTGGCACGAGTACAACAATTCGAATGTTTCCTCGATTTCATCAGAATCCAACATCTATCAATTTGTGTTACATCAAGAAATCACTTCAGAAGCTGTTTTTACCAAAGCAAGAAGTAATATTTATCTAGGTAAAAGGTCATTCTGTAATCTCAGGAAATAATAAAGTTGATGCTTTAGCCAAGGAAGCAACGAAATTTGACACAATTGACAATTATTAAGTTTTTCCCGCTGCTTGTCGGCATTTCTTCTTCTTTAATGATTATTCGATCCGCTATTTCATTCTAAGTTGCTTGTGCGCGTAACTAAGATAACGAATAAACAGACAACAATAATATTCAAAAAGTCTCATAACCTAAAAATTGATATAAATGAAGCTGAAGGTACTACTTGTCAAAGTCATTATTACCCTAGGCATGTAAATGACACTATTTACATTCTGTTAACAAGATGAATTAGTAAACGAATGATATAGGCCATTTACCTGTTTTGTTGTTAAGCATGTTTGTA
This sequence comes from Chrysolina haemoptera, assembly GCA_958298965.1. Lineage (NCBI taxonomy): Eukaryota > Metazoa > Arthropoda > Insecta > Coleoptera > Chrysomelidae > Chrysolina > Chrysolina haemoptera. The sequence goes on along the minus strand of OY282592.1, from coordinate 23,973,721 downwards.
CTATTTACAGTGTCGGCAGCGGGAAAAAAGTATCAGGTAAATAGTTATCTTTTGGATTATATCTGAGTTTTGTTGATTTTTGCTTTTTTGTGTTATTGGAAGTCAGTTAAGAAGGCATGAGCGCGATCACATTTTTTGTGACGCTTTTTACAGGCTTCTAGAAGACGTTTGATTCTGTAATGGAATTTTCAATCTACTTTTTCACAAAAGAAATCTGAAAATTATGTAGAAAATTATGTAGATGAAAAAATAATTTCAAAAAAACATTACAGCACGTACATAGATCATCGTTTTACCTTTCATTTGATACCAAATTCATTTCTATTGGAAAAATATTGCTTCAAATTTTAATGGAAGAGAAAGACCACTGCAGCTGCTTCGACTATCTATGAAAAGCATCGTGAGGTGCTGCCGCAGATATAGGTACATATATTCAACCGTCCTCTAGGCGCCTGTCCTTGTTTGAAATTGATACGATAAATCGTTTTTGAGTTATCGACTCATTTACCCTAAAACACGTCCGAAATGTGATCGCGCTCATGGCCTCTTAAGTAAAGTTGTTTATTAATATCCATTTCTACTTTTTTTGTATGAAACTGTCCGGAAAGTATGCGACAAAATCTCAATTTTAGGATCAGGTTTTTACTTCTACATATTATTATGAATGTTTTACTATATAACTGTTCCATACTGAGATTGACAAAAGTAATGAATGATTACTCACCTATGCCGAAAATCATAAGCTGTTAGGTTCTTGAGAGCAACCATCATATTTTTCTTACAGGGTGCATCATCATCAATAATAGGTCCTCCAACGTTGAACATATATTCAGTTCCCTCACTTTCTACAGAATATTTGCCATTTTCGCTGTACAGTGTACTCAAATTATAAATATTGTCTGATATTTCAAGAGTAGTGTTCATGTAAATAGGGGAAATATTTTCGCAGCTTCTCTTATTCTAAAATAGAAAGAATGAAATGAAATAGCTAACGGCTTTGCACGTCAGTTTCAATCGGTCTACAAACAGGACACTGCTGATGCTAATTTATTAGGACTCAATTACGAAAAAACTATAGATATAAGTTCCTGTAATTTCAGCTTGGAAACCATATTAAATAAACTGTATCAATTAGACTCCAATAAAGGTCCAGGACCAGATGGAATAGCTCCACTGTTATTAAAGAAATGTAGATTTACCTTAGCGAAACCATTGTTCTTACTATTTACCTCATCATTGAACTCAGGGGAATTTCCACTTTTGTGGAAATCTAGTTTTATCACCCCAATCTTCAAATCAGGGGATAAAGCAAACATCCGAAATTACAGACCGATCACAATTCTGAGTGCAATCCCAAAATTATTAGAGAGTCTGATCTGCGATCAAATAAAAATCCCATTAAACCAAGTTACTATACAAGAGCAGCATGGTTTTTGCCTGGGTAAATCAACAACTACAAATTTACTAACAATAACGCAATTTGTGTTGAGTGCCTTGGAACAGAAGCATCAAGTAGATGTAATTTACACTGACTTTTCCAAAGCATTCGACACAGTTAATCATACTGTCTTGCTTGAGAAATTAAAAGCGATTGGATTTTACGGAAACTTACTGAACTGGTTTGCAAGCTATCTTCGAGACATAAATCAATATGTAAGAGTCAAGTGTTTCACATCAGAGGAGATTTACGCCACTTCAGGAGTACCACAAGGAAGCCACCTAGGCCCCTTCTTGTTCAATATATTCATTAATGATATTGAAGGAATAATTAAACATTCAAAATTTTTGCTGTTTGCAGATGATCTTAAAATCTTTAGCCATGTTAACAACAAACGAAATTGCGAGAATGTTCAAAATGACCTCACTTCAATTGTCAAATGGTGCACTGAAAATTACATGGAGTTGAACGTAAAAAAATGCAATGTTATGTCTTTTTATCGATCACTCGAACATTTTGAATTTGGATGTAATATTGACGGTGAACCTCTAACAAGGGCAAACTTTGTTCGGGACCTCGGTGTTCTTTTTGATACCAAAATTGACTTCCATCTCCACTTTGAACAGGTTGTCAATAAGGCGACAAAAATGCTGGGCTTTGTGTGCAGGACCACTAGAGAATTCACTAATGTTCATTCCATAAAAACCCTTTATTATTCTTTGGTTAGATCAATATTGGAGTATTGTTCATGTGTATGGTCACCAACATATGAAATCCATATAAATAATTTAGAGAAAACTCAGAATAAATTTTTGAGACATTTAGCCTATAAACTAAATATACCTCTAATTGAAAACTCACTGAGAGTCCGCACTACAACAAAAATAGAGAAACTGAGCATTCGTAGAGTTTATGCAGACATTAGATTTCTGCATAAGGTTTTGAACTATAATGTTGATTGTCCACATCTCTTGTCTTTAATTGGCCTACATGTTCCATCTAAAGTAACTCGTAATACTCAGACTTTTGCAATTGATTTCCACAGATGCAATTATGGAAAACACTCACCATTATCCAGAATTATATCGAATGCTAATGAAATTCAAGTGGATCTTTTTAATATCTCCGAAATTAGCTTGAAACGAGGATTGCCGTCGCTTCTTAATTTTTGAAAACTGAAATATTCAATAATTAGTTTTTAGATTTAATTTTAATTATAAGTATTCATGTATCATATACCTTCGTAATAACATATTTATAAATTGGTGCTACCCGTTAATAAATAAATAAATAAATTTCGATAGGTGATAATGATTTTTAACAAGGCAACTATAATTTAGATCACTTTTCACATAATTCTTTACAGTGATAACTTCAGTGGAAAAATATTGTATATAATGGTTGAAAATGGTATTTAGTTTCAATTAAATAAAAAAAAAAAGAAATTAGTTGGCACTTAAACCATTGTTAAACAGAATGTAATACTAATATTAATTCAAACAGCAAATTTAATTTTTTCCATTTTTAGTTTGACTTTTAACACAAGAGACGATTATATTCGGGGCTACAATATGCGCCATGGTGACCTTTTGCGCATCCCAAGTCATAGGACAACCAAATATAAAAAGTCCCCTTTATACAATGCGAGAAATCTGTATAATAAATTAGCAGAACAGATTAAGCAAATCACTTCTGATAGAGTGTTCCATGACAAAGTAAAGCAACTGCTGCTGAATAAATGTTACTATAGGTATGATGAATTCCTGGATGATGATTTACGATGAGCACTGATTATTCTAAGTTTTATTTATTTTTATATATGACATTTTATATATATTTATAAGTATGACCTTTATATTTCTATTTTCATTTGTTTTTTCTATTCTTGTCTACGACTGTTGTCTACATTTTTACTAGGCAATTTATTTATATGTGTATATATTATAAGTAATAACTTTATATTTCTATTTTAATTTATTTGCTTTATAATTATATTTATATGTATATATTCTGAATAATTGACATGCCATATGTACATAATGTACCACAGTGGCAAATAAAAATTATTATTATTATTATTATTTTATTCTTTCCAAAAGGAGGTTTGAGCTGTATCTGAATAATATTATCAACTATGCAAAGGACTGAATTTATATTTCTTTTTTGCTGACATCACACTAAAAATATTTAACAATATTTATGAATGTTGAATTTTCTATCTTTGAATCATCGATAAGTATAACTTTTTGTAGTATACAATAATAATGATAATACTCCCTCATGAACACTCGTAGAGTGTAGGTACACAAAGGCATAGCCTGTGGGGGTAGAGGAAGGCCATTATTATTATTTGCCGTGTAGCTCATCGAAAACTTACCTATCCAAAAATTTGAAAATTCTTTTCCATGAGTCAAATGGATTAATAATAATAATAATAATAATAATAATAATAATATTTATTGATCCTTAAGACATTCCAAGAATGTGTGGATAAGTCGAACATTACAATTTACAAAATATCACATATACACATACATAAATATAGACGTATACTTTTTTTAAAAGTGGTCAGTCAGATATTCATTAATACCGTAGTAAGCCTTGCTTTTCAATACGTGAGCTACAGTATTTTTGAACAATTTAATAGATGTTATACTCTTTATATGGTCTGGTAAATGATTAAATAATTTAATACCCATATATCTAAAACTGTGTTCGTATTTGGTACTTTTGTGGTTCGGGACACATAATACATTATTTTGTCTTGTATTATATGTATGATAAGAAGAAGTTGTATTGAATGAGGACAAGTTTTCTTTTGTATATATCAAACAGTAATAAATATATATACAGGAAAAGGTCATAATTTTATTACCTATAAATACTTGTTTGCATGGAGAACCCCATTTGCAGTCGAAAATCTTTTGAACTATTTTCTTCTGTGTAATAAATATTTTGTTGTTATTTGTTGAATTTCCCCAGATTATAACATTATAACATAAGTGAGTGACGTAAAGACGAGGAGAATGAGAAGAGTCGAATTTATTAAAATTACGTATTTCCTACCCCAAAGCAAATACAAGCCGATAAGCCTGATTTAGCCCCCTCAATGAGAAAAGTAGGACGATTTTCGTCGTTCGTCGTGGAGTTCTCGGCTCAGAGAAAAGGAGAGAAAACGAACAAAATATTTTGATTTAGGCACACTTAATACAATTTCATTATCATTATACACTTTCAATTATAAATTTAAATGGGATTCAAGTTATATTTTGCACAAAGGCGACCGCTTTAATATTGCATGCCTTCTAGACCGCATTAATATTGCATGCCTTCTAATATAGTTTGTATTATTTTACCTAGCGTCAATCTGTATCACACAGCAAAAACAAAACTACACACGTTGAACAAATTTTCATAAACTTCTTAGAGAAACAAACATCTAGTGACTCCACTGTTCAAATAAATAATAAATCATGAAATCCATGTAAATATCAGCACTGGGTACACTATCAACACTGGTTACAAACAAACACATTAATAAACACTTACATTAATAGGACAGGCTGCAGGTGTGTTCCAAATCAAAAAGAGCCTACATTTGTCAAGTGTCATTAATTTAGGGTATTCTTCCGTTTTAGAACATGTGAACTCTATAGAGGTGCTATACTGAATGTTGGAATCATGCTTGCAAGTGTCACCACCTTAAAAAGTAGGAGAAACCATTAATTTTTTACAATTCTTATCAGTACTTGGGAAAGTGTCCTCTTTTCGCTGAAAATGTCATTGCCAAATTGTTCAACAAACACATTTTATATACCTAATAAAGACGATCGTTGCTCATCGTGAAAGTTATGTAAACAGTCAACTTCCATGTTAAATTTGTTGATTGATGTATTTGATCATATTGTTATGCATGCAAGTACATTTTTTAACATTTATGACAAGGCCAACAGTAAAATAAGTTAGTACTACCTGAATAAGAAAATACAAGATTTAGTAAAGAGAATCATTCTTATGAGCAAACAATACCTTTGAAAAAATAAGTATCGGTTTTGAGCGTTCAGTTTAAGTTTTTTTTCCAAAATGTTGTTGGTACAAATGAATCAATTTGTTTTTAAGAATGCGGGAAATTAACTGATTTTTCATTTTGATGATTCTGAAGAAAAAAAAAGAAGTTTTGAATGCATAATTCATGATGTGGTTGTATTTCTTTTCAAGAGGAACATGTTTATGTTTTTGACTCAAGTGGAAAGAATGTTATATAGGTTGTAGTTTAATGAGATTTAACATTTAGTGAGCCGATACCTAAATACCTTAATCTCATTTGCCCTTCTGGTGTTATGTTGATGAATGTCTGATTGTGTTGTTAGCAAGGGATTTTTTGTGAATTTCACTAACGGTGTTTCAAATGAAAAGTGACATTCATGATTTTAAATTGTTCAAATACTGGTCGGCATGTTTCTCTGTGATTTGCATAGCTTATGATTCTCATGGCTTTTTCTGCTATTGGAAGATAGCAGAGGCTGCCTAAGAGTTACCCAAAATTAAATTTTCATAGTTGAGTTGGGATTGAATTACCGAGAAATATACTGTTCTGAGGGTAGTTGTGGTATTAGTGATGCGTCTTAGTTGCCTCCTATTGAAAAGTGAGCTGGCTACTTCAAAATTTAGTTGCCTAACATGACGTGAGCTTTTTGTCCATAAGATTGAATTGAAGTTGAGCGAATAGAATACTTTCGTATGGATATAGGTCATTTATATAGATTATAAACGGTAGTGGGCCCTTGAAATTTCAAGCTTTATTTTTTGTAATAAATACTTTTTCGATATCTTCAAAGGTTGACCAATTATATGCAAAAACAGGCTTTTTTGACCAGAGGGGCGATTTTTTAGGGGTGAAGTCATATCCTTCCAAAACGGTTTATTGTGGTTTTATGATATATGGGACCTCTACTAAGTGTTTTTATGAAGGAAAATTTCCATGCCGATTTATTGGGTAGATATAATGTATGTTTTACTGAACAAGATGTGTTTTTCAATAGTTGTGAGAGGTTGCATAAAAAGTGAGGAAGATGGAGAAGGAAGGTTTTCGTAACTCAACAATTGCAGGTTGGGTATATCAGGTAAGGATTCAATAACACCTCCTGCTATGTTGGTGAAAAATTCCTTTCATAGTTTATCAAGCCCAGGCTCGCTTTTGATGTATTTTCAGCTTCTTCAAGGTAATACCAGTCTTTTAGCGGATGAAAGTTGGTTTTAATTTTGTTTTTTGAAAAACTTGTAAATATTTAGATCAGATGGATCTTTACTTGAATCATATTCAGCTTTTTTGCTCTTTAGAGTAATTCTTTCAAGTCATTGTTGAACCATTTAACAAGCTGAACAGACCTGTTTAATTTAGTCTTTTTCAAATGAAATATTTCTGAGATATATATATATATATATATATATATCCATTTTTCAAGGCGAGATCCGATTTCGGATCTCGTCTTGTATCCCTGTGTATATAGAGTTCAATAGGTGTAGGAAGTGGGTGGAAATGCATGATTGAATTTTTGTCTGGATCTCACTTTGGACCATTTTATGCAATTTTATACATCGGAAGTTCCTCGATGTCGCTACAGAGGGTGTGGCAGTTCAAGTATGCATTTTACGGTAAACCTGAGATCCGATAAATTTGGCGTTATTGTGGATCTCGTGTTACCGTGCTTTCGTAATGTTAATTCAATCTCTATCTTCTGTGTTCATTACAATTTGTTTCGCAAGTATGCTTTTGCTAAGAGGTGAAATACAGGGTCGGACTGGACAGGGCGGCAGTTGCCGCCTGGGCCAACCTTAGAAAATGGGGAGAGGGGGGGGGGCAAATACAAAATGACACAAATACAACTAAATAGCACGCACTTCCACTTATCATAGACCCTTCTTTTATATTTTGTTTATTTTACTTTTTAATTTTAAAATGTATTTTTGTAATTTCTAAAGTAGTTTTTATGAGAGTTCGTTAATGAAAACCCTGGTTTTTGTCCCAGCAAAATCGCTTTGTGGAATTTTTACACAAGAAATAGTGAAAAAAATTACAAATTTTTTGTGTTTTTTCAAAAATATCAAAAAGTATCGAAGGGATCGTTTTACAATCTATGAAACTTTTGTAGAGAATTATGAAACCTACAAAATAGTTTTTTATGCAACCGGATCGGTGCATTTTCCACTGAGAAAAAGTGACAATTTTGTGAAAAATCATAATTTTTATAAATCTGAAGCGGACAAACAATATTGAGGAAACTGATACATAATGAAATGTAGTTCAACTGTGAGCAAGATGGTTTCTGTCCAAAGTGTAGTTTTTACACAATCGAGTTATAAACAATTCAAGGGTTTAGTTGGCAAGATACGCCGATTTGAGGAAAATCGTCGTATCCGAATTCTGTCAACGGCATCTGGAAGTAGAGATCAATAACTACAACTTGTTTATTTTGGATTTTCACTTAAGAGGTGGGAAATGTGCCGAAAAATGTCAATGAAAGTTGCTACAAACGCTTCAAAGTCCTCCCGAAATCGCTCGATGTCGCACTTGGAGTCAGTGCGGGTACACTTCGGGCGCTTTCGGGAGCACTTTGATGCATTTGGAACAATTTCCAGTTGAATTTTGAACACTTTTTCCACCCCTCAAGTGAAAATCCAAAATAAACAAGTTATAGATAATGATCTCTACTTGAGATAAGCCGTTCACAAAATTTGAATACGACGAATTCCCTTAAATCGGCGTAGCTTGCAATATAAACCGTTAAATTGTTTACAACTCGATTGTGCAAAAACTACACATCGAAAAGAAACCATCTTGCGTACAGTTAAACAACATGTTATTATCTATTCGTTTCCTCAATATTGTTTGTCTAGCTTCAGATTTATAAAAATTATGATTTTTCAGAAAATGGCCTCTTTTTGAGGTTTTCGCAGATTTTCTCAGTGGAAAATTCACCGATCCGGTCGCATAAAAAACAATACTGTAGGTTTTATAATTCCCTACAAAAGTTCTATCGACTGTAAAACAATTCCTCCGAAACTTTTTGATATATTTGAAAAAAAAAACAAAAATGCTGTAATTTTTTTCACCCATTTTTAAATTAAAAAAATCTACAAAGCTATTTTGCTGGGGCGTAAACCGGGGTTTTCATTAATGAACCATCTTATAAAAATTAGTATAGGCCATTTGCGTCTTTTATTTTGTGTGAAAAAACTCTATAATTTTTATAACAATAATAATAATAGCGTCTTTATTGTCCATTCCAGTTTTTTTGAATATCATTATATTATGTACATAAAAAATAACGGCATAATAGGCGGAGTTCAGCTTACAAAGTTGAAAAATATTGATAACCGTAAATTATAGTGAGTTGTTCATTCATATTGGCTGATCTATAGCTTGGCCTAATATACAAACATTGGAATTTATATTCATCAAATTGATGACCATCATGAAGTCTTTTGAAAATAACACAATATTTTCTAAAGCACTATTTTCTGGTGGCCTTTCAGAAAGTATTTTCATTTCATTCAATTTTTCATTTGAAGGAAATCTACAGCGATAATTATTTTTAGTGCACATAGTCTCATTTTGTACATGCATTGGCATCACATCTGCAGACAAATTAATTATTGAAAGAAATATAAAAATATATAGTTCAATAGTTATTTATGGTACTAGTGTGTTATGTTGAAAATAAGTTACGCGAGAAAGATTTATACCACGAAGCCGTCAAAAAAGTTAAATGGCAAAGTTGTAGGTAATAAAAAGATCTACAACTCACATAACTACGCTTTTTTCACATAACCTCAAATTTTATGTAAAAAATTTAAATAACCAAGTTTCTGGATTTTTATTTCTTTTTCAAAAAAAAAAAAATTTTTTCACGAAATTTGGTGAAAACTTACCTTTTCATGTCCCAAATACACTGTAATTCATTTGATTTGAAAAATTTATTTTTTCACCTTATTTTGACTTAATATCAATAAAGCACCCTCATTTTCAATCGAAAATTCTCGCGTCAAAATTTCAGTTTTGTTCAAAAAGTCGATGTGCTTTTTGTTCGTTGAAATCTCTACTTTCTGGTGGTGTAGAAAAAAATATACATTACTAGAGAAAATGTTCTCAGAAAATGCAAAAGATCAAAAAAACTGTATGTAATTCGATTTTTTTTAAAATCATTATGTATACAAATTCGAGCTATTTATTAAAATTTACACTTTCATTATTCAAAAAACGTAAGATTCCGTGTTACATTGATGAACAAAAATGTTGCAAATCGAAATATACTACTATAATTAACAAACAAATAAGTTAATATTTAATAAGACATCTCCAATATTTTGAGAAAGTTGTAGAATCTTCTCAAAATTATATTTGTAGATGCCTATTTTTTGCTATTTCAAGACAATTTATATACCTGAGTGACCGACGGAAAATTTTAGCTCATTAAAAGGTATTTCATAGAGAAGTGGGGAAGGAGCTAGGAGGGTCTGAGCACAGTTTAACATTTACAGTATTCCCATTCCAGCCAAATTCTGGTTTAAATTTTCATTGCGTACACCCAGGAGTTTTGATCACTGGGTGGGCGCAAACGACGAAATCATGAAACTAGGCAATCCGTACAGGGTTGTCGTATTTCAGAAGTTTCGCTCATTCTATTGCAGTAAAATATATTAATATTAGTTCTGGTAAGGCAACGTCAAAAACAAGAAAAGAAAATCAAAAAGTACAGAACCCTTCAACATTTATAAATTATTTTCATGTTGCAGTTCTCAAAATATCCTTCTTCAATGCATGTATTATAGTTTAGTAATAGATAAATATGAATATTTTGTCAGAATAAAGTGTATTCAAATTATGACAAGAGATTTTCTTTATGAAGACCAATATTGAGCTTGGTACATTTCAAATTAATAATAAGTTTATAATTTTGAAATGATGAGGAGTATGACATTGGAATAAATCTAACAAAAACATACAGAATTCCCACAATCTATTTTTTCCAGTTGTGGCAAATTTAATACAAAATCAAAAGATTGAGACGTTTGTTACTATAGAAATAACTTTATCAATATTCACTGTAATAGTCAAAGTATGGTTGACATATTGTAATATAAGTAAAAAATAGGCAAAGAAGGAAAACTACTTTTTCAGCATTGTAACAATTTAACTAGAACTTGTCAACAATAACTAAAATTATTTCATACATTTTTGGAAATGTGTAATTGTCGTGTGTCTTAATACATTTTTTGCACTTCCGGGACTAAAGTGCCAACTTTATTCCCGTGTAACAGGGACTAAAATGTACCTTTCAGTCCCTAGGGAGATAAAGTTGCATTTCAAATCGCTAAGGACACAAAGTAAAAATCAAACTTTATCGCAGCTACACTATTAATAACTAGGACAAAAATTAGGAAATATTCCATTATAAACTCGATTTTTTGGTTATTAATTCTTCCGTTATCATGTCAGCTACCTTATCTATATCAAATTTTGTAGATTCATTCATTTCTTGATTAATTTTCTTGATATTATGTTAGTTAAGTTACGATTCGTTTAAATGTCAACATTAATAATGGAAATGTCACTGAATTAAAAAAATTTGTTGACACTGTTGCTATAACGTTATCTACCTACTGAGTAATCCAAGTAGGTACCGTGTTTATATAACTCATCAAAATTAATAATTGTATCAATGTTGAAAGTTATAATACTGGGAACTTCAAAATATAGCGTATATGCCTCAGGACTGAAGAGATATTTTATCCCTTACGTGATTATTGGCCCTCGGGCTCTATGAGCCCTCAGGCAATAAACATCAAGTGCGGAATTAAAACATTCACTTTAGTCCCTTGTTATACAGGGTAACCCAGGGTTAAACCGCCAAACATTAAAGACTGGTATTTTAGGTGAAAATAAGATTTTTTCTTCCTATAACCCAGTGTTCTAACTTGCTTCGTTTTCGAGATACTGGATGTCGAAGTTTACAGAAAAAAATATTTTTTTATCAATTACTCTAAAACCTTTTGACTGATTTTGATAAAATTTGGCATGCTTATTTGAGGAAAGAAACGGATTCTATTGTTGAACTTGGAATGAAATTATGATTTCCAGTGGCGTACTAGAGGGTAATCTTACTAATTATACGTTTTTTAGATTAGAAAATCAAAAATACAATTTTTTTCTCTCTTAAATTTTTTTCGTATCTCAATTCATTTTCGAGAAACAGTTTAAAACCCGTTTTCCCGCATGTAACAGGAAAAACTCGTTTAAACAAAAATCAGATCGAAGGTAGCAGGGCACAATTTCCACAACAATTTAGAGTTTGTATCAATGTTTGACAGCCTGTGACATATTAATTAATTAATTCGAATTGACACCCTGTATCTTGAAAACGAGGAAAGTTAGGACAGAAAGTTATGGGAAAGAATATTTTATTTTGACCTAAAAAAGCGATCCTGAACGTTTGGCGGTTTAACCCTGGGTCACCCTGTATAATATACTATTCTTGTCAGAAAAAGTCAACTGTTTAGTTGCCTAGAGGCATTTTACTGCTTAGTCAGGAAAGTGATACTTTGCTGATCGGTATTTGTTAGCAAAATTTGTATTTTGCTGTCGATCAAGAAAACATTTTTTTATACAAGTCAAGAATTTTTTTTTGTTTGAGAAAGGAGGGTATGCTTTAGATAGGAAAATTTTGGCCATTTAAGAAGAAAAAATTGACTTGCTTTTAAATGCTATATGAGTAATATAGTAATAGTTTTCTTTTTCTTTTCATTCTAGAATGATTTATCTTATGAATACAAAAATAATAACTTATCAATTATTTTCAAAAAATACAAAGTGGCAACATTGCTTCTCAATAATTATTCAAATAATCGATATCTACCTATGTATTATATCGAAACCCAGAATAGGCACATAACTGGCGTTGCCAAAATGTCTATTTTATAATTTTACTGCCTTCAAAATTTTACCGAAGAAGAAAATGTTCCGAAATGGTTTGGAGCCAAAATTTTTCTATGACATGAATGTAATTAGAATTTAATAAATCAACTTTTTAACTGAAAAAATTTGCAGCAGTCACATTTTTTTCATGAAATTAATGATTGAAAAAACAAATTCGAATTATAGTTTTTTTGATTTTTTGCATTTTCTGAGAACATTTTCTATAGTAATGTATATATTTTTTTACACCTCCAGAAAGTGGTGATTTCAACTAACAAAAAGCACACCAACTTTTTGAAATAAGCTGATATTTAGACGCGAGAATTTTCGATCGAAAATTAGGGTGCTTTTTTGATATTAAGTCAAAATAAGGTAAAAAAATAAATATTTCAAATCAAATAAATTACAGTGTATTTGGGACATAAAAAGGTAAGTTTTCACCAAATTTCGTGGAAAAATGTTTTTTTTTTGTTATTTGAACTTTTTACATAAATTTTGAGGTTATGTGAAAAAAGTGTGGACAAATAAGTTGTAGATCTTTTTATTACATACAACTTTGCCATTTAACTTTATTCCATACTTCTCGAGCTCAGGTCGCCCGTAATTTATTTTTATTTTTATTTTTACTATATTTTTCTCCTTTTACAAAGGGTTTCATTCTACTGTAATTTAGTTTTTTTTTCAAAAATTATCGACCCTGGTCTATTTGGAAACAATACACTGGTATACAATGTTTTATCCAACACATGACAATTATGACTGTCATTATTAATGTCATTTCAGACAAGTAAACTATCAAATAACACACGCCCCCTCCGGAGCTTCGACACATCCGGAGGGCGCGCTGGATCATTCACCCAGATAACCACTCCCCACGTCGATGGGGTGAGTGATCACTGGGTCCGAGAATCATGTGTCCTGACCAGACGCAGTGAACCTATGATGATGGCCTTCTGCATCCGTCCGGCTGAGGTTTCTGCTATATTATGGCAAGCCGGTATGATTTTTAAGTTCGAGAGCAGTGTGTCCACCATTCCTTCAAGGACCCCTGTGATCAGAACCACCAATTCAACAGAATAGTTTGGGTATTATTATTATTATTATATCATTTTTAGGTTATTCTTGTACTGTCGTAGGTCCTTGATGTGTGAGCCGAATTTTAGATTATTCGAAAGATTGGAAGTAGATGAAAATAACAAATCCACACTATTATTATTATTATTATTATTACATTCCCATCACGAAATTCTCGTAATGGTATCCATCCTTGAGATGTGTGCCAAATTTTTTATTCTTCAGATGATTGGAGGTGAGTGAAAATTAACTTCCAAGATTGTAATTCCACCAACTTCACTAAATACTTTCCCCGCGACATTTCGCAGTTGTTTTCAATACGTCGATAAATGCACTGTGTGTTTAAGGGCAATGAAAATTGACCTGTTCCGATCCTTACTAACGTCTAGCACGTGGTCTTTTGGCGCCAAATCCAGCAACGGCTGTGCAGTACAGACGGATCTCACGTTGGTGTGAATTTTTCAGAACATTATACAATGTATATTACCTGAACAACTTTTTCTATGGATCTCGTTTCTACACTTTTTTATCAAAAACCCAAAATCCAAAATTGTTTCCCCTCTCTAGGAGTAGAGGTTCGATGAGCCATTATAATGCTACTAATTGGAAATATATTTCAGAATTTACACTATTTCGGGTGGATCTCGGGTTGTCTTAATTTCAATCAGATCTCATCTTGTTAGGAAAACGTATATATATATATATATATATATATATAGTTGAAAACTAATTCATTTACAAAAGTATTTACATTGTCACATTATAAATAAAATAAAATTAACATGAAAAAATACAAACAATAATATATCATGTCATTCTGTAGTGTACTATACCAAGAATAAAGAATAAATATCACTTGAATAAACACTTGTAGAGTGTAGCCTGTGAGGGTAGAAAACGGCTATTATTATTATTTGCCGTGGCACTGCGAGACGACATACTGATTTTTTGTGGTATATTCATTTTTCAGCTGTAGGAAAACCCGGAAAACCTACAGCACCACCTCGGGTGGTCGGTATGCACTCCAAGCTAGCACTAGACGAGAGTGGCATCTAGGCATCTGACAACACACTTGCTTTTCAACAAGGCATGTGGTCGCCTATCGATTCCGTTAATGAGTACTCCAGAAAAAAATTGTAGTACACAGGGCTAGAACCGGCAATCACTATGCTGAAGTGTCGAAAGGCCTGGGTCTCAGACCACTTAGCTACCGACCACCTCATATAATATAATATTTAAAATTTGTAGACACATACGAGTTATGGCAATGTCAATATTGCACTTTTTATTATACAACTACAAATTTGTTTAACCTCTGATCCATATTATTATTTAAACTTATGTAGAAACTTACTGATGAAAGTTGTTGTCACAATATCACCGACCACAATAGGCTCAGTCTGAATACTGCCCATATTAATAAATTCCTTGTCTTTAATCATACACACCTGGGAGGAAGACCCTGCAAATAAAATTGGCGAATAAATCACTCAAGTATTTTCACTTTCATCACTAATATAATCAATAATAAAAAAAAAAGTTAATAAATGTAAATTGTCAGAGTTTCCCAAATTCCATTGAATTCAAAATTGATAATGTGGTGTACTTTGAGCAGAATAAACCTGCAATTGTGAACAAATTCAACAATTACTTTATAACTAGTATTCAACAAATTGTAGACAGTATTGACAACGGTGATGTGTGGAAATTTAATAACTACAACTTGAATCCAAATTTTTTAGAGTTTAACCTATTATCGATGAATGAATTACGTACGATTATTGAGTCCCTAGATAATAAAAGTAGTACCCACGAGATTTTAAATTCTCAGATGTTGAAATCAGTCTTTCGAGACGTGTGGTCATGTAATTCTAAATCTTATAAATACGTCCCTCCAAACTTTCGTTATTACCAGTTCATTAAAGTAAGTACGGTAGTTCCAATACCCAAAATAACCAATACAATCAAGGCTAGTGAATTTCGACCTATTAATACATTGCCACCAATAGAAAAGGTTCTAGAATTAGCTACTTATAATCAAATCATGGAGCACATAGAAAAGAATGAAATTTTGATAAATCATCAATCTGGGTTTAGAAAGAAATACTCGTGTGAAGCAGCAATACAACTTACTTTATCCAAATTCAAAACAGAAATTGATAATGATAAATATGTTGTAACTGTCTTTCTTGATCTTAAGAGGGCCTTTGAAACCATTGACCGTGACATACTTTTGGTAAAGTTAAGAGGTTATGGCTTTGCTGGTAATGTTTATGAATGGATATCCGAGTGTCTGTCAAATAGAAAACAAAAAGTTAAAGTTCAGGATTATATCTCAGAGGAATCTGATATTAATATAGGTGTTCCGCAAGGAAGTGTCCTTGGACCACTACTTTTTATTTTATACATAAATGATATTGATCCCTTTGTTGATGTAGATTTTGTTAAGCTATTTGCTGATGATACATTACTGGCTTGCTATGATTCCAATTTAGACAGAGCTCTCCATAAAATGAATACTGCTCTAATTACAGTTAATGAATACCTCATGGCGAATAAACTAAAATTAAATACAAACAAAACGAAAGCTATGGTATGTACAAATATA
This sequence comes from Chrysolina haemoptera, assembly GCA_958298965.1. Classification (NCBI taxonomy): domain Eukaryota; kingdom Metazoa; phylum Arthropoda; class Insecta; order Coleoptera; family Chrysomelidae; genus Chrysolina; species Chrysolina haemoptera. The sequence continues at coordinate 23,957,626 of OY282592.1, read as the reverse complement.
ATTTGATAAATATGAAGGATGTAATACTAACAATAAACTATGAGCCAATTGAAATAGTTTGTAACATGAAATATCTGGGTTTCCTAATTGACAATGTTCTTACTTTTGATGACCACTTCAATTACGTTTATAAATTTTTTTTAAAGAAACTGTTCTTCAGCAGAATTTCTCAACACTTATCAACTCAAACCAAAATAACGGTGTACAATGCTATAATCCAGCCTCACTTTGAATACTGTTCATCAGTTTTATATATGTTCAATGGTAATAAAATGGACCAACTACAAAAATTATAGAATAGAGGTATGAGAGTTATTTTGAAAACCAATCGTTATACACCCATCACTTCAATGTTGACATCTCTTCAATGGTTGAATGTGAAACAAAAAATTTTCTTGAGAACAATGCTATTCATTTACAAAATATTGCACAATCTTGCTCCACCATATTTCAATAATTATATCATCCAGCGAAGAGATATTCATAATTATCCTACAAGAAATAATGATATGCTGAATATAGCTAGAACAAAGAAAACCAGTACTAGGAACTCACTATTTTTCAAAGGCTTTGATACAATCACCTCCCTGACAGTATTAAGAATCTTAAATCTATTGATAGCTTCAAGAAGAATGTGATTGAAATCATTCGTAACCAGACACCATTATGATTTTTCCAAGCCAATGTATAAAATATATAAAATTAAGGTCAATCCCTTGAATTTGATTAATATTTGAATATGTTTTATTTTTAATGGCTATTACCTGATCTGATTGTAAATGTGATGTATGTAAAAACTTTTTTTGTATACTTACTTGGTAACTAGTCTAATAAGAGTATTCGACTGTCATGAACGTCATAAGTTTTAATTATTTTATTAGTTTAAATTTGTCTCTCTGCTATTTTTATATTTTATTTTGTACTGCTAGTGTTGTTTTATTGTGTCACTATGTGCTGTATTATTATTGTCTATAGTTAGTGAAGAAATTTTAATGTGTTTATATTAGGATATCCTATTTAATTAAATGAAGATTATTATTATTATTTATCAATAGTAAAATCGCAAGAGCATGGAAAATAATCGATTACACTTCAGAATCACTAGGCTATACAACATCATCAGAGATATATTTGCTTCACTGAAGTACTACATTTTTGTGCAATTGAACGAGGGAATTGTTAAGTTGAATATTTCAGTTCTAGTAATATCATAATTCTACACTAATGCTATAGATATATATATAGAAAGTAATTAAGTTATTAAGTAGCTTTATTTATCTTTAAACTTTAAAACATATCAAACTTGGTATTGTTGGATTCCTTACGATCATTCCTAATCGGTCATGTAATGATATACAGGGTATCTAATTTAAAAAAATAAACTTCTAATTCACTGCGCTTTTTTGAGACACTCTGTATAAATGAAACTTAAATCATTAAAGAGATCAAATGAAACCCTACAACTTATGTATTTTACATTTTTTTGTAATATGTAAAATAAAGAAGTTACAGGGGGGGGGGACTTTTGGTCCTCACTGTATAACATACTTGCAAATATCTTGCACAGTAAAGTGTCTCTTCATTCATTGACATTATTAAAAAAATACTGTTTATTTCATATTCTCGATTGAATTATGCAATTTAATTAATAGGAACGAGGATGAAAAGTAATTTATTTCACACTGATACATTATAAACAACCTTAGTTACCGTAACTATAAACATAACTCCCTTGGGAGTTATACTAAGCAGTTATAAATCCTTAACTCCCTCTAATGTCTTTACAAAAACAAAACGACAATTGTCGAATTTCTCAATGAAATTCTTTGCAGAATTGCAAGGAAAGAAGTAGTACAGCTCGAGCTTCCTCAGCCTTTTGCAACAAATAACCTTAAATCCCAATTCTCTCCAAGTTTTCATTCATTTTCACAAATTAATAAATTTGACAAATATTTACAAACTTGTCAGTTGATATATCCATGGCCTACTTAAATTTTAAACAACGTTTAACCAACATATTTTGGTTTATATATATATATAAAAATTTAATTATCAATCATGGGAATTATTGGATGTTAATAACCTCGTGCAATCTGTTGCCCTCTGTTATTAACATCCTCATCCTCAAACAATGCTCCACCCTACAGACTTTCAAAAAAACATTAGCTTGGCACTTGAAAAGTCAATATTGCCCAATATAGGTTTTTCATTGTTGTTATTTTCATCTTTATATACTTTCCATTGCCATAGGTTTTTCGTGTTGTTTGTTTTTTGTTTTTTACTATTTTTTCTTTTTTTTTGTTATTATTCACATCATATCTATAATAGATAAAATAGTACTAATAGTAAGCAGAATTGAAGAATACCTTTCCCACGTTTCATGATTGACGGGACTACGAATAATCATGCTGCTTCTAAGGTGGCGTATGGAATTAGTAACAAGGCCTATCCAGAACACGTGGCTAATGACCATAGTAGTCGATGCCAACACACCAAAGAAAAAAAAAAAAAAAGTAAGCAGTAGCCTATAATAATTAATGTGTCTGTATATTAGAATGTCTATTTCAATAAATATATTTTCATATTTTCATTTTCATAACTCCCTTGATACATAAATAACTATAGATGAACAAGAAGGTCAACGGGAAGGAAAATAACTGTCAGGATAAACTTATCTTATCTAAACTTATCTACAGAAAAGGGTGGAACCGGCCACAGTCGCATTTTACCGCAGAGCTATGAAATCGAACTTGAATACGTGTTATTAATGGTCAATATCGTTTAAACTGAAGAACATTGAACAGACATATATGATATTGATTTCGTCGACCTCATATTGATTAGGTCGTCGAAAAAGTAAATTAATAGTAAAATACTCACTTGTACAATGATTATCAGTTGAAACAGGTGGAACAATTTGTAATAATCCACAAATATTTAAAAATATTTTTACACCAGCTGCTACCTTACTTACTTCCCAATTGGTATCACTGTGAAGACTTGTAAGATTATATATATAAAATTTATCGGCCACCTAAAACATAATGAATATTTAAATCTTAAATCCCAAATGTATGAAAGGTTCAATTATTTCCCCAATTGATATTACTGTGAAGAACTTGTCATAGTATGTTACAATGCTCAATGAGTTCAAAGGCACCACGCGAAGCAGAGTCAGATTTAACCTTCGGAAACATTAGTTTCAAATTGGCATCAAGTGGGGTTAGTATCCTATTCCAATCCAAATCATTTCAGAACGTTTTCCAACGTTCCAACGCCCGAAAATTTAAATTTGTTGGTACGATCGTTATTAATCCCAAGGAACACTGCTTGGTTATCGAGGTGACAGGTATTCCAAAAGAAATGCTGCTGGAGCTAATTTGCCCTCCGAAAAACTTCCATCAAAGCGCAGAAATTCCGATGTGTATGTAGGGTCGATTATTATCCTTCCCAATAAACAATGTTTAAATATCAAAGTGTTGAGGTCTTTAATAAAAATATTTCTGGAGCTTAACCGTCTCTGACGTCCTGAAATTTGATACCGTTTATAAAATAAATAAGAAACAATTTGCTGCAATATCATGTGGGGTTTTGTTAGAAATATTGCAGGAGATTATTCGCCTTCGTCATCCGAAAATTTGAGTCCGTTTATAGGATCGTTTATTGAATCGTCATTATTTTTCCATAAAACATTCTGCCTCAGTATAAAAGTGGCAGAGTATTTATTAAATATATTACTGGAGCTAAACTGGCTGTGGGACCCCGAAATTTTTAATACGTTTGCTTCCTAAGAAATAATCTGATGGGATATCAAGTTGTTAAAGTCTCTAATAGAAATATAGTTGGAGTTGACCGCCCTAGACTTCCAGAAGTTCCAGAATCCCTTTCTATGATCTTCAATAATTCTCAATAAAATTCATTGGTGAATTATGAATGGGACAGGAATATACACAGGGTGTCCCATATAAAACTCCGCTGGCGAATATCTGGAAAATTAAAGAGTATATCTATATTTCGTGAAAGCAGATGTTCTTTACATAGAGATTCATTAATGGGCGTCATCCGTTAGGGCGTCGCGACACCGAACCCAACTTTTTTGAATGGCATCCCAGATTTTTTAATGCCTTTTACGATTCTGCATCAAATTCTGAATTCAGCCATATAGCACACTCATAGTTTTTCTTGAATACTGGTGCACCACAGCATCTTTATGGTATATCATAAAGAGGGCCATGAAAGCGTCAAAATAAATGCAATGATACGAGTATTCATCGATCTGGTAGGAAAACCTGACACATTTTACGAAAGTGTATTAAGTTTTGTTCCGGTTTTTAGTAAAATTGAAAAATGGTTCAATTTTCGAATGCTTCTTTGCATTCCTTCTTGCTAAAATCTGACAGGTTTTCTGCCAGATCGATGAATTTGCATTTATTTTGACGCTTTCATGGCGCTCTTTATATTAAACCATAAATTTGCTGTGGTGCATCAGTTTCAAGGGAAACTATGAGTGTGCTATATGGCTGAATTCAGAATTCGATGCAGAATCGCAAGAGGCATTAAAAAATGTGGGGTGCCATTCAAAAACGTTCGTTGGCGTCTCTTTGAAAATTAATACATTTAAAATGTACCTACTTAAAGATCAAATAACATTGAATAACACCATTTATAAACTTCTCAAGAAAATTTTATAAAATTCGATAAATGAGTGATCTTTAAAAAACCATAACTACGATGTGCCTTTAATCCTCTTCGGAAATATTTTTTGGTTGTGAAATAGATTAGAAAGATTAATTTTCATTACTTACTTCACATCTGGGTGTTAATTTGACACATGCATATGATGATTTCATTTCAAACTTGTATTTTTTTCCTTGAATTGGAACTTCCTTATAATGGATTTCAGAAGAGGTTGTGTTCCAATCACATTTTATAATTAGTTCAAATTTTCTATCAACTTTCCCAACTGAAATAAAAAATATAATTGCACGGTGAATATTCATTAAAAGATTTTAGTTCGAAAATATGAATAGAAAATTCATAAAATCTATTGTGGAATCATCTGCGACTGAAAGACAAACTTTAGTCGCTATTTTCCATCGTTCAAGATAATCTCTTGGGAGGTATTCATGTTGAAAAGGGGAACATGTAGTTCAATGTCCAGCGTGGCTTGTGCCGGGGAAGTAGTTGTTTTCTGTTAGATATTACAAATAAATCACATTTTTCATTTTTCAATTTTCATGGAGCATGTTCCCCTTTTCATTAAAAGATTCAGTCAGATCAATATCAACAATAACATTTATTGTTTATTTCAAACCGCCAAACGTTTAGTATCGGTTTTTAGGGGAAATTTTTTTTTTTATACAACCATATGTCCTAACTTGCTTTGTTTACGAAATAAAGGGTGTCAAAGTTTTCAGAAAAAAAAAACAGATTTTCATTTATTACTCAAAAAATCTTAATAACGTTGACACCTTGTATGTCAAAATCGAAGCAAGTTGGAACACATGTTTATATGAAGAAGAAATCTTATTTTCAGTAGTCATAACCCAAGGACAGAATAATTATACCGAATTCCGAAAGCAACAAGCTTGAGGAAGTTGATATATTTATCAATGTTCGAGGGTTATTCGGATAGAACATTTTTTGCTGACTGATACTTTTTAACATTGCAATATTCTATAAATGCTTTCCGTACAAATTTGTTATTTTAAACAGTATATTTCGATACATTTGATAAGAAAATTTCATTAATCTTCTCGTTAGTATTACAACCAAATCATGACATCACTGACATTTTGACGTTATTGAATATTTGAAACTTCAAAATCAAAATAAATCAAAATATGTATATCCATAGCAACGTGCCTAAGAGTGAAAACAGACCATATGGTGTGTTATCAGTTTAATGTTGTTCTGATTGTTTGTCTTCAATCACATGACCTCAGTTTAACTAATTTCATTAGTTTTCCGCTTGAGCAAAAACTTTTCGGGGGTAATACTTACTTTCATTGGCAATTTAACGAGAGCTGTTCTGACAAAATACCGAGAGCGTAGCTCGAGTGATTTTTCCAGAACAGATCCAGCTAAATTACCTATATGAAAGTATGAGAAGAGAAAACCACCGTGAAAAATATCCTGCTAGATCTGAGCTCGCGTGGTATTTGGTAAGACAATCCCATGAATAGAAAACTCAATTCAATGAAACTTCATTTAACAAACTAAAAGAACAATGAGTAGAAGCATAATGTTTAGAAAAAACCAAATACAAATTTCGACATACTTACTGGAATATTATTTGCAGTTTAATTCTGTTTTTGACATTTACAATTCTCAAACTGATTTGACGCGCAATGCTTGATGAACGAACAGTAAATGCTACTAAAGCTAGCGTTGCTACGGTAACGTAATTTATCCGATATTTTTATGCACTGTTTCTGTTCCTTCCTATTTAGCCGATAGCAAACTACGTGTTTTTTGTACTCGCAAATGGAAATTATTATACATGAGTGGGATTGTACCTTAATAACGATTCTGAATGTTTGACGGTTTAACCCTGGATCACCCTGTATATTAAGAAGACAGTTGCAAATATAAATATAATACAAAAAATAAAACACATTTCAATATTTCTATATGCACTACCCGACGTTGCTCAGGTGAGAATAAAGAATCTTTGATAATGCTAATGGTCTATGGTCGAGAACTTTTCACTCGAGTGTCTTACGTTATAGAACTTTCTGGGAAGTCTGTTCTGATTCAATCCAGACTTTTCTAGAATTTTTTAAAGCTTCCCAGAAGCTTTGAGAATATTCTAAACTTTTCTCTCTGAAAAAGGTTCGTTTTCACCAATTTGCGCAAATAGACTTGTGCAACCCAATTTTCGCAAGTAAATAGACTACCTAAGCCCTGACGTAACAAGTGGGCGGAGCTTATAAAACCTTTCCAAACAAACTAGCAATACGTGTTGAAAATGCATAAGAAATTTTTGATTTAATGATTTTGCATAATTCCGTCGAGAATAAGGATAATCGATATTATTTTCAGCAGACTCAGTTAGTTGAAACCTAGTTGAAGATAGTCTATTGTTCCATGAAAACCAAAATTGTGCAGTTGTATAAGCCAGAAAGTAAAATCTTGTCAGTCAGATAATTTGCTTGTGGTGGGCGCAAATGATTGAGGGTGTAGACAACACTCCAACTCAACGGATCCCGTGCGCATGCGCAGTAGCAACGATTTCTTGTCCTGACCTGTTCAGAACTTTTGTAATTTCGGTGTTTTCTGACTTCAATCTACTCAGTTGTTTTGTTGGTTATTGTGTTTGTTTAGTCATAATGTCGAATAAAGAACAAGAATTCTTTACAAAACTCAATAAGCTTTATAAATCCTTTTCATGCCTCCGGAAAATCTAATCTGAAGAATACATCGATAGAAACTTGTTAAAAGTTATTACTTTTATTATTATTATCAGAATTACTTATGCTCTCACACTCGACAATCGTGCAAATCTTATCAATAGAATACAACGATTCAGTTCATTTGCGCGAATTTGAATGCACAAGTATTTTTGCGCAAATTGCATGAACGTGAAAACAGATCTTAATATTCTACAAATTACCAAAAAACTCCCCCCGTCAAGCCCCACCACTAGTAGCCGAACTTTCCGGAGTCTTTGTCCTAATTCCTTCTACAGTTTTCTCGAATATTTCACCACCTTTCCAACGCCCCCCTATCCTCTTTCGCCTCTATACTGAATATGATGATTTCTCTACGGCTTGAACCATACATGTTCGTTGAATGAGTAAAACTGGTGTTTATAAGTTACAAAGTTGGCAAAACTAGTGTTTTGTAAGTTGCAGAATTGGTAAAACTGGTAATTTAAGTCAGCTGGAGAGTCGTCGTTTTCTAATTTTTCTAACTGTTAGCGTCATGGTTTAAGGTTATGTTGATGGCGTCATGTGATGACTATGATGGACATTTTCCAATTTTGAAGCTGGCTTTTTCAATCGTGAATTAAATATTTTCACTTTTTGCCAAAATTATCGTACAATCGGCCTTATCGTACGCTGCCATATCGCATCGTACATAGTACAGAAGTCCAAATTATCGTACAAAACGATAATTATCGTACGGGTTGGCAACCCGTATTTAATCAGTTAGTTGAGGTTAAGGGGTTCACTGTCACCTGGAAACTTTAACAGGGGTTCGTGGAGCGAAAGTTTGAGAAACTCTGATCTAGACATTTCCAGAATTTTCGCGAGCCTATATTCTGGTTCAATCCACAATATTTCAGCATATTCCAGAGGATTCGAAAACATTCTAGGGTTTTCGTTTTTATATGCTGACATTTTCAGATAGTTCAACCATCATGCCAACTTGGTGGTGGGAATTTCGGAAAATTCTTTCTAGGGGCTTTTTCAGTACGCTCTAGAACATTCTCTTGTACCTTAGAAATTACCAGAAAGTTCCAACGTCCCCCATGAGGACCTAACTTTTGGGAATTTCATTTGAGTGCCTTTTCACTAGGTTCTAGAACTTTCCAGAGCCTCTGTTAGAGTACAACCGACTCAACAAACTTATTTACTGAGAACCTACAAAGTTGCGCTTCTGCATTACTGGAGTTTTGGGAACAATCTAAGTGGAAACACAATCTGCTTCCGTGTTAAGGTGTCATGAGAACTGAATCATTGCAGTGTTTGGATATGTTCCAATCTCCGCGAACCAAATCGTTGATGGTCGTCGATTCGTCTTGATTGTCCACTCATTGCAAACAAATACCCACTGCGTGTGTAGATACAGAAAAAAATCATCCTACGACATAACCCGTGTCCTCCAGATAAACCCAATGAGACCTCTAATCTCGTCTTCAAGAGTAGTTACGGCTGCAGAGTTTATAAAAGGGAAAGCGCAACTTCATAAACTTGTCAGACGATCTTTGTTGTATCTTATTAGTGGCAGACTATTATTTTTGAATTTGTAGCTATAACCAGAAGCATTTCAATTAATGTCATCCTTGCGGGTATAATTTTTCTTTTATATTTTTTTGCGCCTACTAATGGGGTGGCAGACGAGTTTTGTTATGGAATTTAGATGGCAGGCGATATTTTCTAAGCTTCTTATGTTTCAACTGATATACAGTGTAACTCAGTTAAGATGGAATCACCCTTATTAAACTTACATTTTTCAACCAACTGGAATTATTTTTTTTTTTTTTTTCGTTAGGAAGTCATTCATGAAGTCAGGATAACTTTAATAGTCCCAGAGTTAACGACAGAAAATTCCGGGTCATTTTCGCAAGCTTCTTTTTTTTATGAGTTATGTTTATTATATATAATAGTAATATGAACGTCTGCCGACGCACCACCACGACAGGTAGCTACAGGAGGGTTACAATTACAGCAAACAAATTTACACAAAAAAATCATTTTAGCATACGCGAAACTTTTTGTATACAGTGTGACCCATTTAAGATGGAAGCATCCTTATAAAACTTACATTTTTAAACCGATTGGAATGATTTTTTTTTTGGTAGACATTCAAAAAATCCACTAGGACACCAAATTCTATGAATAAATCTCCATTTCCAGGGACAACTAATCTTATTTTTCAAGTTCAAAAATCTAAAAAAATTACTAGCGGTTTTTTTTACAAAAAAATCTGACTACACCACTGGATTCGCGACATTTTCAAATGGTTCATATGTAAATAAAGTTGAAATGCGTCAATCAATAAAAAAGTTATAGGGGAATGAAATTTGGGGATTGTGTCGTTTTGATCAGCCCACCACTTCAAAACTTTTATCAGTACTTTGACTACACCACTGGATTCAGGGAGTCTCGAAATATCACTGAACATAATTTCATCGAAATCTGTTGATAAATAAAAAAATAAAAAATAATGAGATAAAATGGCATTTTCCTGAAATTCCATTAACAAATTTTTCAAGTTTTATTATCATATGATTTCCTTATTTATGAACAGATTTCGATGAAATGTTGACTAGTTTTATATCGAGACCTCTTGAATACATTTGTGTATTCCGAATTTTGATAAAAGTTCTGAAATTGAATTGGTGTGTTGCTTAAACGGCAACCATAGTATACATGGAACTAACATTTGATGTGTCGTCCAAAAGCATCCTGATTCGTTGAAAATCCAAAAGGTTCAAGATGTTTCTGGAGAAAAAAGCTACCAATTATTACTGTTATACATAACATCCGGTTGACAAAAAAAACCGTAATGTCTATTTTTAGCCATCCCCAAACTGCGCTACATTTCCATATACTACACCACCCTAAGTAGACATAAGAATAAAATGACACTATGGAAGAAGAATGAATTTCAAAATATTTGTAATAACTCACTTGGTGTTTTTCCTTTGAATAGTCCATGCTTCTCCACTTGATTCAGTTTTTCATCATATTTTAAAAATTCATTCGTAGATGAGAGCGGTATAATATTTGTTTTGTCGGTAATATCACAACTTGATGCTTCATATATTCCACAATCAGTATTTGTACCGCAAAGATCAATGCTGAAAGCTTTGTTTTTAGACTTAACAATGTGTCGTCTTTCCAAAGATCTCAAGTCTATTAGATTTTTGTGAAACCTTAATGTACATTTTGGTTCAGGGCACATCAAAGACGTCAATTTTACTTCATATTTACAAGTAGAAATTTCATGAAGTATTGGTTCGACCTGAAAAATAAAAGAAAATTATCCAAAAAAATAAAGTTAGCCAGACCGGCGAAAATCAGAACTACTCCCTGGGCCATTAGAGGATTGTTTATTTTTTTGGGAATTATTATTAAGATCATTTCGTATTGAGTTTTCAAAGTGTTTTAACATTTTGTTTATGTAAACTCATAACTGTAAGAAGTATGTTGTTCTCCTGTGAAGCAGGAAATAGTGGCAAATGCAAGCATATTTCAGCGTTTCTGGTCAAATTAGGAAAGAAGATTGCTATTCTGAACAACCATCTCTAAACAAATTTTATTTTCAGAGTGGATGCAATTGCCATGGACAAATACAATCCAGTACCCGTAGATGAGATGCCTTGTTTGAATGATAAGTCCAGAAAGACAGTTACGGCTGTTGATAAAGAAGGTATACTCAATTTTTTTGTCGAAGCCTTCCCAATTCTGCTATTAGCAAAGAGGTTAAGTTCTCGAATTTGTCAATGACAGCTGATTTATATCATATATTCTACAGGTAGTGTACACGGAAAGAATGGAGTGAGCACATCTCTAGAAAGATCCCAATCTCATCAGAATAACTACAATCAAGCAATCCTCAACCATGCTTGTGAGTCAGCTTGCATGATGTCTTTAGCATCAGTTGGAATACAAGAACAGAAAACTTGTTCAAAACTACTTTCCAATAATTTCCTAGATGATAGACAGATTGCCATACACTTTCAACACCATTCAACGGAATGGAAAAACATAGACGGTATGTATTCTAAAAATGAGTGGGATCTGAAGCCGTGAAGTATTTTTATCCAAATCAGTTGAACAATAGATATGTGAAGCATGGTTTGAAATGGGAGCATTGCGGCCGAGATGTATTCCAGGAAAGTACATGTGCAGGTATTATTGAATGTGGGAAGATGATTTCCTATTCAACTAAGTGGCTTGGATATACCCCTGATGGGATATTTTCTGAAGGAAATCCAGCGTACCTTCTGGAAATAAAATATAATAATAAGTTTCACTGATAGGTAGGTGGGAAATAAAAACTTCCAATAATTTACACTTAAAAAATTATAAGTAAATATATATGCTGACAATATTGTTTCGACATAGAGTGTCATCTTCTGAGCGAGTTATAACTTCTGAGCGAGTTATAAAGTTTATAACTCGCTTAGAAGATGACACTGTGTGTCGAAACAATATTGTCAGCATATATATTTACATATAATTTTTTAAGTGTAAATTATTGGAAGTTTTTATTTCCCACCTACTTATCAGTAATGATGAATTTAATTAACATATTAGATGCCAACACCCTAGAACAATAATAAGTTTATTTTCCCAAGAAACATGTTCTTTCGAATGTTGAGTATAGACACTATTCAACAAATTAAGATCTAATATTCATATTTTTGATTCAAATTACTAATGTGATTCAAAAGATAGGAGAATTTAAATTTAAAAAAAAATGCCATAAGTATTATGGACAGATACAAATAGAAATGGCTGTACCTAATTTAGCCAAGATATATTTTGTCACCGTTGTACTTGGAAGTTAATTTTCAATAGCAACTTTCTATCCAGCAATAAACCACCAGTAGCGTTGGTAAAAATATAATTTTCAATAGTTTGGATAAAAATTTGATTACCGTGAAGAAATTCATTCAGAATGAGTAGTTTTCACAGAATGTCCGTCCCGTATCAATTTCATCCATTTGCAAGTGGTATGAAGGTTAAAAATCAACCCCCGAAAAAAAAAAAAATTGACACGTATGACTTCAGAAAAAAACTGCCAACTTGAAATTTTGTTCACATAACACATCTGTTTTCACGAAATAATCATCATGTATCAATTTTATCAATTTGCAAGGGAGGTGGAGGGTTAAAATCAACGACCGAAAGAATCAAAATTGACGAATGCCTTCAGAAAAAAACCTGCCAACTTGAAATTCACAGAACAAGTTTTTGTTCACGAGATGAACGTGCCGTATCAATTTCATGCATTTGCAAAGTGTATGGTGGGCTAAAATCATCCCCCGAAAGACAAAATAGACCGAAAAAAATTTAAATAACACATCTGTTTTCACGAGATGATTATCACGTATCAATTTCTTCAATTCGAAAGGGGGGGGGGGGTGACGGGTTGAAATCAACCCAGGAAATAATTGTAATGGACGAATGCCTTCAGAAAAAACTGTCAACAGAACACTTTTTATTCAAGAAATAAACGTGTCGTATCAATTTCATTCATTTGAAAAGAGGATTAAGGGGTAAAATCAACCCCCGAAGATATCAAACAGACAGAAGCCTTCAGAAAAATCCTGCCAACATGAAATTCACATAACACATCTGTTTTCATGAGATGATTATCAGGTATCAATTTCATCAATTTGCAAGGGGGGTGAAGGGTTGAAGTCAACCCCCGAAAAGAATTAAAATTATTAAAGAATGTCCTCAGACAAAACCTGCCAAGTTGAAATTCACAAAACACGTTTTTATTCACGAAATGGACTTACCGTATCAATTTCATTAATTTGCAAAGGGGATGAAGTTCTAAAATCATCCCCAGAAAGACATAAAATAGGCAGAAGCCTTCAGAAAAAACCTGACAAAATGAAATTCAAATAACACATCTGTTTTCAGGAGTTGATTATCAGGTATCAATTTCATCAATAAGCAAGGGACTTGAAGGGTTGAAATCAACCCCCGAAATAATTAAAATGGACAAATGCCTTCAAAAAAAAACCTGCTAACTTGAAATTCACAGAACACATTTTTATTCCCGAAATAAACGTGTCGTATCAATTTCATTCATTTGCAAATGGGATTAAGGGGTAGAATCAACCCCCGAAAACATAAAACAAACAGAAGCCTTCAGAAAAATCCTGCCGAAAAATAAACATAACACATCTGTTTTCACGAAATGATCATCATGTATCAATTTCATCCATTTGCAAGGGGGGTGGAGGGTTAAAATCAACCCCCGAAAGAATTAAAAGAGACAAACGCCTTCAGAAAAAACACCTGCCAAAATGAAATTGACAAAACACGTTTTTATTCACGAAATGAACGTGTCGTATCAACTTCATTTATTTGCAAAGGGATTAAGGGCTAAAATCAACCCTCAAAGAGATAAAATAGACAGAATAGCCTTCAGAAAAAAACCTGCCAACTTAAAATTCACAGAACACATTTTTATTCGCAAAATTAAGTGCCGTATCAATTTCATTCATTTGCGAAGGGGATAAAGGGGTAAAATCAACCTCCGAAGGACATAAAATAGACAGAAGCCTTCAGAAAAAAAAAACTTCCATTCATGTTCGACACCCTGCATCTCAAAAAAGTGTCAATAGATCTCGTTGTGCCCGTGGAGACATTTGATCAGGACACCATAAACTACATTATACTGAATTTTCAGCCAATTCGACCGGGACCCATTTTCCATAAGAACCGTGCGGGGTCCTTTCTTCGAAAGGCTTTCACATTTATCTAAACTTGATTCAAAGAAAATTGTTTTAGTAAAAGGGCAAATCGAAACTTAGGTCCTTTAACCCATAAGAAAATTGACAATGCTTGCATGCCATTAGTTAGGTTGTATCAAAGGGAGTCGTACGAGAACGAAATCAATTCACTCGACAATGCATGGTAAGCAACTTATAAAATCATAAAATTGAATCCGTTTTAAGACAATAATAAAATTCTTAGAGGATTCTAATAAAGGATTTCCTATTCGTTTATGTCATAAAAGTCGCTTTACTCGATTATTTCTGAGAGAACATAGAAAATTGTTACACGTGAGACCAACACTCCTTTTAGCACACACTAAGAACAAGTTTTCACGAATGTATAACTTGTTTTAAGGCACGACCGAGTAATATAACTCTTATTTTGGGAAACCTTCCTGCCAGTAGGGTAAATCCTGCACCTCCTTTTTATGTAACCGGCGTTGATTATGCTGGCCCCCTGAAAGTCAAAGACAGACAAGGAAGATACTGCAAAATTACCAAGACTTATATTTGTTTTTTTTGTCTGCTTTGTGACTGGTGCCATTCATATCGAACTAGTATCTGACTTAACTAGCGAGGGCTTCATTGCATCTTGTAGGCGCTTCGTTTCTCGCAGAGAAAAACCCTCTGAATTTTCTTCAGTAATGGCAAAAATTTTGTAGGAGCCAAAACAGAGCTCGAGAGTCTCGGTAAATTTTTACGTGATAACTCTCGAAATTTAACAGAGATATTAGAAAATGAAGGCGTTTCTTGGTTATTTATCCCTCCGTATTCTCCTCATTTTGGTGGTCTCTGGGAAGCCGGAGTTAAATCTGTCAAGTTTTATTTATTACGAGTAGCAGGCAATGCCTTACTGACATTTGAACAATTATACACTTTACTTGTCCAGATCATGGCTATTCTCAACTCGCGTCCCATGCACCCTTATCATCCGAAAGTACCCGAAAATCGTCTGAAGCTGTATCAGAGAATTCAACAACTTCAACAGCACTTTTGGTCTAGATGGTTACTCTAGTACATATCCGAACTATAAAAATGAAACAAATGGTCGTCTACCCAAAGGACTCTACAAGACAATTACTACTGATAAAAGAAAACAGTATTCCTTCAATTAAATGGTCTTTGGGACGCGTCACTCATTTGCATCCTGGAAAGGATGGCGTCGCTAGAGTCGCAATAGTAAAAACTAGCACAGGATATATCAAGCGTTCAATAGCCAAGTTATGTCGTTTTCCAGGATGTTGAAAGTGTTCCTGGTCCCTTTAAGGCCGGTGCCATGTTGAAAACTAGAAAGACGGATCGGAGATACACTCTGTTCGTTTTCATTGAGCGAGAATGACAGTTTTTTTTGATGTTATTACATTTTCGGTTATTCCGAATAAAGTCTTAAAAGAGGCGATTTGTCTTATCCAACCTACCACAGTCCACAATTACAATCATTAGAAGACAAAATAAACACAGATTTTTTCTCATTTTGTGAATATACCTCTGCACGATATTTTTTCTAAATGTGTTGTGTGAGCTGCTCCCCATGCTATTATACGATAATACTTGATTACCAGCACATGATACATCATAAAAATAGTTCATTGTGATTATATCTCTTAATAGTATGAAACTGCTATCCTGGTTTGTCTGTCTGTTTCTCCACTCACTTCTTCAAAATCGCGCAACGGAATTTGATACGGTTTTCACCGTCATTTAGAGATTTTTTGCACGGAATGTTAGTACTTATGTACAATTTTGTATAATAATAATAATAATAATAATAATTTATTGATCACAAATACACCTTGGTGTCTGGATAGGTCTAAACTATAAATAAAAGTATTAAAATACAAAAATTGTAACTTACTACATAACAAATATACAGATATACATATACACTTACAAATAATTAAAATTATACATTACAACTCTACCTATGAGACAAAAATAGTAATAAAATTTGAAGATGATCTAATCAACAAGGGTTAAAATCATTGACATCATAATGGGCGTCTTGCAGTAATTTAATTTTCAATTGTTTTTTTTTTTTTAGTAGACACGGTTCAATGTTCTGTAATAAGGTCGTGAAAAAAATGGATTTTAGGGCGCTTACATGGCTTAGCCTGGCGAAACTTTGAGAGATACATCAAAATGATGTATTAAAGAATTGTAGTTCTACAAGAATCCTAAAGAAAAGCCTACCTTCGCAAATGTATATCTCCTAAAGTTGACTCACAGTAACCATTTTTGTCTTTAAAACAATATCAAAGCGATTAATTCTACATCGATCGAACAGTGCTTTTTATCACGCTTATATTAACTTCAATGTATCTATTTATCTAAATAAGTATGTAACGGAATCTTTGACACTGTTTTTACACAATGTTCATACATTTATCCATTTTTGAAAAATACATTTTTGCGTTAAATTCTACTCGGAAGTCACCATTTGATAATAGGGCGACAATTAATTCATAACATAAAACATTTAAATTAATGATACAATTTCTACAATTTGGCAATTTAATAACTGTCTAAGAAAAAAAATGGTATAATATACTTTTGTAAAGGGCTTTTTTGAACTTGCTCATCCAAAAAAGTCCTATTTTACGAACTTGTATCACATATAGCTATTATGTGCGAAAAAGAATCACTTTATTACTCACTGCCAAAAGGGCGTAAAAGCTTAGTTTACGCACTGTCGTAGAAAAATAGCTATTTCAGCACCAGAAGACTGCTTTAAATGATTTAGCAAAAAAAAAGGAAGACGAGACAATCCATCGTGATATTGCGATGGTGTCACACCTCAAGTTTGAAGAATGAAGACTGCAAGTTTGTAGATGAGTGAACATGACTATTCGAAGTATTATTCTATTAATTATTTGACGAATATATTTTATATTGAACAAATTGGCAAAGATAAAGATAAGCATTTTTCTTTATGATAAAGCACTTCATGACACAAAACAAACTCCGAAAAGTTATCAGTTTTATTTATCATTATATAACAAATACTGAAGTTTGTATAGGCATAGGATGAAAAGTGTAATGAAGATAACCTTTATTTGCTCATTTGCTAATCAAGCCATTAACAAATCCGTTTTCAACGAATTCTTGAGTAATGTGTTTTACTTATATTTACCTATCAAATTCTGGGAAAACCCGTTCGTCAAGTTCCTCAAAGTTATTAATTAACTTCTCTAGTATATTGGCAGCATAAACGTTATTCAAAATGAAAAGTTACCAAATACTTGTAAAAATATATGGATATGTTTGTTGATCAAAAAAATTAGGGAATATTATTTATGTGACTAAGGGCCGGTATTATAAAACTATTTTGACAGAAAACTAGAAGTTAACTTGTGGAATGACGTCACATCTTGCAGTTAACTTCTAGATGAAGGAGTTAACTTTATCCGGTGGAATGGGTATCAGTTGAAGTTAACTTTGTAGGAAATTATGGTTTTCGACAGTTTTTCTGTCAATAATTTAGCACATACTTGAGTTTATTGTTGTATTATTTTTCTGACTTTGTTAAAACTTTCAACCGACGATGAAGATACTGGTTGAAGGCCCAGGGCGACCAAGAATGTTTAGATATCGGTTAGACTATTTCAACTTGTGGAATGAAATATAATTCAAAAACCGATTTCAATTATTCAGAGAATCTGTACACGTTAAAGCAAATTTAAAATAAAAAATGGGATCTTTATAAAACTGACATTCTAAAGTAAAAGTTAACTTGACTGTTAAAATTAAATTTAACTGTCAAACATTTTTATAATACCGGCCCTAAGATGAACAACAAACTGGTGACAGATAAAACTGATAATGAGATGTTTTGTGTCTTGAGTGAGCGTATCGCCATATTTGGCCCTTTTACCCTTTTTTGATACATACAGAAAAAAGTGCCAGAAATTTTACGAAAAGGTACAAATTACAGCGAATCAATTCGACAACGTCGAAATACTTTCTTCTTTAATAATCCTAAAAGGCTAGGTATGGCACAGTTGAAAATTTAAAATGATAATATCATATGGGAGAGTGAATTTAAATACCTGGGATTCATAGTTGATGACACTTTATCATTGAAGGGCCACTGTGCATATATTTGTAAGATTTCTAAAAAAATTATTTTCTTTGCCAGAATTGCTGCTTTTCTATCTCTTCAGAGTAGAATAATGGTTTATAAAATGCCCGCAACATGGCTTTACTTGATGAATAAAAACGAGTTGCAGAAATTTCAAAAAAACCAAAACAGAGGTATGAGAATTGTATTGAGATGCAATAGATACACACCAATCAAAACCATAATGGAAATATTGCATTGGAACTGTTGAAAACAAACTCTACTTCATGGGTATAAACGAACAGTAAATTGCTACGGTAACGTAATTTATCCGATTTTTGTATCCACTTGCATTTCTGTTCCTTCCCATTTAGCCGAGAGCAAACTACGATTTTTTCACTCACAAATGGGAATTATTATACATGAGTGGAATTGTCGAGGGTAATACCACAAGAGGTTTTTATTTTATCGGATAAACTTTCATTTTGCACGAAAACTTGGTTGCTTGGTAATTGACGGGAGCAAATAAATTTACTCGAGTCATATTACAAGCTACTAAGTTTGAGTGGAGTTTATATGATGAAAACAAAACCTCGAGTAGTATTTAGTTAGATAATTTAACGAATTAAATAAATTAATTATTAAACAAAAATAATGTATTACCAAATCTACCGTTATCGCTCATTTTGAATCAAAAACAACATTCTGTAACAAAAAGTAGGAAAATCTGTTGACATTTGCATGGCTTTTTTCATAGCAACGCGCTCTAGGTTACAGCGTGCGAGTTTAACAAAGTCATGGGACAATTAAGAATTGTTGCCGTGGTGAAGGTAAATAAAAGTTTATCCACTTGCAAACAGTTACATTCCTATATATCAGATATCAAACTGGTAAAACTGAGGTTTCTTATGGACGATTTTATACATGAGTTAAATTATCAAAGGTAATACCACGAGTCCTTTTCCACGAAAACTTTTTTATTTGGCAAAAGTATGAAAACAAAAGTATGAAAACTCGTCGTACGGACTCGTGATTTTATCTAATTCGGTTTGTTTGAATGCTTTTGCCTAAAAATAAAAAAAAAATCAGTGTTTTGAAAATGAAAATGTATCTAATTGAATTTGAAGAACGAGTTGTATTTGGAGAGATTATTTATTGAACAAATCAAAGGAAGAACAATTTAATTCATTAGTATTTCATTAACATGAGGAGAAAAGACGAAAATTTTATTATAAGAAAATGTATATTTCAAAATATCAAACAAAGATATGATCCAGAAGAGATATGATGCTTAAGAGGTGCATATGATATAGATATCTAGAAATTATGATATTTGAAAGCAAACCTTACTAATGCTTCCTGACGATACTAAGAGATGGCGCCACATTTCTCCATTGTACAAGGTTGATAATTGAAAATTTCTTCTTATGAATGGAAAATCGCGCCTGAAGGAACATAAAGATCTTCATACAACGGTTTAGTCTCAAACCAGAAAAAACAAATTGAATTTAATTTAACAAAAATTAATCGTACGCCATCTTCATTTGAGTTCAGGAATATCAGTCTACAAGAGGCTACAATTTTGTCCAAGACGTAAAAGTCGTCGTTTGCGATATCCACCGATTTCAATTGTTTAGAACTCGTTGGCGATATCTGCCATAAACTTGGTTATGTTCATGAGCTATTTACGTGTGTGAAATTTGAGTGTTTATTGAAATGTGTCGTTTATGTTATTATTACGCTGAAAAAGTGAAAAGTGAATGACTATTAATAATAAGGTACATAAATTTTCATTCATAATAGTTTTTATTTTAACATTGTATATAAGCCAATTCAATAGAATCGACGCAGTAAACCTTATAGTTTTGACAGTTCAAAGGTAAACAACGTTTTATCAAGGACCAGTCAGTTTTATCAGTATAGAACCGAATGATTGGCCAGAATAACACGTTGTTATTGGTTGAAATACTAAAAACGTCACATTTTGACATGTGAAAAAAATAATCGGAACAATACCAATAGTGCTTGCAATATATCGACTCTTTCATTCACACATATGGCTTCACCTGTAAAATCACGTTGTTGAAGTCACATGATATGCAATATGAGCGGATATTCAAGTAAACACGATAATTTAGGTAAACACGGATATTCAAGTAAACGAAGAAAAGTGTGAAGTTTGACATAACTCAAAATTGAAATGTCTCGTTTTCGGTTATCTTCTACTACGGAAATTAGTGAACATAATTATATAAGCTAAAAACCAAAAAGAGTCTGGAGTCTGGAGAGAATTAATGTCTTTTTTGAAGCGTATATGAACGTGTATATGAATGATTACACGTTGTTCATGATATAGTATTCCTAATGACAAATAGAGACTATCATTTTCTCTAATTCATCTCCTTAAGTTCTCAGGAGTTATTGAGATTATTAATGTTCATAGGTATGGTCTCCTTAAATTGTCAAAATACAAAATAGTCTCGATAGAATTAGGAAGAAAATAATAGTCGGCTATTGTCATGGTCTTGTGATATTACCTACGACTATTCCACTCATGCTAAAATACGCGTTTTTGATCGGAGGCAATTTTTATATTGATAATTGAAAACATGTTTTCGATTTTGTAACTATTATTTTTTATTTATTTTTTTATTTATTTTTTTTATTTATTTATAATACACCTTCCAAACAGAACAAGTTAGGAAGACAAACATTAAACAATACATCAAACATACCTATTTAAATATAAGTTTTGAATTAACTGATCAAATAATAAAAATAATTCAAGTTTTGAATTTTTTATTTTTTCTGGTAATTTATTAAAAGTTTCTATGGAGCTGAAAATTGGATTTGCTTTTCCTTTATTTGAATGAATATTATCCAAGTGAAAGTGATTTAAAATTCTAGCATTATGACTATGTAATTTGGATTTTTTTTTTATTGGCGTATTACTCTTTTGAATATTCTTGGCTAATTTGAAAGCAAATTTAGATTTTTCAAATTTAATAAGTTGGTTTAGTGTCATATTATCATCATCATCATCAAAAATACTTTATTGTCAGAAGATACAAAAAATCTCATAGACAAAGCGATCAAGAATAAATAATAATAATAATTTAATAATTTAAATGAGCTCATATAAACATGAAATATGTAAACATATAAGCACATATACAGACATATAAAAACATATAAACATATACATACATATATTATATATATAAATAGCAGTCAAAACATAATATACATAAAATATAAGACAAAAGTTCAACACATTGTCTGGTCATAAAGAAAGGGCATAATATGAAAAAATATGAAAAAATATATGAAAAAATAATATGAAAAAATATATAAATATTATTTGTGCTTTTATACACTTCTAAAGATGGTGTGTCCCAAGGTTTGTTAAATATAACTTTTATTGCTTTATTCATCAATCTATAATTTATTTTTGTTTTTTACTGCATGATGGCCATATTGTAATCATATACTTATCTAATTCGAGAGATGATATGAGCGTTATATATTAACGATCGAACGTTTTTTGTCAGAAATTGTATTCTTCTAACTGCTCCTATAAAAGGAACAACAGAATTTTAAATTTTTTCTTTATGATTTTCAAAATTTAAATTGTGTTTATCAACTTCAGTAATTGTTTTGTTTTTAATTTTTATGTTTAATTTGATAATTTCCATATTCTTTTGTTTAAATATCATTTAGACGGTTTAATTCATTAAACCATATTTCAATTGTTTCAATATCTTTTTTCAGATGAGATTTCATATCAACTTCACAATTTTCGACAAATTTTGCATAACCTACACCTGCAGGACAGAATAGTAATCATGCGACGAAAGAAGCGCTCTGG
Organism: Chrysolina haemoptera; assembly: GCA_958298965.1. Classification (NCBI taxonomy): domain Eukaryota; kingdom Metazoa; phylum Arthropoda; class Insecta; order Coleoptera; family Chrysomelidae; genus Chrysolina; species Chrysolina haemoptera. The sequence continues at coordinate 23,935,507 of OY282592.1, read as the reverse complement.
TGCAATAGATATTTGGATGATTTTATGCAATAATGGGTCAAGCCACAGTCAGCCAGTTTCGTAAAAAATATCAAAATAGTGTAGCAGATCATGGAATTATGGAATGTGGCTTAGTATTATCTTACTTTATAATTGCGGGTTGAATTGAATCATTTTTGCTTATTGTAGAAAAACGCGGCTTGACTCGTTATTGCATAACACCATCCATTTAGGTTTTGTTAGTTGCATAGTTTTATAACCTAAATGCAGGATTAATGTTTGTTGAATTGATTAGTAGACTGTAACATGTATCTACTAGTACAAGAAAGGATGAACTAAATATGAAAAATGTTAAAATACATAAAATACAACAGCACTAAGTGTACATTCAATATCAAAATTATCAATAAATAAATAAAAATGATTTCGATTTCATTCATGGAATAGTCTTAACAAATACAACTCGTGTTATGGGTGATTATCATAATTTCCTTCTCTTTTTCGAAACAAATTATGTTGCTTTAGGAAACCACACTCGTGCTTCACGCTCGTGTGGTTGAAGGAATTTTTATTTCGATAATCACCAATACACTTGTTGTATTACCTACGATAACTCTGTCAGAAATCAACGAGAACGAATGCACGAATGGTATATATTGAGATAATTTCATGAACCAACAAAGTCAAGAAAGTTTCATTGTGGTGAATTCTTCAATAGTTACATCTAGTGACTAATAAACATAGAGTCTGTCAGACCTATATTCATGTTCAAGAAACAGAAGCTGCCCAAAACACCAAAACTACGTCACTTTAACTTGACGCGCGTTCTGCCAACAAAGTTAGCATCTTCAAGAGCTATAAGTTTTCTGTACGCGCGTTTTGGTGTTTTGGGTGCTGTTTCTCGAATTGTATTCACATCAAAGGTTGCAAATATTCATTTTCGATGACATTCATGTCGTACTTGGTCACAACAAATATTCTTCATTGTTTGAATAACGAATATTTGGATCCTTTGGTGTGAATACAATTCAAGAAATAGAAAGTACCCAAAGCTACGCCAATGTTAATCGACGCGCGTTTCTGACAAACTTGAATAAATTATTTCCTATTTGTTGGCAATATTGAACTGTTGTATTGGCAACAATGTACACTTCCTTTAATGAAATTTAGTCGAGATCGAACAGCAAGTAAGCGTGGTTGTTTTATTCCCGTTTCCCTCTCTGCTCAACATATATTGCAGATGAGTGTTATATATAGCGAGTGGAATTAATATGTACATTAACATTATCGCAGATACGTTGAGTATTGAATATCAATTTTGATGAATGAAAGAGCCATTAAAGCTTATAGAACAAAATTCAACTTTTTTTTTTATAGTGAAAGATTTACTTGTTTTGGAAAATTGAAAAATGAAGTTCAAGTCGCCGATTATGAAAACATAATGAAAGTAGACTTAAAAAAATAACTTTTGGCGTGAGACATAATTTCTGTACACTAGATAGGTACTTTTAAGGAAAGATATAACAGCTTCAAAGAATACTATATTAGATTGAATTAGATACTGAAACTGACCCAAGAAATATTGCATAGTATTCTGATCAATATTCAATAAAATTTTAATTGAAGAGAATCACTACTTACATATTAATTTTCCTTTCATAGTAGTTACCACTTCATTCACCCATCACAAAATCAGAAATCATATTTTTCATTGGCAAAGAGCATTTTTTCATTTATGTATAATTAGTGTATTCATCTTTTGAATAATTTTCAATAATGTTTATTAGATTTTTAAAACGGTACATACCTGCAGGTTGTCTGAACATTCCGGAAGTATGGTGAGACTGCATGCACTGTTCTTAGTAAAATTAAGAACGAGGCCTTCTTTTTCACCTTAAAAAAAAAAATTTATTGTGAGTAATTTTCCAATATCCCTTGTTTTCAATTAAACCATTCATATTAGCAAAATTTTAAAAAAATTATAAAGTTTTCCACAAATAAAGCCCTATAATTATTTTGTTTTATCGAGCAACTAATGATCGAATTTAGGGGTTGCTTTTAGCTGGTTTTTCCTGAATGGTTTTAAAAGTAATATCTAAAATATGCTAAACACATGTTTAAATAACAATAAATAATATATACGTTTTTCAGAATACAAAATGGCTTGAACAATTACTTCCAACATAAATTCCCGAAAATGTTCCATGTTGCTGCTGATCAGAAACGTTAGATATTTTTTGAAGAGTTGATTCCACAATTTTATCAGATATTTTAATTTGTTTGGAAGAAGATGGACAATTCAGTATTTTGTTAGAAATCTCAATTTTGTTATTCAAACTATCTTCTACGGAGACAGATTTCGAGCCACCGTGATGTTTTATGGATGTAATGTTGCTCCTGCATTGGCTAGAGGAGTTACAGAACTTCTCCTGAAACAGTAACCTGTGTAGCTTTTATACATGTCTTTTCGAAGATATTTTGCAATCAAGCTGGGAATTTCTTCTACTTTATTTATTCCCACATGTTGATTAATTAATACATTATCCTCTTAAATATTTCAAATATAATCTGTTACTTTTGTATGAGTCTGTCGTAATGCTCTATACTTGCGGTATATCTCAATATAATCAGAATATGAAACAGAAAACATTCTTGCGCAATAGGTCTTCATATCAGGTATTTTAACAATCAATATAGATCCAGCATCTTCTACTGATACCCAAAATTAGGACAACCTACAAATGAAAAATATTGAAATTACTACTAATCTTACAAAATTATGACTATATCTGTACCTTATAAAGTAAATTTGTTTGGTTATCAGCATCTTGAATAAATTTATTTATGTCATCCCTTGATAAAACTTTTTTTCTTTCTCGGTATCCAACGCTTTTGTTGTTAATAAGCGGGACCTATTTTGAAAACTTCCTTACATCAATATTTTCCTTAACATTCAATGTACTTTTCAACATTGAGTAGACACTCCATAACGTAGGAGGTTTTATAATTTTCAGACACCTTTCTTACATATCTACTAACTTGGATTTGGCCGGTAAAACATTAGATAATATTGCATTTTCTATAGTAACGACACAGAAAGACCACTGGATGGCATCCAGTGGATGCTGTGAAATTGTATTGGAAGTAGTGATGACATTAAGGATAACATGTATGGAAAAGTGAAGTATTATTTAGTTATTTTGGACTTATTTTTTCAGACAGGAAACATTTTTTAATACGATTTTACTGAAAACATTTATTTTTAATATATTTCAGACGATGTAAATTCACATTCTGCTTGTACAAAAAATTGTGTTTGTATTTCGTGTATAAAATTCGTGTTTTCATGGCACATTCAAGAGAATTTTTTTTTACGCACTTAATACAAAAATAACTGTTTTCTCTTACCAGGTAAGAATTTGCTTCCATCAAACATAATATTATCTCCGAGTTTGACACATGCTTGCTTCTTTGGTCCACAAATAGATTCAGATAGAAAATCACAAGGATTGAAAATTACTTCAACATTGTTTTTCACATCCAGGGTACGCCAATCCATGCTGTAAAAAGTTTTCAGTTCTTCAATTATTCCGAGGATTTCAAAAGTAAGGCATTACACACATCAAAAAAACAATACTATAATAGGTATCCCACTTTTACTGAAAGGTACACACCAAATGGAATTTATTATCCATTAAAAATCGTTCGTTTCCTACAACCAATATACGGTTATCATACAATACCTGATAATATTTCTTGACATGAAAGGAAAGTATATAGACTACAAGCCCGCATAACAATTTGGGGGGGTCATTTGACCCAGCATGAAACATGTATAGAACGATGTTGCTATATATGAGAAAATAACTTTAAGCACTATGCCGTCAATTCTGAGTGGTGCATTCGACTATAATAATAATAATTATTATAATTTTTCTTCTGAAGGTGTGCTTTTCGGACAAAATATTCTTATACGGTATTCCTCACGTTGGGTAGATTATGAAAAAATTATCTTCTAGAACCGATTGACGTACAAAAATAATGGGACCGGAAGCCAGGAATTTTTTTGAATTTTCAAAATTGATACTCGTCCGAAAAGTCATAGCCTTCCATATGTGCCTAAAAGTGGAGGTTTCCGAGATAATTGAGAAAAACTGAAGATATGTCCTGATTAGCAACGTGATTTCATATGTGCAATAATCGCATAATGCTCATTTCAAACAACATATCTGAATATTTGTCAACCAGGCTTACGGTGTTCGATAATCAACCTTGCGAACACGGTGGGGTTATTTATCAATCGCTAGATCTTTTCCAGGAGCGCTGGGAAGAACCGGTTCTGTAGGGAATCTAAGTTCAATCTAAAACGTTCAGTACCTTGACCCGTTTTTTTGCTACTAGCCTTTTCCGGGACTGCTATCAAAACAACTTATCCTGACAAACCCAGTTCTTTTATATTAGTCTCTACAATGAACATTGAATATTGCATCCGACCCAAGCATAAGCAGTGCAGGAGGCGTGGTTTACTACACTTACCTGCGTGATTTCACTAACGTCTAGTGACAGATTCATTAACAGTGTGTCGCCCCCTCGCGAATTGAGAAATGTGCCAGGCCTTGCCAAAGCTTGCTAGTTCGATATACTTATCATGTGACATATAGCTCATAAGGGCCGGTTTTATACGTTCAAGTTTAAAGTTTTAAACTCCGGATTGACCACTGGTTAGAACGGGAACCCTTCAACAGCATTCAATGAATCTGATTCACACACTAAAACATTAGTCAGTCCATGCCAGACTCCAGACAACCTCTTGAATCCCACATATGAGTGGTAATCCTGTAAACTTTATGCTAATTTTTACCCATTTAACATATTTGGTTAAACGTTTATACAATTTTTACATAATAAACAGGTATGTTAATGTGTGAACATGAACATACAGGCCATACAGCTCACGGGTATACCACTACATTTATATATTTTGTACCAAATAGCCAGATATTAAATATGTATGAAAATTAACACCCGTTAAAAATTAACATAATTACTTCTATGGACTGACTAATGGTTTAGAGTGTGAAAAAGTGGTTAATTATCAGTAGTGGTGTCAACATATGCTTATTCGAGTACTATAGCGAAATACCAAATTTGAAAACTGTATCTTCTCAACTATAGAAAAAAATAAGGGGGAGCGTACCTCACCTCGTGGTCATCCGGTATAGACGCACAATTGGCTCAGTTGGTGAACCGTCAACGTCACGACGGCCCGGAACGATACCTACCTCAGAGTCCATTAAAGTACAACAATCCTATCCGCAGTGAGTATTCATATTAACAACAAATGAAACTTGATATCACCATGTCGTATAAGTTATGCAGATGGCCAGAGCTCAATGAGCTCCCCGAAAATAGCGTACTTGAAACCAAAGGTAATGCAATAAGACAAGAACATGACGTAAATTGGTCAATCTGCTCGCCTTTATGGAAGGATTGGATTCTACACCCCTATGTGCTGTTAAATGCATAATTTCTAGATTTACTGCTTTGAATTACATTTGGAGCAGGGGAAGCGGATCGGATAGGGTGATGCGACTCTGATAGCCGGTGAACGAATCGCCTGCGGCCGCTGCAACACCCGGCTGAGAACCAACCCTACCAGAGCTTTCACGAGGAGGCAGATTGAAGGAACTCGCAGCGGAAACTGGATAATCTGTCTTCGGTAGGATTGAGAAAGGGAGGGACCTCGGATGGGTTGCTGCGGCATTGGTTGCCCGTGAACGAATCGCCCGCGGTCGCCGTAGTAGCACCTGACTGAGAACCAGCCCTACCAAGGCTTTCAAGAGGGGGCATGGAAGGAACTCGCTTCAGTAACTGGAAAACTTATCTCTAGTGGGAGCCCCAGATCGGATACTGCGGGACTGGTAGCTGGTGATGGAATCACCCGCACCCGCTTCACCGCCCGACTGAAAAACAGACCTACCAAAGCTTTCACGAGGAGGCAGATTGAAGGAACTTGCAGCGGCAACGGGAAAATCTGTCTTCGGTAGGAGTCGAGGAGGGGCCTCGGATTGGGTGATGCGGAACTGGTTGACGGTGAACGAATCGCCCGCGGCTGCAGTAAGCACCCGACTGAGAACCAGCCCTATCAGGGCTTTCAAAAGGGGGCATGGAAGAAACTCGTTGTAGAAACTGAAAAACTTATCTCTAGTAGGAGCCAAGGAGAGATCCCAGATCGGATACTGCGGGACTGGTAGCTGGTGATGGAATCATCCGCACCCGCCGCACCGACCGACTGAGAAACAACCCTACCAGAGCTTTCACGAGGTGGCACATCAAAGGAACTCGCAACAGGAACTGGAAATTCTGTCTTTGGTAGGAGCCGAGGAGGGGTCCCGGATCGGTTGCTGCGGCATTGGTTGCTGCGGCATTGGTTGCTGCGGCATTGGTTGCTGCGGCATTGGTTACTGCGGCATTGGTTGCCACAGAACGAATCGCACGCGGCCGCAGTAAGCCCCCGATTGAAAACCAGCCCTACCAGGGCTTTCAAGTGGGATCATGGAAGGAACTCGCGGCGGGAACTGAAAACTTTTCTCTAGTGGGAGCCAAAAGGAGGGACCCCAGATCGGATACTTCAGGACTGGTAGCTGGTGGTGGAGTCATCCGCACCCGCTGCACCGCCTGTCTGAAAAACAGCCCTAACAGAGCTTTCACGAAGAGGCAGATTGAAGGAACTCGCAGCGGGAACTGGAAAGCCTGTCTTCGTAGGAGGCTGTTAATCATTAAATTTGATTTTAAAATACTAAAAATACTATTTTATAAGTATTCTTGGGGTGGGTAATACCCCCATTACCCCCTCTTATTATAAGCCCTTGGGTCATTTCACGCCTTCAACAAGTAATATGGGCTTGTAGTCTATGAGTGTAACAAATAATAGAAATAGTGAAATAGTGAAACAGTGAAATAGTGAGAATAATGAGTGTTGAAAGAGTCCACTACTGTGTATGTACAGAACTTGTCAAATAACAGCCAAATATAAAATAGGAAATATTTAATAATAACGGATATGCTATATCACTTCCGTTAAAATATAATGTCAACGTTATCGGCCCCTTCTGAGGTTGCTAAGGTCGGGATGCTGTATCATGATAACCGCGGTGTCCATAACATGTTTCACTAATTCGAAAATATGAATAGGACCTAACCTAACATAACCTAACCTCTTAAGAGGTTATCTTGAACGAATGGAAAATAGCGACTAAAGTTTGTCTTTCAGTCGCAGATGATTCCACAACAGGTTTTATGAATGGAGAATGTTCCCCTTTTCAACATGTTTCACTAACTTCCTCCGTTATTCCAGAAAATAACGATCACGAATTAAGTTGACGTATTTGCCATCCGTTTTGACCATAATTGTCCAAGTGTTCAGTTTATTCTTCGTGGTTTCTAATAGACCGTCAGATAATGATAGATTTTGCTAAACTCTTTTTCTCTTTTCTGGGATTTTAACCACTGAAAATGATGTCAGCATATCGAAAATTCATTTTCCTCTTGTTTATAACAATAGTGAAAAAGAAAAGCCGTAAGTAGGCATGTACTTAGAAGGGTTGAAATAAGGGCGCGATCTTGTGAAAGAATTATCGGTTGCTGATGCATTTTCTCGCTTATGGCAATCGAGAGAATAAAATTTGATATCGTTGGAACCCGGAAAAAATTCCCGTAACCCGGTCAGCTGTAGAGGTAAATTTTTCGGCCAAAAAATGTTGTGATTTTTTTTATGGCATTTGAACCATATGATTTTGATGATGATTACATAACATTAAAAAAATCCATAAGCTGTGCAGGTACCTAAAAAAGCCATAAGTTGTAAAGTTGCAGGAAAATTGTGGAATCTTTTCGTTGATGGAAATTGGCATGTAGGAAGAAAAATTGATTAAGACCAGAAAAAAAAGACATAAGTTGGAAACATGATATCGCCGTTTTATATAAATGAATACATACAATTATTACTAAATACTGCTGCGAGAAAATTAAAAAAAAAAAATGCTCATTTCTTCTGTGGAATTTAGCATAGACAATGCAAACTTCATTCTTAGGCCATATAAAAAAAGCCATAAGCCAGAAGCATGATAATAATATTAAATGCACATAATTTATTGATTTAAATATTTTTTTTTAGTGAAAAACAATAATTATGAGCAATATTGTGACAAATTGATAGAAGTTGTAGAGAATCAAAATGAGCACCTATCCGGAAATGAGCCGTCAAGCAATTAAAAATTGAGAGGAGCAAAAACTCCACCGGTTGCAAAATGTTCGTCTCATTCACTATCTTGCCCTGCAAGTTCAGGCAGGGCCGAAAATCAGATCTGCCATAACTTTGCTAAAAATTATAGTAGAAGGAAAAGAAAAAGTGCATATCGTTCCTGAAGACTTCTACTTCCTCATGCAAATATAACATATGAGTATCTGAGTACCTGAAATGTGTTTTGTCCCACTTTACATAACCCTTCTACAGAGGATCTGAAAGTCATGGATATTTTAGTTGATATGGAATAATTATACCGAAGCAAGAATCAGAACCCTCTATGGACCATATGCAACGATTTAAGACTAGTGAGACAAGTCTCACTTATACATGCCAAAGAAAAAACTCACCCATGATAATCCCGGCAATTTCTTCAGTAAATGCTGAAAATAATCGCTCATACACATCCTACATAAAAAATGAAGTATGTGATTTCAAGTTTGAGGTTTGCACTTCACAATAGTGATTATTTTAAACATTTACTGAAGAGAATGCCGACTTTATGGGTAAGTTGAAAATGAGGCAGGAGTAAAACAAAGTTTTTTTTTGGTATGTATAAGTGGGACCTGTCACACTACTTTAAAATGGTTGCATATAGTCCAAAGAGGGTATGGGTTGCTGCTTCAGTATAATAATTCCATATTTACTAAATCATTCATGATTTTCAGATCATCCGCAAACATCTCAGTGAAGTGCCACAAAACACATTTTAGGTACTCAAATACTCGCATATTATATTTGTCTGAGAAGGTAGGAGTCTTCAGATATGAACTTTTTCTTTTCCTTCTCCGATCATTTTCAGCAGAGTTATGACCAATCAAATATTCGGCTCCGCCAGAACTTTCAGCAGCGGGTAAGCATGAACCTGAAATTTGACGTCGGCATTCAATCACGTTTTCTGAGAAAATGACACGTTTTCTGAGAAAATGACACGTTTTCTGAGAAAATGAGCTCCTTTCATAAGAAATTACTAGGTATAATTTTTGTGGAAAATTGAATTGTTTTTCACCCTGTTGTTTTTCCGATAAATCATATACTTTCCAAGATTAGAGCAAAAATCTATTTAAATATTTTTAAACGAAAAAAAAATATGTTTCACCCCTGGAATTTTGGTAAACAAATTTCTTTCGTGTTTGTCATGGTTCCAACGACTAGCATACCAAGTTTGGTGGTGCTACAATCGATTCTTGTTTCAAAACCCAATCGTACTAGATTAAAATGAAAACTGGTAGAAATTTACAATTTTTCCAAGTCACACGATAATTAGGAAAACACTCGGGAAAATACCATCATGTTCAAATAAATATAGATAGGGACATTTTGAATCTGAGAGCCTACTTCTGAAAATGTATAGTTGATATATTCTGCTTTGCTTAAGCTCATACCTTTTATTTAACAGCTGCTATGTAGGAGTAGAGGTGACCAACGGCTCATCTTTACAGGCTAAAAACTCTAACAATAGTGCTCGCAAGCCAAAATGATAATAGTGAGATACATAATTCATTGGATTTTGGGAGTAAAGAGAACTGCTGTGTCAGTTGCTCAAGAGCGGATAACAGGATGATACCGCCTAGAAGCAACTGTTCAAGAAACTTGGCCATCCAAAACAGTAATCGGAAGGAGATAAATCCTAATCTGAAGCTGCTGGAGTAGGCTAACACCAAAAAACCTGTGAGCCAGAAAAAGGTGAGGTACACTCACTTTTAAACCTTACCTAACCTTAAAGTAGTTTCTGACAAGGACAAATTGGAAGAGTAGATATTACAAAGACAGACACTTGATATATTACGACCTACCATTTGAAATATATTCATTACCTACCTATTATAGTAAATGAAATTTTCAGAATAGTTTTTTTTTTAATGAATTTTAAGACCCCGCTTGCCTGTTTTACTAGACAGTCGTTTGCTCTCGCGAATAATTCTTTAATAATATAGTTTTCCAGCAACCGACACAGAAAATAGTGTACATGAAAACAAAAAATAATTTTTCATTTTTTCTTCAACTCAGTAAATGGTACAGAACAATTTTGAACGTATACACCAAAAAAAAAAGTTCACTGTTGACATGAATTCCAAGTCACACTCACCTAATAAAGGAACATTTGGTTTTAGTTGGGGATTTTGAGGAATACACACTCACGAATACCGGCACAAATAAACAAATGATATAAAGAAACATTATACTTTTTTCGGTTTCGCTGCGACCACTCTATCTATATGAACGTCTTTGCTGTGTATGTACGGATCACGATTCAGGAATCGAAAAACTTTTACATTTTTATAGGTTAAATAATAAAATTAAAATTGTTAAATGCAAGTGAAGTGAAGTGATTGCATGTGCAGTGACGCCAGTGACTCTAAAATAAAATATTACCCCACTGTATTTTGTGACATTGACGTCGTATGGCGTTGGGTGAATCACAGAATTCAACCTATATAGGGTGTGTTCCGTTACTTGACTTTTGTCGGTTATTTTATGTTCTATAAATGTCGTATATAAAGAACATCTAATGCAAGGATTATAGACAGTCGTTGCATCTAATGCACCCACTCCGTACCAACGTTGCCAAACTAATTCGAATTCGCACTCCGGTTTGCCTGTAGCTGTTTCACGCATTGCATTAGGGAATCCAAACCACATGACTTTTAACCTCTCTTTTAAAGTCTGGTTGGCAAACAAACGATTTAAGTTGTTATTGTTTATAATGTATGAAGCCACATTCAGGTAGTTTAATGTTTTTTTTTGGGTATTTCGACCATTTTCTAACTAATCGCAAGTTATTTGAAGCAATCTTGAGTATTAAAACTGATATTTAGGGAGCTTCAGTATGCAGAAATCATATTTTAAGAAGTTGCTGCATGAAAACCCAGACGTTGGTCAGAGGCAAATACGAAGATTTTAGTGATATTTAATCCATTACCAATAAACTTTTATGTTCGAAACTATTGTAAAATCATAATTTGTTCGTAGTTATAAAATGAAGCTGATATCATCGAGGATTTGGACCCCTTTTAAACCGAAAGTAGGAATTAAGTTTTCAAATGACTTTCATATCATGGTTGTGAAAGTAACTCTTTGTTTTTAATATTCTTATAGGTTGTTGATGATCTATGTCATATGTACATCATCATGATGACGATTATAAATACTTCATTTAATAATTATTATAAAAGTTGTAGTCATGTTATCCATCTTTTTTTATATCTTATATAGTTTTATTTTTAGGTCAGACATTCACAAAAAAACAGTGCTTAACTACTTGAGGCTTGAGGTATTATTACTGAAGATGGTTCAATTTCAAGCGGCCACTGATGTACACATTGGCGCTTTGCTCTTCGTTGCTGATTATACAAACCATAATAAAGGTAGTTTCGTGTACTGATATAGCTGCTTTGTGACCCATGCCATCACTTTAATAAAAATAAATCAATAAAAACTGCACACTTGTTTGAAAATGTATATAATTCTAAGCGTAATGAAACTAATTTACTACCTGGACTCTGTTTATAGGCAGTACATAGAAAAAATGAGTAATAAAAAAATTTGTTGATCGTAATCACATTTCGTTATTGAAAAAATTATCATTGGTCGTTTATGACGTTTCTGAGCCTGGGTATGTTTAAGGATATTTGTACAGTATTCGCTCAGTCTGAAGTAATCCTTTGATAATATCCAAATTGGATAAAACTGGAGTAACGTTAATCTTACAAACAGAAATGTTATAAAAAACAGGTATTATTATTTCTGGTATTTCACAATGATTTTCTACCACGTAGCTACATCCATATCCATTTATTGGAACTTATATAGTATTCACTATTTACTATAAATCTGACAAAAAGTAAACAAAGTTATAGTCAAATAATTCAATAAAGCTTTCGAATTCTACAAGTAAACAAAAGTGAATTTCTATTGTTTGCCAACCAAGCGCCATTTTGAATTTATTTGTCAGGTCGTTGAATTGCCTAATTTTCGAGTCTCGCAAGCTAGGTTAGCTTGCTCAGGTTAGGTTTGTGTGTCAATTGCGAGCAAAAAACAAATATACGCATTTTTAACTCAGTTTTCCTTCCTCTTTTGTCGTCTAAACACCTCGCATGCATTCGCAGTATAATGGGTAAAACTTGACAACGGTTGAAGCACCCCGCACGCATGCGCAGTAACTTGGTAACGTGGGTAGGACTGCTGGATCACTATCGTGAGTCGTGACGTAACTTAATGGCCCCTACGCCCCCTACCTAGTCCATTGGCACTCAACAACTTGTTTTTCATACGGAGGCCACCGCATCGTTTGTTTCGACCAAGAAGGCTATATGGTTGCCAGAAGGCAGAATTGTTGAAAACTGTGAAAACCTACTTTTTTATGTGTTTTTAGAAATCAGACCAAAGAGCCAAGGAAGCTGCCAATTTGGAGGTTATGATACTGTCAATATGCTCGCCAGCCAAAATATCCGGGCTAACGCTAGACTCTTGTGTATTAGGGTCCTTCTCACTCTAATTAAGGGCCTGTCTTTGCAACTCACAATAAAGTCTCTGATAACTTTTGATAACATCGGATAAACTTCACAGGTTTGGTTTACATATCCTTATCTGATAGATATAGTTAACTGGGACTTATCTATAGGTGAAAAGATCGGCCCTTGATGTAAACAAATCTCGCCCACTCGCCCACAAATTGTATAGGAAAGGATATAGTTCATGCTCACTTCAAAACAGGTATTTGTGTAGGTATAGGAAGGGCATATCTGCTATTTATTACTTGAGGGAAGTGAGGGAGCATCTAGAAGAGCAGTCTTCAATGAACGAACCTTATAGATAGCCGCTTTCTTTTTGAGAGTTTCAAGACCCGGGGCTTCTTATTTTAGGCTTAAAAATTGAACTAGAATAAGAAGCCCCGGGGTTGCCTGGAGCTTGAAATTCTCTATAAGAAAGCGACTATTGATAGCACGGTGATGACGGTAATTTTCTCTGTGGACGAAGGTCAGCAGAATTTAAGTCAATCAAATTGGCCTTATTAATCAAGCGGCATATTTGGATGCGACCCGGTTCCGTGAATCATAGAATTTTCGACCTCTGAGTAATAAAAGACATAGAAATACCTGCCTAGCTATACCTACATAAATACCTGTTTTGAAGTGAACGTGAACTATCCTTTTCTATATAAGGTGAGTTCGGATTGGTTATAACTTATAAGGAGTTGGAGTGGAGTGAGAGTGGAGCTAAAGTGGATAAAGACAGGTGGCAAATTTTGAAGCACTGCGGTTTTCTGTGTCCGAAGTTCCCGAACGACTTTTTTGATAATGAAGAGAACCTGTATATCAAAGTGTATATCTACTAACGCAATTGATCACCTATTTTCAAATAATGATTTATCGGTGCTTCGACTTGACCTTGCTTGAACTGCATAACATTTTTAGGTTAAAACCAGAGACCCAGAGAGAAAAAGAGCTGCTCTAGCTTGTGCCCTCATAGGTCGAGGTGGTACTTTTGGAGTCACTTCTATCCACTCCCGTCACAAAACCCGAACGCTGAAATTCGCACTCCTTGGACGCTTTTCATTATACCCGAACGCATATGGTGCTTACCGAGTGAATAGAGTCAAAAGAATGAGCAAGCCGAACTCCGCTATAATAGAGAAGATTAGTGTAACGTCAAAGTGGCTGAAACTTGGTAAATCTTTCCAAACATTGAAATTGGTTTTTTCGGCAAAAGGTTTTAACCAACTCCGTCTTTATTGACAATAATATTAATTATCCTTATCCCCTTTGTGCCTGAATTTTTATTTTTGGAAAAAAAAATTGTTTCATATGTTGACTCACTTTCTTACTTATGAAAATGTGAAATCTTCACTCATTGATGTTTTTCTACTACTGCTTTTTTCAAAATAAATACATATCAATTTTGATATAGTAGGAATCAAATACACCGAAAGCATATTGTTCAAAGACAAAAACTATATTACACAATGTGTGATAAAAAATATTTACATGTAAAATTAAACGAAGTAGTCTTTACCTTTTCGCAATTTTGAAACCTAATTTTTTTCTCAAAATCTGCATGTATCATTTATGATATAGTAGGCATCAAATACATTGAAATCATATATTTCAGAAAAAAAAACTGTATTGCACGATGTGTAATATAAAATATTCACATGTATCAAATTAAACGAACTTCCCTCTACCTTTTCGCACTTTCGAAACCTAAGTTCTTTCAAAATCAGTGTATATCATTTTTTATATAGTAGGCATAAAATACATGGAAGACATATAGTACAAAAACAAAAGCTTTATTACAAAAAGTGTAAGACACAAAATTCACATGTGAAATGCTACAAAACAGTTTTTATCTCTTCTCAAACAAAGATGCACATTGCATTTTGTGCAATTGACATGTATATTGTAATGCCAATGAATTGCTTCAGTTCAGACAGTGTCAGCTTCAGAGGTTTATTTGGGTTCAGTTGAAGAGCATAAACATTTGGCTGCTCAACTGTATGGTTTAGTAGATTAGAGTCGAAGAAATTTTCGAAGTAATCTATCGGTTCCCATGCATCCTTACGGAAAACATCAGGTTCGTGAAAAGCAGGAGTAACTTTTGGGGCATTGGCTGGTATATCTCTATAGACAATGGTATATCATCCTCCGAATCATATTGATCATCTATTTCAATATCATCTTCTAGAAAATATTGCTCTTGCTCCTCATCTGAACCTAGCAAATGTTCATCATCACTGATCTCCGGTGGTGCCACAAATGTTTGAAGTGTTCAATGCTTCCTTCTGGTTTTCAGTTTTCTCTCCATCTGAACAAACATAAAATTACGTCAGAATAACAGAAAGAGAAATGCCTCTAGTGCCGGTTATATCAGATATGATATATGGTGAATTATTTGTTTTTTATGAAAATAGTTGGGAAATATTATAAAAATAATCGTAACATATGACTAGTAAAGGTGTTCTGATAACAAACACATTTTTTTTACTCACCTTTCAAAAGGATTCTCAAAATTACACTGGATAAAAAACACCGGTACCATAAATGACGCACACCCACCTACAACCATTCCAAACTGAACTGAAATATGTACTCTAAACTTGAGTGTCGGATATATGCAAGTTGCATATATCCAACACATATTACATTAAAAGGATACTTATGGATGACACCAAGAGGTGAACAGCACTATCCAGGCTGATTTTGATAGGAATTCGGGTCATGTTTCGATACATATCAAATATGATATGTCAGGCATTAAGGGGTTATTGTCGACGGAATTATGCAAAATCATGAAATCTCTAATTTCTTATGAGCTTTTAACACGTATTACAAGTTTGTTTGGAAACGCTTTATAAGCTCCGCCCACTTGTGACGTCAGGGCGGATTTAGTCTATTTGTGGGCGAGGGGGGGTGAAATTTTATTGACAGTTTGTTTACATTTAGAGTAAGAAGGACCCTAATACAAACGAAGAACGACAACTTGATCCTAATGAAATGAGCAGGCATACACGAAACTACCCGAATGAATACGGACATGTTTAAGGCTCTCGCTTGTAAACAAAGTTATGTTGACTTCAAGACAAGGATGGAGAAGGCATCTCTATGGTCTTTTATTACTCTGAGTTTTCGACAGAATAAGTGCGATGGCATTATAGTTGAATCGATGGGAGAGACAGAGATAAAACTGTTTACGAAGTTGGCATTGGCGTGTAATGTCCTTGGGCATTGACAACCACCATTCACGACGGCCACATTCAATATGGCGCTAAGGGTGGGACTCTGTAACTTAACGATAACGAAACAATCGGCGTCTCTTTCCGGTACACCATAAAGTGATAGCGTGTGCTTCGTTTAACTTTGTTTCGCTTCGCTATTCGCTATGCAAAATTGCAAAACAACTAAAACACGTTACTACAGAGTA